>JANAVB010034418.1:9403212-9793212 GCA_029216955.1 Iris pallida | reverse complement strand
GGGACTCCATGTTCCTCGTTGGGTTTGGGCGACACTGGCGACTCTCCGACGATGGATGGCTAGTGCAGGCAGTTGATGAGGGTTGCCTAGGTTTGGGAAGGGTCGGGGCACACTGGGTTTATGCCTTGCGTAGATTTCCTTAGACTTTTTTGGAGATTTCTATCAGGTAGGCTTAATTTATATACTCAATTTAATTTCTGATTTAAAGCAAGATTTAAATTTGATTTAGACTGGGTTTGATGTAATCTAATGAAGAACTTGATTTGGAATAGGATATGATCAAATTTCTGGAAAAATTGATTGGGTTTGCTAGATTTCCTATTCGTTGATATTCAAAAACTAACCCATATACTGTCGGGCTTGGGAAGGGACTGCTGGGGAATTTGGGTTTGAACAACTAGCGAGATACTCAATATCTCGTGAGTTGGTTTTTTCCCCTACATACATACATATTTTTACATACATACATACATACATACATACATACATATATATATATATATATATATATATATATATATATATATATATATATACATATATATTATATATATTTTTTGTTATTATTATTATTATTATTATTATTATTATTATTATTATTATTATTTAGAACAAAGAAGCTAGCTTTATTGATGTAACAGGCGCAAAATGCCGAAGCCTATATAAGTAAACGTGCCACGCTTGAGGAGAAAGCAGAAACAAAAAGAGTCCGTTAAACAAAAATCGGGTTTGCAACTGACCCCAAGGTTAGGTCAGCGCCTTCCAAAAACGGTCTGGAGAGTTTGTGCAGTGCCTCCTGATCTTGAGAATTTGTCGGAGGGCTTCCCTATGCAGCTAAATGGGATTGTATTGGCGTCCTTCGTACCTATATTTGTTCCGGTTCTTCCAGAGCACCCAAATACTGACGACTGTGACGATATGATACCCGTGAGAGATGCCCCAATAGGCGAGGAGATCGTTGAAGCTCCCGCCAGATGAACCTGCCCGCATCGGGGAGAGAGGCAGTTCCATAACTGAGTGGCGAGGTCACCGAAGAGCAGGATGTGTTCAGTTGTTTCTGATCAGGGCGAAGTGCAGTAATGACATTTGGAAGCGAGGCTAAAGCCAATATAGGTGAGGGATTCGTCGGTAGGAAGCTTCCTTCAATGAGCCCTCCAAAGCAAAACAAACCATTTGCTGGGGATACAAGAGTGCCAAAAAGGTGCAAACAACGGAGACGGCACGCTGGTGCCTCTCACCACGATCCTGGCGGAGGCCATCGTAAAAGTTCCACTGGAGGTGGGAGTCCACCTTAAGGAGTCAGGGAGGTTATTGAGCTGCACTTCAGCGGCAGCGAGGTCGGCCGTCAACACCGACCCTAGCTAATCACGGATCTGGTCCCACCTCCACCCCGAGTCGCTGTCCCATAAGTCACGAATCATGTAATTAGGTGGGGCAGACGAGGATAGTTGGAGGATCGCATTACCGAGCCACCGTTTGTGGCACATCGACGAGCTGTCGTTTCCAAGCTGAAGGCGGATTAGGGGTTCGACGAGGTGTCTGCCGTGGAGGATACGACGCCAGGATATAGAGGATCGATTGTTGGCTACACCGTTGCGGGGTGAGAATGTTGGAAGTATCTAGCCTTTATGAACCGAGTCCAGATGGAGGTATCCGAATGGAGCTTCCACTACAACTTTATGGAGCAGGCGTCAATGATGTGAGCTAGTCTGCTGAAGCCAAGTTTGCCCGCTATATATTGGAAAAATCTTCCGATACACCATGTGCCCCTACAAACTAGACAATGTGGTTGCGAACCAAAAGTATCGAAAGATTTATATCGATTTCGCGGACGTGTGGGATTCGACGGAACTCAATTTTATTGTGCGTGCACGACAAAATCGAGACGTATCCGTCGAGATACCCCAAATCGGTCCTTTTGTAAACTAGCTCCTAAATTTGTACACGTTCGTCATCTTAAGACAAAACTTGTCCCAACAGGTCCGTATCATTTTTTTGGTCCTGTATGCAAAGTTTGGTCCGATTCTGAGAAGGTCGACCGGAACGGTAATTTGGCGGGCTCGCAGCCCGATTCAACGGACGAAATTATACATAACCCACCGGAATCTAACTTTGAACATATGGTTGGGTTCATCTCATCAAACCAGACCCGTAGATATGAAGTTTGACGACTTTAGAGACCGTAGGTACTGGCACGCTTTTCTGTACAAAGTGGGTCCAATGGCGAACATCGTTTTGATCCAAAATTATAATTTTGCCCCTGTGTCCAGAATTGGACTTTTGGACATGCGTCTTTAAACATATCTTTTATACCAAAAATGTTTATGATGTTTATTTCAGCATCGGAGGGCGTTTGTGGGATCTGACGTTGCCTTGCTTCTTATTTCGGCGATCTGCGTGACTGGACTTGCCATTTAGCACACTACCTCCAGGCAAGATACCTTGCCATTTCCTGTCTATTTAATTTAGCTCATATTACATGCATCTACTTATTTAAATTTCTGTTAAATATAATTGCTCTTCTAAATCTTATTTAGATGCTATTACTTTTCAGCTGTCTTTCTTATCTCTTTATTAGTTTATATACATTGAACCTAGATTTAAGAGACCCCCTCTAGTTGTGTTGCATTCATTGGCCTTGACACATGTGCTACAAGGTCCTGCATCTGGCTGCCCGCTGCCTTTATCTGAAGTCTAGCTGGTATCTTTGCGAGGCGAAAGATCTCCTCTATATGCTCGATCCAGTCGTCGACATATAGGATACCCTTAGTACCCTTGAAGTCTCGCGGCCGTATCTTCTGAAAGTCCTGAATACCCGGGGTCCTCGGCTGGTACGGCTGTGTCTGCCCTTCCTGCGGCTGGGCAGTCACCTTCTCCACCGCTACCTAGCTGATGGGCATTGTCAACGTCCTGCCTCATATCCTCCGAGTAGCGTCGCTGAGCCTCCATCATCTGCTGGAAGAAGAAAAAGAACTGCACCATATCAACTGTCCCCTGAGGCGGCGGCGGTAGCATCTTCTGAATCCCCAGGTAGTCCTCAAAATCGGTGGAGGAGCACCCCCAAAAGCTGTAGACGCTCCCACCTGAGCAGGAACGAGAGGTGTTGCAGTCTCAGGGTACTATTAAATCGGGCGAGAAGTGGAAGACCTCTCAGTGGTATCCTTTAGGCCAGAGCGATACGATCGTGTCTCCACCATCCTGAAGACAGATCAAACAAAGAATCAATTACTGAAAGCGATATAATCAAAGGATGACAGTTATTTCAAAAGAAGGCAATTTGCAGCAAGAATTAGCTAAGAGTTTTTTCTAATGTGATTGAGTACCTTAAACTTATATCCTAGTGCAGGCTATAGTGATACTCTAGTTCGAGTACCACTACAAAATTGCACTAGTTGCGACTCTGACCTGTATGGGCCACCACTAAAAACGTGTCACGATCCGCACCCAGTGTAAGAACAGGAGAAGTGGTTACGTCCAGCCTACGTCGCAGTGTCGACGGTAGAATGCTGTCCTAGGTCACAACATCTAACAATATAACTGTACCTGTATAATGATATACACTCCAAAAGGAGGATAATATAAAGGACAACCCAATCACATGATCTAAGGTGGAAATAAGGAATAAAGAGATGGATAAGATAAAAGAGTAATCTCCAATAAGAGGTACAAATGAGAGTAATATCTGAGTGTTCAAATAACACAAAATAATCAATATCTGGAAGTACATCAAATAAGCCAACTAAAAGGGAAACTAGTCTAGAAATCTAATCTAGACAATAGGCAAGTCCTCAGCGACTACCAGATTCTTCTGAGGGTCCAAGTCACCGGTGTCATCTAAGCCTGTGCCATAATATGTAGGGCAGAACTCCTCCTCATTACCTGTAATATTTTCAACAGTCCAATCAGAACGGAAACGAGCATAATACATCTCACTCAGTTCATATCTTGACAGGAAATATAAAGCATGTGATAGAATAAGATACGTGAACCGCTGTAAAAATAAGCATGAAAAGAAAGAGAGAAACTGATAAGGAAAGCTATCTATATATGATAATATAGAACTGAAAGTGACTATGTGATTTAGAGTACAAGATAGACATGTGAACGACTTGATTTGTACATGATTATACTACAGAGTTTATACATGATTACACTACTTTGGAATTGTTCACATGACTATTTCTACTCCCAGCATGCCCCAATTAATACACAAGAATCTAGACAGGTTATATTATTGCACATGATAGTTTATACATGAAGCTCATGAGATCATGAGAGTACATGAGAGCACATGAGTATACATGAATAATAAGAGTCTATAAAATACATGATGTTCGTGAAAAGCACATGACATAATGTATTCGATGCACCCGAGGGAGATAACATCTCATGTAAAGATCTATATAGTACTAATCTGTGACAATGTTGTGTCAGCATCAAGTAAATTAAACTATGACAAGAATATAATTTCTAATAAGTATGAAAAGGTCAGAGAATGTACTCGCTTGATATCTCGACTGTCTGATGAGAATAAGAGTCCGAACTGGAGTATCTGAGTCCTATTTAGAACAACCATAGGTTACAAAGTGTCTAATATAAAATAGATAAAGTCTACAATGCATTCTAAATGATTCTAGGTCCTTCTAGGTCAAAGTCAACCCTTGGTCAACTCTGGTCAACCCTGGTCAACTATTCTGGTCAAACTAGGTCAACCCTAAGTCAACTAGTCTATTATCCCAAGTTTAGGTCAAACTTAAGTTATCTCGTTATTTCAAGTCCATTTGGGTCAAGTTAGACCAAGTTTGACCCAAAGTTGACTTTTGTCAACTTGGTCAACTTGCTAGTCAACAATGCCAAGTTAGGCTAATTTGGTCATTTCTAAACTACTACTATATATATATATATTTTCTAAACTACTATATATATATATATATATATATATATATATATATATATATATATATATATAATGGAAAGGGGGAATGAGAGTGTGTGTGTGTTGTGTGAGGGCTGCTGTGGGGCTAAATCTGAGAACAACCGTATCATACATTATATATACATATATACATACATGTATATAAAGGAAAATGGAAAAATATAGGTATGTGTGTGAAGGGTGGGGGTTAACTAACACAAGTAAGCTATCATATAAACCTATACCCAATCTCAGAAAACTGAGATTAAAACCCCTCTAAAAACTTATCACAAATTCCATATCATTACCTATACTTCTAACAAGCATATATATATATATATATATATATATATATATATATATATATATATATATATATATATATATATATATGTAATAGGTGGAAATATATATATATATATATATATATATATATATATATATATATATATATATATATATATATATATATATATATATATAAAGGAAAATGGAAAAATATTGGTATGTGTGTGAAGGGTGGGGGTTAACTAACACAAGTAAGCTATCATATAAACCTATACCCATTCTCAGGAAACAGAGATTAAAACCCCTCTCAAAACTTATCACAAATTCCATATCATTACCTATATATATATATATATATATATATATATATATATATATATATATATATATATATATATATATAGGTAAAAACCTATTACCCTCACATATAGCCTAACCATACTGAACTATATATAACAGTTATGAATATATACATTAAGGCACCCACATGTACATAGATACCAAGGTATACATATAGCTATATATATAACCAACTCAGTATCTCAGTAAACCGAGATACCAAGCACCCCTCAATCTCATCTAAACTCAAATACATATCCTCCAAATCTGAACCAACCCTTATATATTAAAAACCCCAACTCAAATACATATATGGATATCGTAATTATGTATCACAAATTAATACCCCTCAATCTCATCTATGAAACAGAGATGCACACCTAAACTCAGAAACTGAAAACTAATACATATATAGGCCTATAGTTATGCTATATATATATATATATATATATATATATATATATATATATATTATATATATATATACAAAGGGGAAAATATATATAACATATAGATGGTGGTGGCCACGTCAAGCATCATTGGGCGAGCTGGGAAACCATGGATAAACCCACCGAGGATGGGGGCTTGGGTTTCGCTAAACTCTCTCACATCGCTGACGCCTTCTCGATGAAGCTGTGGTGGAAGCTTCGTACGAGTAGGAATTTATGGACGAGATTCATGAGGCCAGATACTTCCAGCACATACACCCGTCTCAGGCCATCCCCAATAGCAGATCCTCAGCGGCATGGCGGTGTATCAGCATCGGGCGCACTATTGTCAAACCAGTTATTCGCCTTCATTTGGGTGACGGAGAGTCCTCTACCTTCCTAGAATGTTGGGCTAGAGAAACCTTGCTCCCCTGCCTTCTGGGAGCACAAGGGAACAGCAGGATCAATGACTTGTGGGATGCCTCCAAAATGACTGGGATTGGGGCAATATACATGAATGGGCCGGAGATGAAGCTGAAGAGTGCATCCGTCATCGAGATCTGAAGATCAGCTCCGAAGCAGATGAGCTGTGGTGATCGGCTAGTCCGGCGGGCAACTTCTCAGTATGCTCGGCCAGACAAGTGGCACGCGGTCGCGGGACGCCTTCCCCGATCACCGCCGCCTTCTGGCAGACTTGCATTCTTAAGAAGTGGTCCATCCTTATTTGGAGAGCCATAAGAAAGAAGTTACCGACTGACGATATTATGCACTCTATTGGATTCAACTTAGCATCTGCTTACAATTGCTGCTCAGACCGTCAGACGGAAACCGTTGACCACATCTTCTGCCAGTAGGAATTATCTGTTCAGGTCTGGAGAGTGCTATCCCAGCGATGCAGACAGGCTCAGGATGGCGGGAGCTTCCTCGATCTCAGAGCTGGGTGGGCCTTCACTTCCCACGGACACCAGATCGTAGCAGCTGCTGTGACGTGGGTATTATAGAAGAATTGTAACAAGGCGAGATATGAGGGACACCAGTACAACGCTGAAATGCTCATTCGGGAGGTGCTACGGCAATGCCGTAAGATCAGAGACATCTGTTCGCATGGTCAAACTGGCTTTTGGATTTCTCTCCTCTACTAAGCCTCTAATTTTGTGTTTTGGTGGTATATTTGAATAGGCGTCGGCATTTTGTGCCTAAGGGAATACTTGTACAGGCTTCGACAATTTGAGCCTTTACGGAATAAAATGAGGGGGTTTTCTAAAAAAAAAAAAAAAGAAAAAAATATATATAACATATAGATTATATATAAATGAATGTAAACATAGATCTAAGTACAAAATTGAATTCAGAATCTAACTAAAACTAAACTTTAAACTCAGAAATCTGAGTTTAATCTCAGAAAATCGATTTCAAACTAAAAATCAATTTAAAAGTAAACCAACACAAAACCGAAATCCAACTCGATACCCAAATCCCAAAATACACAACTAGAACTCGTGAAACTTGGCAAACACGAAGGTATACACGTGTGTGACGTGCTCGGGTACTCATGGGGTCGAACTCGTGTCCGTATCATGTCCACGAAGTGCATATGGAAAAAACTCAAATACGCGTGTATAGAAACGTGCTCGTGCACGTGCGTCACGCTCGATTGAATGCCACACGCTACACGAGAAGCCTCGTCCTCGTGCACGTAGCTAGGTGGGGTCCAAGTCTAGGTCTAGGATACACTGACACAACACCACGTCGTGTCAAATTGTTGCTGGACACGCTAACCCGTGCGGCTGTGCGCGCGTACGCTCGGCCTCATGGGCGCTTGTCGATCCCGTGGCTCGCGACATGTGCCACGTTGTGTCTCCAGGTTAGGTTCCTAGGTAGTCTAGGTCTAGGACTTCGTGCTCGTTCTCCTGGAACGAGATCTCGTCGCGTCGTGTTCGCGTACGAAGGTCGTGTCAGCGGCAATTTCTGGCCGCGTGCACAATGTTGGCTGAACCGTGCGCGTTGGAATTCTTCGCACACGCTCCACGAAATATCGTAAAATTTTTGAAACACATGGGCAGAGGTTTCTCCCACGCATCCATGATATTTCAGGCAAAACGGAGTCCTGTGCGTCTAGTTATGATACTCGGACAGCAGGGCATGCACGAGGCCGTACACGGGCCTCGTGCACGCGTGTCCGTGTCCGATTTGGACACTGAAAATGTGTCATATCGAGATCCGTCTTCACGAAAGTTATTTCAAATTATCACAACAATAAATTCGTGAAAACAGAATCGCAAAATACTAACTTTCAGTTCTAAGCGACATTTCGACGAACATGTGTTCCAATGAACCGATACGTGTCCGAAACGCCTATCAAACGAATAGAAAAACCTACCAAACTTCATGTACAGGTCTGGGATACCGATATGGATGCATCTACGAAGAAAAATCGGGATTAACAAGTGTTTAGAGGGGTTTACCTATTGAGAGTCAATATCTCAATGAAACGAGCCTCCAAACGCATCGATGCCAATTTGTAACACCCAATTTTCTGAAATTGGGGATTTTTGAAAATTTATTATTTTTATTATTTATTAGTGGTATTTTAGTTATGGTATGATTTTCTAGTGATTTTAGTTAAGTTAAACCAATTTCTAAGTCATGACTTATGACTTTGTGATCTTACTAGTATAACCTTAGTGTAACCCTAGAGATTACTTAACCTAGAGATTACCATGACCATGTGAGCCTAGCCATAGGCTTAGAATATCAAATTAGTGATTTTTAGCCTAAGGGGTAATTTGGTAATTTTTTAGGAATTTATTGGAATTAATTTGGTTTAGTGTAAATTTACTATTCATTGATGGTTGATTAGTGTCATGAGAGCCCCTAACCTAGTTATCCTAATCCATAGGTTAGCCACTAACCTAGAATGACTAAGAGGATGATATTTTCATTTGGTTAAAGATTTGAAAATATCTAAAATACCTTTATTAGATATTTTCCATACTTTCCTCAAAATATCAAGATTTTGGGCTCAAGGTCTTTCCCTTAGCTTGTAAGCAAGCCAAGGACAACCCCCCCATGCCTTGGCCATGCCATGGCCGGCCAAGAACCCCCCCGCCCTGGCATGACCCCCTTCCTATATATTTTGATAAATTCATTGCATTGCATTGAATTAAATTCATAAAAAATACCCTTTACTTCAAAATTTTATATCTCACTCTTTAGAGGTCCAAATCACCTCTAGTTTCTTGCATTGGGTTCCTACAACCTAGAGGGTGCTAAGGGAGGCCAGCAAATTGGACACAAGGACTTGGACACACCCATAAGTGGACTTGGACACCCCCCCTCATTTATTGAGTTTTCAAGGATTTTGCACATATAGGTAAATGTCTCTAAACCATATTAATATTGTAATTTTCTTCATAAATGCATGCATATAGGTGTATACTAGCTGTGGGTAAAGTTTGGTGGAATCTAGGGTTGTTTGATGTCCGTATCGGACACGTATCCTATGGTTTAAATTAGTGTTTGATAAAATGCCTCAAGAAGAGGACTTTCTGTTTTTGCAAAACTTTTTGAACAAAAACCTAGCCTAGACCTTGCTAACCCTAATCCTAATTCACTGACCTCATTTTAGGGTTGTGTCCGTGTCCAAATTGGACACGAACCTACGGTTTTCACAGTGCACAGACACACTGTGCATGCCCTGCTACCCGACACCATTATCTCCTTGGACACGCCACATGGACACACCATTTTTGGCACAGAGCACGGGGCACTGACTGACAGGTCATCCCCAAAGTTTGAGATGACCTCGTGTCGTGTCAGATACGGAATCGTCCTCGCAAGGGACGTGCACTGCACTGTACAGCCGTGAAAACGGCTCTGACACGGGTCTCGTGTCCCATGTACACGAGTCGTGGACACGTGTCAAGGTGACACATGTGTAGAGGAACCTAGGGCGAACCCCAGGACACGAGCACGAGATGTGTCGTGTCCTGTGTCACGTACACGAGACGCGTGCATCACTGCACGACGCGGTCTGAAACCACATATTTCCCTCTCTGATACGCGTGTCGTGTCCCCCCTACACGACACGTGGACACAGTGCAGGGTGCTGGACACGTGCACGAACCCTAGACTCACCTACTGACACGATCACGAGATGTGTATCGCTTTGTGTCGTGTCCTAGACTCGTCTACATGTGTGCACGACGTGTAGTGTCTGTTAGTGTATGTGTTTTACCCGATTGGGTTTAGGAGTTGGTGGACACGCCGTGTCGTGCCATGGCCATGTGTCAGGCTAGTAGGAACCTAGAGGAACCTAGGGGCTACCATTACCAACCACGTATCGGACACCTTGGGTCGTTTTTGACACGGGATCGGATTTACCTATTTGCACTGCACAGTAGCCTAATTCCCTAGTTTTCTAAATTTCCAGTTTTATGTAAAATCGAATTTCAAACTATTTTTGATGTATTTTATTTCATGTAATTATATGTTTTTAGTTTATATATATGTTGTATATGTATTTGTGTGTGTGTGGGTGGATTTTGAGGATTTTAGGGTATGTGTACATGTGTATATACACATGTGTATATATAGGTGTGTGTGTGTGTGCATATATATATATGTATGTATATATGTTATCTGTGTGTGTGTGTGGGGAGCATTTCCTGTCACAGGAAATCTGAGACACTCCCCTCCCTTTCCTGCTTTCTATTTCACCCTCTCTCTCACTGTCTATGTCTCTCTCTCTTTCACTTTCTCTCTTCTCTCTCATTCTATGTCGCTCTCTCTCCTTCTCTCTCTATATATATATTGTATATAATATATATTAGGTATATTATACATATACATTATGTATGTATATATGTTATATATATATATTGTAGTGTGTATATATGGTTATATATATATGTGGGGTATATGGGTATTTATATATAGTGGCTATATATATAGGTTTTACATTATATAGTGTATGTATATATATCTATATAGGTAAACCTAGAACTAGTTGACCTAAGCTACTAGCCTATGGGCTATAGCTATTAGCCTATGGCCATTAGGGCTAACCCTAATTGACCAAATACCCATGACTTAACTAGTTTACCCCCTGTTTGACCAAGTGTTGACCAAGGTCAACCTTAGGTCAAACTTGACCTAATCAACCTAGTTTGACTTGAACTAACCTAGAATGACTAGTTTGACTAAACCCTAACTAGTAGACCTGGGTTGACTAGCAAGTTGACCAATGTTGACCATTGTTGACCAAAGTCAACTATAGGTCAACCTTGACCTAGAAATGACCTAATTGATCTATAAATGACTTAGATGGTCTTAGAAGGACTAGCTGACTAAGTTTGACTAAACCTTAGCCTAATGACTAGTTGGTTTAGGTTTAACCTATATGAGTAAATAGTAACCTAAGTTATATGGGTAGTCCTATGTAAATTAAGATATGTATGGGGTTAAGTGGAATACTTAGAGTTGAGTCATGACTTGAGTTGGAGAATGGGATTAGCTTGATTACAGGATTAAGGTTGGTATTGTGCTATATATATATTTTGTATGATATACCTTGTATAGGAGATTTGTTATGCCTTAGCTTTGTGGTATAGAATCCTTGGTATCCAAAGACATGTTAGCCTTATAGAGTTTGAGTTAGAGTTGGCCATTGACCTAATTATCTTACAGACTAGTATATGATTAACCAAAACCTTAGTTGGTCTAAGTTGACCTAGACTTGACCCAGATTGATCATGTTGACTAGTATTTGACTAGTTTGATTAGAGTGTTGACCAGGAGTTGACTTTAACCTAGATTTGACTAACCTTGACTTGTTTGACCTTGTTTGACTCTATTTGACTTAGTTTGATTCCCTGTGACCTAATATGATTTGATTTGACTTAGATTGACTGTAGAGTTGACCAAGTTTGACTTTGACCTAGATTGGCTTAGAATTTATATAGATTGCATTGTAGATTTCATTTACCTTCATTTTGAACATGTCATAACTGTATTACTCTATTTTAGGACATTGTGACCCTGGTACAGACATCTGATATTACACTACTCTTTCCAGAGTGTCAGGCGAGTACATTCTCTGATAGTTCTTTCATTTACTTGTCAATTACTGTACTTCAGTTCTAGATAGTTTTATGTGATTCTTACAACACGTATGGATATTTCTGAATTCATGTATGCGACACACATACTATTTGTCTGGCCTCTATATCTGGAACCACTACTGGCATCACTTTCTGGAACCACTACTGGAATCACTACTGGCATCACCCTACTGGAATCATTTCTGGAATCATTGGCTGGACTCATACTGGTTGTAGTGTTGGATTATGGATTCATTTGTGGGCGGGGAAATACTTGAGTAGACATGTGAACATACCTAAAATCTGGAACCACCTCCCTTGGAACTATTCTGGAATGCTAGCCATCCCATACTTGGCCGAGTGTGCGATGTGCCTGATTACCCCTAGCCGTTTACATGTTGATCTCAGTATTTTAAAACACACTGTTAGAGTATAGTCTGGACTTACCCTGGAATCATGGATCACTTCTGGACTCATCTTATACTGGAATCATCTAGTATTGGATTACATTGACTGGACTCACACTGGGATTACATTTTATACTGTCTGGACTTATACCATGTTATTCTAGTTCAGCTAGTTTACTACAGTCTTCTTCGCCATGTTTTCTTCTCTTGTTAGTTACTTTACTTTCCTTGTACCCTCACTGTTTCTCTACATCATTATCTGTATAAAACTGCCATGCTCATCTGTATAACTGTCTAAAAACTGCTTTATAGTCTTTGTCTTTTACTTGGGATTTCTAGATGAGATGTGCTCGTTCCTGTCCTGATTGGACCTGTTGAAAATATTACAGATGATACTCCTGACGACACATGCCCTACTTACCATGGACCTGGCGAGGGATTAGCTACCTTTGGTTCCGACTCTCAGGAGTGATTCAGGAGTTTAGCTAGTAGACTTACTTAGCTTTCATGTTTTGAGCTTGTTGTATTAAACTTGAGATATTGAGTTGTATTAGAGTTTGTTTGAGACATTGTTGTTATTATTTTAGTAGTTTAATTTCTGTTGTTGTTAGTTGGTATCTAGATTTCTGTGTTATCTTATCGTGCTTAGACTGTGATTGAGTATATCATATCTTTTACTTGTCCTCCCTTCGGAGTTGAGATCTTGGCAAGTACATTATATACACTGCATGAGATTAGTTAGCAACCTAGGACAGCGTTCTACCGCCGACACTGCGGCGTAGGCTGGACGTACCCACTTTTCGTGCCCCTACACAGGGTGCGGGTCGTGACACAATTTCCTCCAGTCCAGTACCTTCGATCCCTCGCTAGCAAGTCTATAGCAGGTTCCTCTCCTTCCAACGATCGCAACGCACTTCATTTGGAAGGATTTGGATGAGAAATGAGAAAAATGGACTTTTGGAAGAGAAGGAGAAAACTAGGGTTTTGAAGAGCTTGATGGCTACAAGCTTTTCACATAAAATAGGTGGGGGCTGCTGTGTTTGGTCGGCTGCTACATGGGGGACTAGGGTTAGGGTTTGGTCATGGGACAAACACTCCTCAAGTTGATTTAAAAGCCTATTGACAAAAAGGCTAAAAAAGCTACATGTAAAATAGCCTAAAAATGATTTAATTGTTTCCTAATATGGACAATTGCACTAATTTAAAATATAATTAGCTAAAAATGATTCTAATCACATGGTTAGTCTTCTAATCAAGGTTGACTATGGTTAAACCACTTGCCACTACCAAAAACACCAATTAAAGCTATACACCAATCAATTTAATTTATAAAAAAATTTAAATTAGCACACAAGGACTAAACTATCCCTAATTAGAAAAAGTGGGAGTGACAAATCTACCCTTCTTAAAATAATTTCGTCCTCGAAATTAACACAAAACTGAACAGGCAAGAAGGATAGAAAAATCATACCTCAAGACTGAAAAAGATAAGGGTATTGCTTGCGCATCTCATCCTCCCTCTCCCAGGTAGACTCACCTGGAGAGTGATGCCTCCATGCTACGTGAACCAAGGGTATCGTCTGGTTCCTCAGCACCTTCTCCCGTCGATCCAGAATCTCCGTAGGCTGTTCTGGATAACTAAGGGTAGGGCCCACCTCGATCTCGGAATGATCCAGTACGTAGCTGGGATCTGCCACATACCATCTCAACTACAACACGTGAAATACATTGTGGACTCCCTCTAATACAGGTGGCAAGTTCAGTCTGTATGCCACATCACCGACTCTTCCGCTGATAACGAATGGTCCGATGAAACGTGGGCTAAGCTTTCCACCTCCACGAAAGCGAATAGTGCCATGCGTCGGAGATATCCTCAGGAATTCTAGATCTCCAACCTAGCACAAATATGGTCTCAAACTTAACTAAAATAATCACATGATCAAACAAAATCACAAATAACGAAAATCCTAATCCTAAGTCTAAGCTATACCTCAAACTGCAAAGGTCTTCGGTGGCTATTGGCCCAATGTAACTGTTTGTCCTGTGCCACGCGAAGTCGATCTCTGATGAGCTTCACCTTCTCGGCTGCGTCAATAACCATCTCAGGTCCTATTAAAGCTCGCTCTCCAATATCATCCCAAGATAAGGGAGTACGACATTTACGCCCCTAAAATGCCTCGAATGGTGACATCTCAATGCTGGCCTAGAAACTGTTATTGTATGCAAACTCCACTAAGTGCAAATGATCCTTCCAAGAACCTCCAAAATCCATGACACAAGTCCGTAGCATGTCTTCGAGTGTCTGAATAGTCCTCTCTGACCGTCCGTCCATTTGAGGGTGATATATAGTACTAAATTTGAGCTGAGTGCCCAAAATATTATACAGACTCCGCTAGAAATAGAAAGTAAAGCGACTATCTCAATCCGAGACAATGCTCACCGGAACTCCACGAAGTCTGACAATCTGATGCACATACATCTCTGCTAGCTTCTCTGTAGACAAACCCACTTTGAACAACAAAAAATTAGCCAATTTGGTCAACCTGTCGACAATGACCCAAATCGCATCTTTTCTTCCTGGTGTACGTGGTATTCCACACAACCCATATTTACCAACTATGGTGTGGGTCAATCCACAAATAGGCCACCCCTATTTGATGGAACCAACTACACCTAGGATGAGTTTTTATCTTAAATCTCTAGACTTTGACCTGTGGACTGTAGCCACTGATGGCTACAAGAAACCTCCCAGAATAACTGTCGAGGAGAGCCTCGTCGAGAAATCCCACGACAAGTATACTGATCAGGAGAAGAAACAGGCAAGTCTAGACGCTAGGACTATTAGTGCTCTCTTCTATGCTATAGACATGACTGAATTCAACAGGGTCTCCACATGCACTACCTCGCACGAAGTATGGAAGCTTTTGAAGGTGACCCATAAAGGGACCACACAAGTCAAAGAATCAAAAGTCAGACGTCTGACACAGGAGTATGAGTCATTCAAGATGAAGCCAAATGAGACGATCACTCAAATGTTCACCAGATTTCTCGACATCGTCAACCCTCTATCTTTCCTCGAAAAAGATTATTCCAACCATGAGAAGATACGCAAAGTGCTACGAGGATTGCCGAAGGTCTGGAATCCCAAAGTCACGATGATCATCGAAGGTAATGATCTTACAGTCATGTCACTAGAAACTTTGATGGGCAAGCTGATGACGCATGAGCTCGATCTAAAAGATTTTGAAAAAATAGCTCCAAAAGAGAAGGGGATTGCATTAGGAGCTCATAGCAAAAGAACCAGCTCAGAAGACACTGATGACGACGACTTCGAAGGTGACGATCAAGCTCTCTTAGTTCAAAACTTCAAGAAGTTTCTACGCTTCAACAAAAAAAAGATAGAACAAAGAGATGATGAGGAAGAACCCACCTGCTTCGGATGCTAGGGTACGGGACATGTCAAAAAAGATTGTCCCATAGCAAAGAAAGGAAGCAGATACGAGAAGCCATACAAGAAGCCAACTATAAGAAAGTATGTCAACACTAGCATCTGACATGAAAGCGAGGCTAGTGATTCAGACGAGGACGAGGACTCGGCTAACGTCTGTCTAATGGTGACTTCAGATAAGGTAAAAGATTCTTTTGATGATTTCTCATTTGATGAACTTGGTGATGCTTTTAGTGATCTACTTGAAGATCACAAAAATGTACTCAATAAATATAAACATGCAAAGGATAAGATCAAGGACTGTAAAATCCAGATCCATAGACTTTCATGCTCACTAGATAATGTTAGAAATACTACACCCAAAGAAAATACTGAAGAGGTATCCAAGCTTAAATTAAGATTACACGATGCCGAATCAATCATTGAGAAACAAACACTTGATATCACGGCTTTAAACAAAGAACTTGCTGAAGAAAAAAACAAGTTCAGAATTGCTACAGGTAGAATACACGGTCTTACCACTAAATGTGATGAGTTAAATGTTGTCTCTAAGAAATTAGAGATTAATTAACTGAGCAAGCAGGTTATTCAACCCCAAGTTCAGTCTTATAGTCACAACACTTACAAACACGAGACATCTCAACACAAGAAAGCACGTCATCACAAGAACACTCTTCCACATGCTACACAAAATCATGCTTTTATGTATACCTATTCACATGCAGCACGTAAAATACACACACGTAAACACCATCATCATCATCCTGCTGCACTCAATTATTATCATTATCATGCTGCTGCGCACAGTCACTATAATCACTCTACTGTTGCACGTAGCTATCATCACCCCACTTATAAATATCACTATCAACATGCTCCTAACATAAACATGCATGCTAGATGTACATATTGTGGTTTACGTGGACATATTTCACCACAATATAGAATTAGAATATTAGTTGATAAAAATATATATATGCTTGGGTACCGAATTCTAACCTTTCAGGACCCACAAGAATCTAGGTACCAAAGGTTAAATCTATTCGTGGTGTAGATGGACCTTCCCTCTTCAACTAGAAGCAAGTGGATTCTCGATAGTGGGTACTCACGACATATGACTGGAAATGCAAATCTATTCGCAACACTATCGATGAAAAAGAAAGGATACGTTTGCTTCGGCAATAACCTTAAAGGCTATATCATAGGTAACGGTACAATTGGTTATCCTCCTTCTTCCGTCATTAACGATGTCTGTTTAGTCACTAAGTTAAAGTATAACTTGCTCAACATTAGTCATCTTGCTGATCATGGATATGATATTAACTTCGGAAAAACTAAATGCTTTATCTATAATAGATCAACTGGAGACATCGCTTTTGAGGGGATAAGGGAAGATAATATTTATATTTTCTATCTATCTAGTGATACTAACAGTGCAGGAAGATGCCTTTATGCTCACAAAGACGAAAAGCTCCTATGGCATCAGCGTCCTGGTCATGCCAACATGGATACTATATCCAGACTATCCATCAAGAAGCTAGTCAGAGGACTGCCAGATATCACATTCAACAAAGACACGATATGTACCGAATGTGAAAAGAATAAGGCTACCAAATCTTCCTTTAAATCCATAAACACTGTAAGTACTACCCGACCATTACAATTACTTCATATGGACTTATTTGGTCCTAGTACAGTATCCAGTCTTGGCGAAAAACTCTACGCTTTTGTCATTGTAGATGATTTTCAAGATTTACTTGGGTTTTCTTTCTTACAAACAAAAGTGATACAATTTCTATTTTTTAAAGTATTTGCTAAAAAGGTCCAAAATAAAAAAGGCTACATGATTACTCGTATCAGAAGTGATCATGGTGGCAAATTCGAAAATTCTGATTTTGAAAAGTTTTGTGATTCAAATGGTTTTAGTCATGAATTTTTGTGTCCAAGAACTCCTCAACAAAATGGTGTTATGGAGCGGAAGAATAGAACTCTTGACGATATGGCTAGAGTTATACTAAATCAATTCTCTCTTTCGAAGTACTTTTGGACAAAAGCTGTCAGTATAGCGTGCCATATTTTTAATAGGGTGTTGATTCGACCAATTTTGAAGAAGACACCCTATGAGCTTTGGTTTGGTAGGACTCATAATGTTTCTTACTTTAGAGTGTTCGATTGTCGCTGCTTTATCCTGAATACCAAAGACAACTTAGGCAAATTTGATGCCAAAGCTGACGAAGGTATTCTTCTTGGCTATACGGCCAAGAGTAAGAGATATAGAGTGTTCAACAAATGCTCCATGATTATTGAAGAGTCTACTAATGTAACTTTTAATGAGGATAATAGTACAACTGTCATTCCCGACGATGATGAAATGTCAACCTCTACACCTATAAATACTGTAGGAACGAAGTTGTAAAGCAGAATACTCTAGAGGGGGGTGAATAGAGTAGGCAGCGGAATGTTGCTAATTAAAAACTTGTTAGTAGTAAGATCACAAAATTAAATCAATAATCATAAAACAATAACTAAAAAATAAATGTGATCAGAAGGCAAACGTAAACACAGCGATGCATACTGTTTTCTTCTTGTGAGGACTAGTCTAGTCGGAAGAACACTAGCTTCCAGTTGAATCCACTATTTGAAAATCCTGCAAGTTTTCATACGAAGTCCTTGCAACTTCTACAAACGTGAGCTTTGATATGAAGAACTCGACCAACTTCATTTTTGGAGAGTCTTTCTTTAATCAAGCCTCTGATTACAATTTCTCTAAAATCTTCTAGACCGCACCGTACTGAAAAATTGACTAGAGAATTGTAACTGGCTTGGGATTTGAAATTGAAAGCTTTTTAGGACTCTTTGGAAAGAAACGTAAGCTTAGAAGAGAAGAGATGAAAGTGAATGAGTGATTAAAATGATCAGAATTCTTCTCTATTTATAGTTTTTCCAAAGGCAGAACTCTGACAGACTTCGGACAGAATTCGGACAGAACTCTATGTAAAAATCCTCAACTGAAGGGAGACCAAGTTTTTCAAACGTTCAAAAATCAAACGGTCACTGCTGGCCGAACTCTGGCCAAACTCGGGTCGAGTTCTGTCAGGGTTGGTCAGGTTTTTTCAAAAGTAATTTTTGGGCTTTTTGAAATCCTTCAGAAGCTTTTGTAAATAAGGGATGTTTTTCAAAACATAGGTTATTTTTGAAAATGATTTTGGATAGCCTATTTGCCAGTACGACTCGGTGTACAATATATTCCTAGACTCAATAAAAGTAAAAATTACATTGCATAAAGGAAATACAGACTCTAGTGGCAAACACAACTTCCGTCTTGAACTGAGTAGATACTCGATCTTGATCAGTGTCCAAGTGTCCAAAATATCTTGAGTAAACATCTGAGTAGCTCCGTATATCGAGACAGAGTTTGATCAATTATTAAAATCAGGTTTGATCATGACCAATGGGCCAACAATCTCTTCCATTTTGACAATTGACAAACCTTGATTGATATAACATCTTTGGTATCGTTGATAAGACAAACGAATTTCGGTATATATATATATAAATTGTTCTTATTCCTGTAATCTTACAAAGATAAAATGTTAGATCTTATTTTTCCCCGTTCTCACTTAGCAAAATAATTATAAAAGAGAAAGCTCCCCCGCAATATATGCATAAGCAACAACCAGTGAAGAAACACAACAAATAGATATAAAAAATATTTAGCACAGGCAATTAAAAGTGTTCACAAGCATGGTATATAAAAAATTATCGAAGCATAATAAAGAGTGCTATAACAAGATATGATAAATAGAACTAAACTGATATAAATCTCTAAATTTTAACTGACAAACATCACATAAAATGTCATCAAAAGTTCTAAAACTAGCAAAAATAAAAGTAATGATACTAGCTTGGAATGTCAGAGCATTTTCAAGTAAACAAAGACAATAAACAGTCGCAATAGTACGACAAACTAGACAAAATATCTAAATCATGTATCATCATCATCATTATCATCAGCAACAGCAGTAGTAGTCCTAGCATGACCACCATGTCCAGAAGGACCAGCTCCAGATGTGCCAGCTCCAGAGGTGTGTGGAGTAGCACCTGAACCACGGTACCAATCATAAGTATTCCCTGGCTGGAACAGAGAATGGACTGTCTCATTCTTAATGCGGTAACCAGATACAGTAGGGTCTCTAGGAAGGGAACTATCAGAATGACCCGTCTGAGCAAATCGAAGATCGGCAAACGAGTTGGCAATAGCCTGGAACGGAGTTAGGTCACGGAACTCATGTTCCCTGGAAGTGTCAACAAAGAAAGTCTTTATATCCGAAAGGTGCTGATGGATACCCTCAAAAGTCATAGGGTGGGTCTGAGGAGGAACATGGACGGTAGGAGCAGGAGCAGGAGCAGGAGGTGCAGGAGCAGCACAATACTACCACAAGAAAGCTGAAGATACTTGGGCTCGGGGTCCAGAGCACAAGTGGATAAATCGATATCAAAATGCTAAAAGATACGAGGGATAAGTATCGCATAGGAGAGATTGTGGTGTCTTCCGCGACATCTTCCCATCATCTGGATGATAGTCTTAGGGGCAGAAAAAGGAATCCCCTTAAGAATGTGATAGAGGGCAGATAGCTCAAGTGTAGTGACATCATCTTTCGAAGTAGATTTCGGAAGAATAGTGGAATAGATGATACGATGTAACTTGTAGTTAAACAAGTTCAAGTTATTGGCCTTGATCTTTCCAGGACGAGCACGTGCTGGCGCATAAAGCTCATTCTTGAAACTAACAAAAGTTGTGCCCTTGGGAAAGTCAAAGTCGGTGATATCATCGAACGGGGCACCTTCGTTTAGAATACCAAGAATTTTCACTAGCAATACATCATAGAACTCGATAACGATCCTGTCAACACGAGTTCTTGTGGTAAAAGTATCTAACACGAAGTTACAGTAAAATAGTCGAAAGGCATTAGTAGCTATAAGGAATTTTTGGGTAACAAGATAGTGTAACCCTAATGCCTCAAACAAAGTACGGTAATCTGGAAATACAATCCATTTGATCGGAGCGCCTGTGCATATTGTACGTATGGCAAAGTCGGCATACCATAGCAAAGCTTGGTCATGATTTTGAAGTAGAACTCATCCGATACGTCGTCACCCGATTGGACAGGGAAAAAGAGGGAATACGTATGCAGATCGGAAGATGATGCCTCTTTACTGGCATTAGTCCTCTTCCTTTTGGAAGTATTGAATCCCTTAGGCATTCTTTTCCAAAACTAGATAATCCTACGAAATTGAAAGTGGAGGAAAGAAGGAGTTATACCTTCGGAGATTCAAGTATGTTGTAGAGGGATGAATTCTCCGCACGAATCCAAGGTTTGGATTAATTTCTCCACGTAGATTGGAAGCAACAAAGTGGATAAGAACTAGGGTTTGGGGGACTTCGGGCGGCTGTTGCTGCTACTGTGATGTGTTTTGGAAGTGATGAAGAGGAGGAGGCCTCGGGTTCTGACTAAAAGTATATAACACCAACAGAACTCTGGCCGAATTTGGACCGAACTCAGGTAGAATTTGCCTAGGGTTCTCTTGGGTTTAAAAAAATCTTATGGGCCACATCCTTTTCATCAACTCATTTCAAATGTTTAATTTAAAGTTTAGTAATTTTGACTCTTCAAATAATATAATTAATATTATTTTATAAATTAAATTTCATTACTCATCGTCTGTTTCAGATTAGCTGTAGGAGTACTGTCCCAGCTAACAGGAGTTCACTGGGGAAAATTAAGTACCGCTTCGCTTCGACCATAATCGTGATGATAGACAGACTCTTTGTAGGCTTATCTCAAAAACTGTCATTGAGTATTGAAAAATTAATTAATAAAACAAAATTAATTAATATTATTGACATCTAAAATTCCTAATTCTTGACGTAAATAATTGAAACGATCTTCCGCTAGAGGTTTTGTGAAAATGTCAACCAATTGATTCTGTGTGTCTATGTATACAAGGTCTACATCTCTATTTTGTTGATGATCTCTAAGAAAATGATGTCGAATCTCGATATGCTTAGTACGAGAATGACATACAGGATTTTTAGTCAAATTAATAGAACTAGTGTTATCACAGAAAATGGGTATGTGTGTATAGTATAATTCAAAGTCTTCTAAAGTTTGCTTCACCCATAAAATTTGTGCACAATAACATCCTGCGGCGATATACTCAGCCTCAGTTGATGATAATGTGACAGAATTTTGTTTCTTGCTAAACCAAGAGACTAGGGCTTTTCCTAGGAAATGACATGTGCCGCTGGTACTTTTTCTATCTACTTTGCATCCAGCAAAATCAGCATCAGAATAACCGGTTAGGTCAAACGACGTAGTTTTAGGATACCATAAGCCGACAGAAGAAGTGCCTCTAAGGTATCGGAAGATACGCTTAACTACACACAGATGTGATTCCTTAGGATTAGCTTGAAAACGTGCACACAAGCAAACACTAAACATAATATCAGGTCAACTAGCAGTTAAGTATAGTAAGCTACCGATCATACCTCGATACTTACGTAGTCGACGGGTTTACCTTGTTCATCAATATCAAGTTTGGTTGAAGTCTCCATTGGAGTGCTAAGTGGTTTGACTACTTCCAGGTTGAACTTCTTTAATAAATCTTTTGTGTACTTTGCTTGATTTATGAATGTCTCATTGTTGGTTTGTTTGATTTGCAGTCCGCGAAAGAATTTCAGCTCTCCCATCATGCTCATCTCAAACTCATTCTGTGTACATTTTAAAAATTCTTGACAAAGGGATTCATCAGTGGATCCAAAAATAATATTATCTACATAGATTTGAATCAAAAGAAGATTGTTATTCAAAGATTTTATAAACAGTATAGTGTCAACCTTTCCTTTTGAAAAATTATTGTTAAGTAGAAAAGAGCTTTGACGATCGTACCAAGCACGAAGGGCTTGTTTCAAACCGTATAAGGCTTTCTTCAACTTAAAAACATAATCAGAATTTTTGAAATCAGTAAAATCTGGAGGTTGAGCTACATAAACTTTTTTATAAAACTATTTAAAAATGCAATTTAACATCTATTTAAAATAATTTAAAATTATGAACACGTGCAAATGCACATAACATGTGAATAGATTCTAATCTCGCAACTGGGGCATAAGTCTCATCGTAGTCGATACCTTCTTCTTGATTATATTCTTGAGCTACGAGTCGAGCCTTATTACGAGTCACTAAACCATTCTCGTTCAGTTTGTTTCGGAATACCCAACAGGTGCCAATGACCGGATGATCAATGGGCTTAGGAACAAGTTCTCAAACTTGATTTTGTTCCAATTGGTTTAATTCCTCTTGCATAGCATCTAACAAAAAATTATCACTACATGCTTCTTCAATGTTTTTGGGTTCATGCTGTGAGATAAAAGCAACACAGGAAGCTATATCTTTATTAGAGGAACGAGTACTTACACCCTTGGTAATCTCACCAATTACCAAGTCCTTTGGATGATATACCAAGAATCTCATGTCTTTTTGGCATATCCTCAAGATTGCTGGTTCTGGCTTCTGGTTCTGTATGTGATTTGCTTGATGACTCAACTGGTGCTTGGTGTGAAGGTTCTGTATCTTTGTGTGAAGGTTTTGCAGTAGCTGTACTTGGTGTACTTACGTCTTCATTATCGTCATCAATTGAATGTTGATTTAGTTCATCAAACTTGACATTAATTGATTCTTCGATGATCATGGTTCTCTTATTGAAGACTCTGTACCCTTTGCTCTTTGTCGCATAACCTAAAAAGATACCTTCATTGGACTTTTCATCAAATTTACTCATGTTGTCTTTAGTATTAAGAATAAAACATTTACAACCAAATATCTTGAAATATGAAACAGTGGGTGTTCTATCAAACCATAACTCATAGGGAGTCTTCTTCGATATAGGTCAAATCAGAACCCTATTAAGAATATATCACGCTGTATTGACAGCTTCAGCCCAAAAGTATTTAGGTAGACTAAATTGGTTCAACATTACTCTAGCCATTTCAGATAGAGTCCTGTTCTTACGTTCCATAACTCTATTTTGCTGTGGAGTCCTAGGGCAGAAAAACTCATACAAATAATCGTGTGTCACAGAGTTGCTTGAACTCTATATTCTCAAATTCGCCGCCATGATCACTACGAATGCGAGTAATCATGAAACTTTTTTCATTCTATACTTTCTTACAAAAGGTGACGAATTCTGACAAAGCATCGTTCTTGTGTGCAAGAAAATATACCCACGTGTATCTAGAGAAATTACCTACAATGACAAATGCATATAACTTACCACTTAGACTAGCAATTGTACTAGGTCTAAATAAATCCATATGCAATAATTGTTGAGGTCAAGTGGTACTTACAATATTCTTGGACTTAAAGACGGATTAGGTAGCTTTGTTCTTTTCACATTCGCTACATACCATATCAAAGATATGTTCGGTAAGTCGCGTACCAACTTCTTTGTGGATAGTCTTGAAATTGTGCCCATATTTGCATGACCGAGTCTCATATGCCATAGTTGACTCTCAATGCTCTTGGTCATCAAGCATCTACCTACTTTGTTGGCATCTTCTAACAGATAGAAAACATATATGTTGTCTTTCCTGATACCTTCAAAGATAGTACTGCCAGTTAAGCAATCAACTATAGTACATTTGTCTTTGACGAAGTTAATGCCATAACCGTGATCAGCTAAATGGCTTATGCTAAGCAGATTATGTTTTAACTCGGTAACTAGACATACATCTTTAATCACAGGGTAGGGAGCCTTACTAATGTCACCAAAACCGATTATGTACCCTCTCAAATTATTACCGAAGGAGATGTATCCTTCTTTATTCTTCTTCGACAGTATTGTGAATAATGATGCATCACCGGTCATGTGCCATGAGCAACTGCTATCGAGGATCCATTTGCTTCTAGCATGTGAAGGGCGTTCCACCTACAAAATAATTTACAGATGAAACTCTTGGTACCCATTTCTTGTAGGGTCCTGACATGTTAGTCTTCAGAATCCATGTATAAACATTTAAATCTACTAACTTTCTAATTCTACATGCAGAGGATATATGACCAATAAGGCCACAATAATGATATTTTGTATGTTGAGCGTTGAAAGTTATGTGAGGTGCATGATTGGTAGGTTTCAGTTTTCTAGTATATAAAAATGCATGCCTATTAGTCTTCTTAGGCAGTGGTTTGGCCTGACAGTATTTGGTTTGGGTGTGTTCCGATTATTCGGTAATTGACACGTGTTAGAATAGGAAGCAACAACTTCAGGCCATTTTCCTAAACTAATTTCCAACTTTTTGGAGGTGTCATATAATCTAGTATAGTCAGATGTAAGTGTTTCCATTCTGACTTGTGCACGCTGGAGACTCTTTCTCTCCTTAGATAGGTCTTCCTTTAACTGGATGATAGTTTGGTCTTTTTTTTCGGATAACTTGGTAGTCTCGTGTAACAACCACTACAACAAATAGGACCTACAATAGCAGTTTTTCTATAGCGTTCAAGTGTCCCCGCTATAGAATGATATCAATAATAGCGTTCTTTCTGCAGTACTATAAAATATCTATCTATAGCATTTTCTGAATGCTATAGAATCCTAAACTTAGTAGCCCGCCAAACAATTTTTTTTCCTCTTAAGCCAAAACCCTAAACTCAGTAGTCGTTCCCCCGCCAAACAATTTATTTTTCCTCTTGAACCAAAACCCTAAACTCAGTAGCCCTTCCCCCCAATATTGAGTTTTTCCAGTGGAAAACGAAAACTCAAAGTTAAACTTAGCCGTTCCCAAATTTTTTCCCTCTTAAACCAATTTTTTTCCCTCTCTCCGTTCCCTATAGAAGACGTTCCCTGCAGTCAAAACTCCTCCCTCCGTTCCGCACGTTCCCAATAGAGAACGACTGCCCAATAGAAAACCCCTCTCTCCGTTCTGCATCTCCGGTCGGTCGATGGCCAGAATCGTGGTCGATGCTTGTGGCCGTTTCATCGATGCCCCTCTATCGATGCCATTCTAATCCAGTCGCTTCACTGAAGGTTCGACTCCCCCTAAAAATCTATTTAATTTGAGTTTATTGAAGATGTTAAATCCATAGACATTCTTGTATCTATTTAATTTGAGTTTATTGAAGATGTTTAATTTGAGTTTGTTGAATATCTGCTCTGAATTCCTCTCTTTTGATCTGCACATTATGTGCTTGATGAAATGCCACAGAGGTGTATTAATAGTTCAATTTGCTCGAATCAGACATGAGGGCGCCCGTATCTGATACATCTGAGTTCACTGAACTATACGACGGACACGACTTCGTCTGCGAGTTCAAAATTGGCTTTGCATAGGTATATTTCTTTCTACTTTGTCTTTATTTTCTTGGTTCAGTTTTGAGTATGTGTGCCTGCTCGTGTTCGTGTCGAATACGACACCAATAATGTCTTTATTTCCTAGTATATACAAGTTTGGTCCAACTGTAAATTGTTGTTTTTGCTCATCTTCCGTCTCAGGCAACTCTTTCGTGTACTGGACACAAATTGGACACTCCAAAACAGGTGCCATGTCCGCATGTATCTTTGCGGTGTCGTGTCGTATCCATAGGTGTGTCCGTAGCAAAATGAATGGAGACGTCGATGCTCCGTTGAGATTTTTCTTTTCACTTTGTAAGTATTCTTGCCTTTCTTTCTGATGCCACATTGCATGGTCACAGCCTTCTATATTATACATGTACTGCTAATGCTTATATATTGTGTGGTTCGCTTATATATTCTGTGGTTCAGATAAATAATACCTCATTGTGCATTTGCACCATTTTCTGCCTATTACAGAGAAATTGTTGATGCAAAGTTATGTTTCTGATCAAGGTGCAAAGCAGAAGCAACAAAAACATCAAATGTGGGCAACACATGTATTATCTTCAGAACTATTATCTGCCTATTACTTTAAAGCATTTCTGATACTTCAAAGCATTTCTGATACCCACACATGTATCCCCATTGTAGACAAAAACATCAAATGTGTTTCTATTATCCACATTTCTGATACCCACATTTCTGATATATCAGAAATACATCATTGTTGAAGTAAAAAGATGCCCATTGTAGATATGCTCAAATGCACTTTTTCTTCAGAACTTTCTTTTCCCCTATGGTTTAGAAGTTTTTATTTGGCAAGGAAGTCTTGGTGTAAATTTTGTACCTATTGTGAAGAAATAAGTTGAATAACAAGAATGATATTTGTGCTAGGAAACTAAATAGCAAAAGAATTTCATTGTGTACCATAAATAGTAGAAGTGAGTTGGAATGTAGCACCTCTAATCATTAGATTTTTAGTTAGCAATGTGTGAAGTTATATATCTTTAGTTTATAGTTTTTAAATATGTTTGAGATATTGATATAGATGCATCATAGCATGCCATACTAGCCAGTTTCATTTAACGTATGAACTCTTCTACATTTTTAGTGGATATAACCATACAACATCTTCCATAGTTTCCTCACCTGTCAACTATCCAATTCTCTCTCACATTGGTACCTACATTATTTCACCTACCTTTGCATAATCATACTTGTGCTTTCTGCCCTTTACTGGGAGAAGAGATCCTTTCATACCTCTTCAACTCTCCAAAGCCACCTAAATACCCCTATTGAACCCAGACACCAGGAACAAACTACCCCCCTTGAACTTGTAGTGAAGGGAAGAAAAAAGAAGAGGTAGGAAGATGATTCTTCCTCTTCATCACCCACTAGCTCTTTCCTTAGTTCTGTTACCATTTTCCAACTTCACAAGCAAAATCAAGCAACCAATATCTTCAAATTTAGCTCAACTAGGCAGGAAGATTTTAAAATTTTAATTTGAATATAGCATGCATGTAGATGTTTAAGCCGATATGTTATAGACAGACGGAACTGATTTTAAATGATAAGTTTTCACAGGCAACCCTTGATTATGCAAAATTATATTTGAGCATCATTATGTGGTATTGTCTTCCTTTTCACTTTCTGGCTTAATGTGTCTTCGAGATGAACACAATTCAACATAGCAGAATGTATAATCTAAAGACTCATTATGGTATTGGAGATCATGGAAGCTTCTTCTTGGTCGCATGAGCTTAAACTTACTCATACCTCTATCTGCCTGCCAACTGCTTGTATAGGCTTTATGGCATGCCTTCTAGTGTTCATATCTACCTTGGCATCAACATAGAGATTTGACCTGAGGTGGTGGTAGAAATTCTGTCAAATCTTTTATGGACCTTTCTTATGCTCCTTCAACTTTGCTTTCGTTTATGGGCACAATATCCTGGTTGCATAATTATAACTTGTATACAATAATTTGATTCTTTTAAAATATTTATATTTGAGCAAGAGTCACTTCTCTGTAGAACTTCTTGCTTCTTGTCATGTAGCAACACCACCAACAGTGAAAATATAGGAATTGAAGATTGGACAATCAATTTAATGCTGGAAGATGGAAAACTGTAGATTGTTTCTCTATACTACATACTCTGTAGTTTCTATATATTTTTCTTTTCTTTTCAAGCCTGAATATAAGAAGTATATATGTGGTGTAACATTGAGTGCTTTTACCATCATGCAATGGCAAGCCCATGAAAGAGATTGAGGAGAGTGATTCTAAACTTTTCTAAATGTTGAGTTGTTGAAAGTCCAAATTGCTTGCGATAACACTAGATTCTGGAAGAATATGGAAGCCATATCATGTGGATGCTCGCAATGAGTCAACATGTTTCTAAAGTTGCTTATCATGTGGATGCTCGCAATGAGTCAACATGTTTCTAAAGTTGTTTAGTTCTCTTTTTCTTTTTGAACATTAATACTAGAAGTTTATATGTTCCTATTTCTGTGCTCGGAGTTAAAATCTTTATTCCAGTTGGCTTAGTTTGTCCTGCTAAGTATGTTACTGTAGAACTTGGATTGTGCAGCTAGCTCTCTTATACTAGTAAGAATTTGTGTTATATCTTTCCTTCAACTAAATTAATATGGAAAACTTGTTCAGTCCCTAGCGTATAAAGTAGTCAACCTCAAGATTTTCCCTTTTGTAGTCAATCTGCACTTATTATTTCCTCTTTTGTGAATATAGAAAATAGAGCAAGAGAAGTTGGAGAAGCTTGCACAGAAGGTATGTTTCCAATTTATTTACTTCACTGTCTGCAATTTTTAAGATGTCTTAGCGATCCATATTAGCCCATTCAAGCACCCAATAACTTAATTTTCATAAGGAAGAGACTTAAAATCCAGAGAGCATTTTTGTTGCAGTACTATACAGAGTTATATGAATCAATCTCATAATGCGCTGGGTCCAGGACTTGTTGCAAAGTTATGTTACCCACATTTCTGATACCCACATTTCTGATACCACATTTGATGCAAAGTTATGTATTTTCTGCCTATTACTTCAAAGCATTTCTGATACACACACATGTATCCCCACTTTAACTGCAATTCCTTCTGTAGCAGTGATGACGCAAACTTGACCTTGTCTGTACATACTGATTTCCTCCCTGGATATACATACTGATACCCACACATGTATCCCCAATTTAACTGCATTTCCTCTTGATAATAATAGTAAATCCTGTCCATAGTCTATTGAAGCAGAGTGACAAAAATGTGTCAAATCAAATCGAATCCAAGCTTCATTCCTTCCTTCCTGTAGCTTATTATATGACAATGATATTTTAGCACATTCTCCTTAGCATTAT
Source organism: Iris pallida (assembly GCA_029216955.1). NCBI lineage: Eukaryota > Viridiplantae > Streptophyta > Magnoliopsida > Asparagales > Iridaceae > Iris > Iris pallida. Next base: position 9,763,526 of record JANAVB010034418.1, on the reverse strand, counting down.
TAGCCTCGTGATATATAAGTCTGGGCTGCTGGAATATCATGAAAGTGAAATTAAGGGATAAAAAAACCATATAAGAAGATGCTGATAACAGAATAAATATGTTGTCTCTCTCTCTCTCTCTCTCTCTCTCTCTCTCTCTCTCTCTCCGCACCTAAAATATTTTAAGTTTTGAGGTTAAGTACGGAAGTGAGACTTAGGGCCTGCTTGGCAAATGATAGAGGTTTCTAGAGAACTTTCCTGCGAAAGGTTTAGCTTAACTTTCAATTTCTTTAGACAGTCTTCAACCATGCATTTTGAGTTAGCATTAGTATTGCATAATCCTTGAACCCTATTGCAGCTATTTAAATTTGGGCTTATGAATGCACTAATGGAGTTTTCACTCCTAAGTGCTAATTTAATCTTGTTTATCTTTTCTATGTCATTTCAGCAAACAAAATATCATCCACATATAAAGACAATATTGAAACAGTGCCAAGCTGTATAGCAACTCCAACTTTTTCTTACAAAGGTTTTGTAGATGTATCATCTTAGTTTGTATTCTGGCATGTAGTTAACATATATAAATTGATACCAGATCGTTAGAAAAGTAGGAGGAATATTGGAATACAAATGCAACAAAGATAAATGTTTATGGAATACATGGATACATGATCTTGTGTGAACTTATTTTTTATATAATAATGCTAATGCATTTTCTTCTCAATTTTGTGTAGGTTGGCAGTGTAAATTTTTGATGGTTGTGGATATAAGCTAAAAGGAAAGAGTCGATCGAGCTACATTTTGGCCTACAGACAATTTGTATTAAAATGGAATGGTTTAGTTGAATTTTTGGACTAGCGTCAGTTTACAAACATTTTGTACATCTTGGATTCTCTTTACATAAATTTTTTGTTTTGGATTACTATTTCGATGACTTTAGACGTACAACAACACTTTGTACATCTTGAATGTTTTGGTGAAAATATATGAATTTATTTTGGCAAACCTTTTCTATATCTTGATTGATCAAACTGGAGGTTGCAATTGTAATTGTTGAAATCAAAATTGTGATACAGAACAGGTTATTCAGATATAAAATTGTGTAGCGGATTTATAGCACTCAAGAACGCTATAAAGCATTCACAGCATTCAAGAATGCTATAAAGCATCTACAGCATTCAAAAATGCTATAAACCGTCTACAACATTCAAGAACGCTATAAAGCATTCACAGCATTCACAAACGCTATAAACCATCCACAACATACACGAACGCTATAATCCATCTACAACATTCAAGAACGCTATAAGGTTATAGCGTTCACATGTCTTGACATACTATAGCGTGGGCAATTATAGTGGTCAGAATACGCTATAGAAGGCTTTATATAGCGTTCTGCGCATGCTATTGTAGGCCATATTTGTTGTAGTGAACAGCTTAATAGAAGAAAGCTCACTAGACTCAATAGGAGAAACATTATTTCTAATATCAACTAGTTGGTTGGTAAGTCTTCATATCTCACCTTTGTACTCTTTAAGTACCTTTTTAGAGGTTTCATATTTACTACGCAGTTTCATGTTGTCATTTAACAGGTCACTGAAAGCCTCTCCTAGTTGCTCAAAGGTGAAATCATCATAAGGATCAAGTAGAGGATTAGCGGTTACCTGATCGCAAGCCATCAAGCATACATTTATAGCGTCATTTGATTGTTCGTCTTCTGAGTCGCTTGCTTCACTCTCATGCCATATGCTTGTATTGGCTTACTTTCTTGATGTAGATCACTTTAGGTAGCCTTTGTCATATTTGTTGTTTTTTTAGTTGATTATAATATTGTTCGACAATCTTTCTTCATATGTCCTTTCTTCTTACATTCGTAGCAACTAGGATCTTCCTCATTGTTGTTGTTGTTACTGTCTTTGTTCTTCTGTTAAATCTCATGAACTTCTTGAATTTCCTTACCAGAAGAGCTTGATCTTCAGAGTCAGAGTTACTGTCGTCAAAATCATCTTTGACAGTTCTTCTATGTTGAGCCTTGGAAGCAATCGACTTCTCTGACTTCTCCTTTGGTGTAGCATCTTCAAAGTCTTGAAGTTCTAACTTATGAGTGAGTAGCTTACCATGAGCGTTTCCAGAGACAATATTGAGAGGTCATTTCCTTGAATGATTGTTGTAGCCTTTGGAATCTAGTTCTTCGTGAGTGCTCGTAGAAGTTCGCGAATCTTCTCATGGTTACTGTATTCCTTGCCTAATGAAGACAAAGGATTTACAATATCCAGAAATCTCGTAAACATCTGAGTGACGGATTTATTTGGCTTCACCTTGAATGCCTCGTACTCTTGAGTAAGTCTGCTAATATTTGACTCCTTGACTTGCGTTGTTCCTTCATGGGTTACTTCGAGAAGTTTCCACACTTCATTCGATGTTGTGCAAGTAGACACCCTGTTAAACTCAGTTATGTCTAAAGTACAAAATAAAGCGTTAATAGCACGTACATCAAGACTGGCCTTTTTTTTGTCATCTTCAGTATATTTATCATGGGGTTTATCAACTAAAACTCCCTCAACAGTAATACGGGGAGGCTTTTTGTAGCCATCAATAACTATAGACCATAAGTCAAAATTAAGAGATTCTAAGAAGAAACTCATCCGTGTTTTCCAATAAGTGTAGTTTGTGCCGTCAAACAGTGGAGGTCTGTTTGTTGCTTGGCCTTCACTTGTGAATTTCACAGTTGTCATGTGTTATACTGTGATCTATATAAAAATTAAGAATAATTGAATATAACTGCAATTTTACCTTGCTTTACCTGTATAATCTGGTCTGATACCAATTATAGGAACGAAGTTGTAAAGCAGAATACTCTAGAGGGGGTTAATAGAGTAGGCAGCAGAATATTGCTAATTAAAAACTTGTTAGCAGTAAGATCACATAATTAAATCAATAATCACAAAACAATTACTGTAAAAGAAATGAGATCAGAAGGCAAAGACAAACACAGCGATGTATACTGGTTTTCCTCTTGTGAGGACTAGTCCAGTCGGAAGAACTCTAGCTTTCAGTTGAATTCCACTATTGAAAAATCCTATAAGTTTTCATATGAAGTCCTTGCAACTTCTACAGACGCGAGCTTTGATACGAAGAACTCGACCAACTTCAATTTTGAAGAGTCTTTCTTTAATCAAGTCTCTGATTACAATTTCTCTGAAATCTTCTAGACCGTACCGTACCTGCAAATTAACTAGAGAATTTTAACTGGCTTGGGATTTAAAAATGAAAGTTTTTTAGAACTCTTTGGAAAGAAACATAAGCTTAGAAGAGAAGAGATAAAAGTGAATGAGTGATTAAAATGATCAGAATTCTTCTCTATTTATAGTTTTTCCAAAGGCAGAACTCTGACAGAATTCGAGCAGAATTCAGACAGAACTCTATGTAAAAATCTGCAACTGAAGGGAGACCATATTTTTCAAATATTCGAAAATCAAACAGTCACTAACCGAAATTTGGTCGAACTCTAGCCGAACTCAGGCCGAGTAATGTCAGGGTTGGTCAGGGTTTTTCAAAAGTAATTTTTGGGCTTTTTGAAATCCTTCAGAAGCTTTTGTGAATAAGGAATGTTTTTAAAACATAGGCCATTTTTGAAAATGATTTTGGATAACCTATTTGCCAGTGTGACTCGGTGTACAATGTATTCCTAGACTCAATAAAAGTAAAAATTATATTACATAAAGAAAACACAGACTCAAGTGTTAAACACAGCTTCGGTCTTGAACTGAGTAGATATCCGATCTTGATCAGTGTCCAAGTGTCCAAAACGTCTTGAGTAAACATCTGAGTAGCTCCGTATATCGAGACAGAGTTTGATCAATTATTAAAATCAGGTTTGACCATGACCAATGGGCCATCATATACAACGTCTAAAACCAGTTCTCCGGAGGAATTACCAAAGAAGTTTCACTTCACTCCCTCTCATCCAAAGAACTTGGTAATATGTGAAGTATCAAAAGGGGTAACTACTCAATCTTCTGTAAGAGATACTATAGCTAGTACTGCATTTATTTCTCAAATAGAACCTAAAAATATTTTAGAAGCTTTTAATGATGAATTTTGGATTTCCGCGATGCAAGAAGAACTCAACCAATTTGAAAGAAGCCAAGTTTGGAAACTTGTTTCTAAACCTACTGGCCACTCAATTATTGGCACCAAATGGATTTTTTGTAACAAAGTAAACGAGGACGGTTCAGTCACTCGCAACAAAGCTCGTCTCATAGCCCAAGGATACAACCAAGAGGAGGGCATCGACTATGATGAGACGTATGCTCCTGTTGTTCGACTTGAATCCATTCGGATGCTTTGCGCATTTGTAAATTTTTAAAACTTTAAACTTTTTCAAATGGATGTGAAAAAGTGCTTTTCTAAACGGTTTTATCAAAGAAGTGATTTTTCTCAAACAACCACCTGGTTTCGAAAATCACAAATTTCTCTACCACGTTTTTAAACTTAGAAAAGCTCTCTATGGCCTCAAACAAGCTCCTCGAGCTTGGTATGATCGTCTTAGTACATTCTTACTTGATAAAGGTTTTTCAAAAGGGAAAATCGACACTACACTTTTTATAAAATCTCTTGATGACACAATTCTTTTAGTACAAATATATGTTAATGATATTATTTTTAGGTCTACTAATGAGGGTCTATGCAAAGAATTTGCCAAGTGTATGCAGAACGAGTTCGAGATGAGCATAATAGGGGAGCTCAACTACTTTCTTGGACTGCAAATCAAACAACTCTCGCAAGACGTTTTCACCAGTCAGTCGAAATATGTAAAGGACATGCTGAAAAAGTTTGGGCTTGATAGCATCAAACCGATCAGCACCCTTATGGCTACTACAACAAAGCTGGAACCTGATGAAAGCGGCAAACCGGTCGATCAACGTAAGTATCGAGGTATGGTTGGTAGTTTATTATATTTAACTGCTAGTCGCCCCGATATTATGTTTAGTGTTTGCTTATGTGCTAGATATCAAGCCAATCCTAAGGAATCAGAGATGACCGCAGTTAAGCGTATCTTTAGATACCTTAAAGGAACTATTATGGTAGGCTTGTGGTTTCCCAAAACCACTTTCCTTGACTTAATCGAATATTTTGATGCTGATTTTGCGCGATGCAAAGTCGACCGTAAGAGTACCAGCGACACATATTATTTGCTAGAAAAGGCTTAGTCTTATTGTTTAGCAAGAAGCAGAACACTGTCGTCTTATCCACGATAGAAGCTGAATACATCGCAGCTGATTGTTGTTGTGGACATATTCTGTGGATGAAGCAAACCCTTAAAAACAACAACTTATTTTTCAAGCACATACCTATCTTCTACGATAGCACTAGTGCAATTAATCCGACCAAAAACCCAGTATACCATTCACGTACAAAACACATAGAGATTAGACATCACTTTCTGCGTAATTATCAACAACAATGCACGACTAAATTAGAGTTCATAGACACTGAACATCAGCTAGCCGACTTCTTTACCAAACTACTGGCCGAAGAGCGCTTCAATTTTCTTTGTCGTGAGTTGGGAATTTTAGATGAAACGGTCATAAAATAAATTGGACTTGCGTAAATAATGATTATGACATATATCTTTGTGGTGACTTTGCTATGGGTACAAGCCGAAAGAGTTCTTCTGACAAGAAGGCGTAAAAGCCTAAGCGACACGGTGCACTAGTCTTTGGACTATCGCTAGCTGGGATCCGGCCCCTACAGCTATCCCATGGCAGTTTTATCGTAATGATCGTTATCTTCTTCCACCTTCCTCCAAACATTTTTTTCTCAAACCCTAACCCTAAAAATCCAATTTTAGGGCTCCTCTCCTTTCCAAACTCAAGATCTAAGGCTTTTGAGGGGATCTCTTCTATCTTCCATCATTTGGGTGAGGTATAATGTAGTGCCCCACTCCGCGAAGGCACTAGATAAACAGAAAGATCGGCTTGCTGCAACAGAAGACGATTAATCTGGGTGAGTGGACGAAGTCTCATTTGTTGATTCGCTTACGTATAATAAGAATCTGAGTTTTTGATAGAATGCTTTTGTTAATAACAAGATGGTAAATCTTCGAGTATGCTTTAAGAGAATTCACATGTTGCCTTGCTAAGAAATGAGTGTTGTCTTGATCAAGATAACCTTGTCATGCTAATAACAAGACGGTAACCAGTAAGTATGTTTATAAGAGATTTTACATGTTTCTATGCTAAGAACAAGAAAAAAAATAATCTGCATGCTAATAAGAAGACTTGTTGCCCGCTAATAAGAAATGATATGATGTTTGTCATGCTTGATAGGATAAGAGAAGACAAATGAATCGAATGGAATGTTTGATCATTGCTTGTTGCTAAGTATGCTTGAGATTTGTAGACATGTATAGACGGACTTGTATATGTTGACATGAATAAAAGAAAGGCACGAATTGAACGTGTCGTATATCTGCAAAGGTATGGAAAGAACATGTCATATATCTGTAAAGGCATGAAAAGAACATGTTTTCCATCTGATCAAAATCTGTCTCATCTGATAGAACTGCTAGAGCATGCATATGGTCTCGGACAACTCGTGCACGAGTAAAATTTGTCTCTCGGGTGGAATCTGGGGGCGCCTGGACCACTCGGTCAAGTAGAGATTAAAAGCACCCTGGGTAAAAGAGACCCCATGTTAAAAGGGTAGCCGATATCTGAGTCCTTAGCGACGAGCTGAACTGGAGTGTCACAACGGCTAATTATGGAATTTTCTATGGACCATCATATAGATAGGTGTTGGTTGGTGCAGAGCTAAACCGGAGAGTCACAGCTGCCAATCGAGTCTGCATGTGTCAAGAATATTTTGCTAAGAGCTAACAATGCAGAGACGAACAGAAAACAATGTTGGTATTATCATGTTTATGCTAATCCTTGTCTTGTGCAGGGATGGACCGTCGGCTATAGTAAGAATTACTGAAAAAGTGATACATACGTATTGCTTGAATTTGCTATATGAATTGCTTGTAGAGATTAATCCGTTATAAGGAAGTGCTTGCTTGTAATCTGACCCTTAGAATGTCTTGAATCGAAAAAAAGAATGCTAATGTTGTTGTCCCTAATAAAATAATATGCTCATGAAATACGCTGCGCACTGCACATGAAATAAATAGTCATCGTGCTTGAATTGAATAGTCCCTTGTATGCTTGAAAGAAATAAAATGAAATGAATTATGGCTTTTCAAAGATGTTTACAAAAGAGATGTAAACTGACTTTGTATGCATGAAATGAACATAGGTAAAAGTAACAAGATCACATCACAAGAAACATTTTCTCACTAAATGAACAGTGATCATTTCAGACAAATGTAGCTCTTTGTTCACAATCACCAGTATGCTGATATACTGACCTACTATCAGTTTGCATGCAGGTGCAATATGTATTGAGAAGGATAGTCTGAAGCGATAGATCGAGCCTCATCCTTAGGAGCCAAAAATCAGAAGAGATGCCAAGAGAGGACATCCGTTGCATGAGTTTGGTTTTGTATATAAAGGGATGTAATGTATGGGAACATGATCATTGTAATCTGTAAAGTTCTGAAAGAATGTAACATTGTATCAGAGAAAATCGAGAGCTTGTAATCTGTTCAAATGAAATCAATAAAGAGAATTGTTTCTTGTTACATTGTGTTTAATACATGTATTCTGAAATATGTCCGCTGCTGCTTCAATTATCTGCAATATGTTTCACTGTGTATTGTTGTCACTACCCGCACCCAGTGTAAGGACACGAGACGTGGGTACGTCCACCCTACGCTGCAGTGTCGGCGGTAGAACGCTGTCCTAGGTCCAACAATTAACACAATCTAGAATATGCTCCAATTGGAGAATGATATATATATGGTACAACTCAATCACGATAACTAAGATGGAATAGAAGAAAGATAATCTCAACAGAGAGTCACAAAATGAATAATAATCCCGGTGTAAACCATACCATAATAATATCTCAATACAAATATAGTGTCCCAACAACTAGATAAAGATATAAGTCTAATCTAACTTATGGCAAGTCCTCAGCGACTACTGGATCCTGCTTAGGGTCCAAGTCACCTGTGTCAACTAGGCCTGCTCCATAGTAAGTGTCGCAGCAATCCTAATCATCTGTAATATTGTCAACGATCCAATCAGGACAGGAATAAATATATATCTCCCACACAGTTCATAACATGAAAGAAAATATGAAACAAGCTATAGAATAATATACATGAACTGCTGATAAAGAAATAGTAGAGAGACTGTATAAAGAAAAACATGATATAGTGGAAATAGATATACATGATATAGATAAGAAAACTGAGCTAACTACGTGATTCAGAGCATATGTTTGGTTATGTAAAAAGGCTTAGGTTATACATGACTTAAATCTAGTTTGGAGTTATACATAAAATGGGGTAGATCACATAACCAAATAAATACCCCCCCTGCCCCAATCAGTACAAGGATCTGTCCAGGTTATGTTATTGCACATGAAGGTAGTGCGTCACTTGGATAGCTAGTCCATATGCACACTGGGTTATACATGAAGGCTCACATGATCATGAGTGTATATGAATGTCACATGAGTATACATGAATAAGTACGAATACAATGAGTAGACGATGCACATGATAAAGTACATGAGCACAATATACCCGATGTATCCGAGGGGATAACATCGCATGAAAAGCTCGATATAGTACTAATCCGTGATATATCATGACAACAACAAGTAAACTAGTCTATAACAAGTAAATATGTCCAAGCAAGAATAAAACGGTCAGAAAATGTACTCGTCTGACAATCTGAGCTGCTGATAAGGAAGTGTAACTGAACTGGAGTGAGGTAATCCTATTTAAAATAACCACAAGTCACAACAAGGTCTAAAATATCATAAAGAATGCCTACAATGTAATTCTACATGATTTTAGGCCCTTCTAGGTCAAAGTCAACCATTGGTCAACTCTGGTCAAACCTGGTCAACTCTGGTCAAACCTGGTCAACTCTAAGTCAACTAGTTCGTTTACTAATTTTTAGGTCACACACAAGTTTTCAAGTCATTCGGAGTTCGTTTGAGTCGATTTGGATCAAGTTTGACCCAAAGTTGACTTTTGTCAACTTAGTCGACTTGTCGGCCAATTCGACCAAACTAGGCTCCTTACGATGATTCTAATCTGTCCCAACAGTTCCTATAGTCATATCACAAGCAATTATTATATTACCTATATATATATATACATATATATATATATATATATATATATATATATATATATATATATATATATATCACAAGTGATATAGATATATATACATACACACACATATATATACATACATATACACATAGATATAAGTTATGAAAAGAAAAATGGTTGTGTGTGGGTGTCGAAGGGCTGCTGGTTTGAGTCACAAAACTGAGAAGAAAGGTTAGAATATATCTACAAGAGTATTATATATACAAATATATACTACGGTCAATAGTAAACTATATATAAATATATATATACATATAGGCATATATATGGATATATGCATATACACATGTATATAAGGGATTGAGGGTCGATCTCGAACCTGAAATGTATTCCCAGATTTGAGATAAAGGCCTCGACACCCTACTTCTATCATATATTCATAATTAGACATAATAGGAATTATTATTATAATATATATATTATAATATATATATATATATTATATATATATATATTTTATATATATATATATATATATATATATATATATATATATATATATATATATATATATATTTATATAAACAATATATATATATATATATATATATATATATATATATATATATATTATATAAACAATATATATATATATATATATATATATATATATATACATACATACATACATACAATACATACATACATATAGGCAAAAAAAAAATATACATACATACATACATACAATAGGTAAAAACACCACAAATGCATAAAATGGCAAGAAAATATGAATTAAACCCAAGAGTCAAATCCCACAAGTTCAGAATGTCATCTATGAATCATAAACTCAGAAATTATTAGATTAAATCTTAGAAATCGAAATACTATAAAACTATTCAATTTTATATAGAAGGAAAAACCTAATTATACCTGAAAAGGCAAACAAATAAGTAATAATCCTGCGGATCACTTCTCGCAAGTCCAAAATATCATATATAAGTTAACAAGTCAGAAAATATCGATTAAAAGTAGAAGAATCAAAATATCACATTTCTATTCAAAATATTGAACCCGAAAAACCTAATTTCGACAAAACGACCCAAATCACAAAATACTCAACAATAAATCATGAAACTCGGCAAACATGTTAGTCTCGACATACGTGACATGCTCGGGCACTCACGGAGTCGAAACCGTGTCCGTGTCGTGTCTACGGAGTGCGTATCGAAAACTGATACCGCGTGTCGAAGAGAGTGTTCTCGCTCGATTGCGCGTCACACGCACAACGAGAAGCCTCATGCTCGTGCACACGGCTAGGTAGGGTCACGGGATAGTTCTAAGATATGTCAACATGACACGAAGTCGCAGCGACGCGACATAGCGGTGCGGCCTGCACGTGCGTGCGTGCGTACTCGTGCATGCGGATCGCTGCTCGTGGCTCACGTGTCGGGCCATGCCACGACTCGGGATCGAGTCCCTGGGTAGTCTAGGTATAGGGATACATGTTCCAACTCCTGATACGGGTCCTCGACGTGCTGTGTTCGCGTACGAAGGCCGTGTCAGCGACAAATTTTAGCCTGAATGCACAGTTCAGCCGACCAGTGCACCCGAGATTTCTTCTCGCTCGCTTCACGAAACGACGTAAAATTTTACGGACGTGTGGGCATAGGTTGCCCCTACATGCTCGTAAAATTTCACGCGAGACAGAGCTTTATGCGTCACGTCAAGTTATGACGCACAGATAGCAGGGTGTGCACGGGACCGTGCACGGGATCTCGTGCACGTATGTCCGTATCTGTTCGGATGCCGAATTTGTGTCGATTTTTGATCCATCTTTACGAAAGTTGTTACAAATCATATAAGAAAGGATTTCATGAAAACAGAATAAAAATTAACACTTTTCAATTCTAAGTGGCATTTTGCCGAACACGTGCAACGTGAGACCGATACGTGTCCGATACCGCTATCAAACGAAACCAAAATCCTACGAAACTTCATACACAGATCAAGGATGCAATAATAAAGAAAATTCAGGAGAAACAAAGGTAGATCGGGATTTACCTATTGAGAGTCGAAATCTCAATAAAAGGAATTCTCCGAGCGCTTTGTCGGTCGATTTCTTTCGAGCAAATGCCTCCTCCTCCTTGCTAGTAGTACTCTAGCAAGTCCTCTTCCCAATGAGTGCAACAGAATTCGTTTGAGGTGAAACGGACTCCGGATGAGAAATCTAGGGTTTTTGGAGGATGGAGGCTAGGGTTTGCTTTTTGGAGGCTATGAAATTTTTTTACAAAATGAGAGAGGGCTGCTATGGCCGACTAGGGGTAGGGGTGTTAGGGTTAGGGTTTGCACATGGGCCTAGTCTCCCTAAGTTGCTAATAAAGCCCAAGTCAAAAAGGCTTTAAAAGGCTAACTAGAAAATGACTTAAAATTCATTTAAATCATTTAAAAATAACTAATTAATTCTAAATTAAATTCTAAATGATGAAAACTAATTCTAATTATAGCATTAGGTTTTTAGTCATGGTTGGCTAAGTTAAACCCATCTTGGCCCTACCAAAACACCAATCCAAACCACACAACAATCAATTTAATTAATAAATTAATAAAATTCAAAGTAATGCATAATGACTAAATTACCATTAGCCTAAAAATAGGTAATTAGCCAATCTAGTTACATGGTCGAGTCTCCTTGGTCATGGTTAGTCTCTAAGTGAAGCATTCTCTAGGGTTAAGCTAGCGACAACCAAAATCACAATTCACCCATCTAAATAATATAAAATAAATAAAAAAAATCACCAAAAATCATAATATGGTTTAAATATTATTATTAAATGATAAAAATTATAAAAGCTCAAAATTACTCTCATTTCAGAAAAGTGGTGGTTACAATTGTCAATGTTGTCTATCTTGTCTTGCTTCAGGTCTTGGCCTTGTGCAACCGCAACTTAGGCTTGCACGACATCACGCCTTAGCGAGGACGATCAGTCCTTAAGAGTTCGAAGCGAGGACGAAAGGACTCTGCGGGATCGGAACGTGACAGAGTAGTATCAGAGCCAGGTAATCCTCTGACCAATTATTGATTCAGTTGAATTCGAAGATGTTCTCTGATCAAAATTTCCTTGCCTGCTTGATATCATCAATGAGATGAACGTTCCATAGAATAAGTCCATAAATATTTTTATGATGCCGACAAATATTTTATCGATTTGATTGATTGAGATTGAAACGCTTTTTTGAGCAAAGGTTTTGATATGATCTGAATTGTGATTTCATGGATTAATGATGGCGAAGGATGAGGACTATCGCTGCTAAGGATATTGTAAGTTTCTCCTTAAGTTTCGAGGACGAAACTTCTTTCCGGTAGGTAATTATGTAGTGCCCCGCTCTGCGAAGGCACTAGATAAACAAAAAGATCAGATTGCTGGCTCTGCAACAGAAGACGATTAATCTGGGTGAGTGGACGAAGTCTCATTTGCTGATTCGCTTACGCCTAATAAGAATCTAATTTTTTGATTGAATGCTTTTGTTAATAACAAGATGGTAAATTATCGAGTATGCTTTAAGAGAATTCACATGTTGCCTTGCTAAGAAATGAATGTTGCCTTGATCAAGATAACCTTGTCATGCTAATAACAAGGCGGTAACCAGTAAGTATGCTTATAATAGATTTCACATGTTGCTATACTAAGAACAAGAAAAGAAATAATCTGTATGCTAATAAAAAGACTTTTTGCCCGCTAATAAGAAATGATATGATATTTGTCATGCTTGATAGGATAAGAGAAGACAAATAAATCAAATGGAATGCTTGATCATTGCTTATTGCTAAGTATGCTTGAGATTTGTAGACATGTATAGACGGACTTGTATATGTTGACATGAATAAAAGAAAGGCATGAATTGAACGTGTCGTATATCTGCAAAGGCATGGAAGGAACATATCATATATCTGTAAAGGCACGAAAAGAATATGTCGTCCATCTGATCAAAATCTGTCTCATCTGATAGAACTGCTAAAGCATGCATATGGTCTCGGACAACTCATGTACGAGTAAAATTTGTCTCTCGGGTGGAATCTGGGGGTGCTTGGACCACTCGGCCTAGGAGAGATTAAAAGCACCCTGGGGTAAAAGAGATCCCATGTTAAAAGGGTAGCCGATATCTGAGTCCTTAGCGACGAGCTTAACCGTAGGGTCACAGCGGCTAATCATGGAATTTCCCATGGACCATCATATAGATAGGTGTTGGTTGGTGCAGAGCTGAACCGGAGAGTCGCAGCTACCAATCGAGTCTGCATGTGTCAAGAATATTTTGTTAAGAGCTAACAATACAGAGACGAACAGAGAACAATGTTGGTATTATCATGTTTATGCTAATCCTTGTCTTGTGCAGGGATGGACCGTCGACTATTGTAAGAATCAGTAAAAAAGTGATACATACGTATTGATTGAATTTGCTATATGAATTGCTTACAGAGATTAATCCATTACAAGGAAGTGCTTGCTTGTAATCTGACCCTTAGAATGTCTTGAATCAAAGAAAAGAATGCTAATGTTGTTGTCCCTAATAAAATGATATGCTCATGAAACACGCTGCGCACTACACATGAAATAAATAGTCATCGTGCTTGAATTGAATAGTCCCTTGTATGCTTGAATGAAATGAAATGAAATAAATTGTGGCTTTTCAAAGATGTTTTCAAAAGAGATGTAAACTGACTCTGTATGTATGAAATGAACATAGGTAAAAGTAGCAAGATCATATCACAAGAAACATTTTCTCACTAAATGAACAGTGATCGTTTCAGACAAATGTATCTCTTTGTTCACAATCACCAGTATGCTGATATACTGACCCACCATTAGTCTGCATGCAGGTGTAATATACATCGAGAAGGATAGTCCAAAGCAATAGCCCGAGCCTCATCCTCAGGAGCCAGAAATCAGAAGAGATGCCAAGAGAGGACATCCATTGCAAGAGTTTGGTTTTGTATATAAAGGGATGTAAGGTATGGGAACGGGATCATTGTAATCTGTAAAGTTATGAGAGAATGTAATAATGTAATAGAGAGAATCGAGAGTGTCAGCCCCTATTTTTCAAATTTGGTTTAGTTAGTGTTAATTAGATGTTAATGACCTATTTAGCTTTAAAATGATTTATTATAATTTTTGGGATTTTTTTTAGAATTATTAAATTATTTTAAATGAGTTTTAATTACAAAAAAAATATAAGTTTACAATTTTACAAAATGTTTTAATTGAGTTTTGTAATTATTTATATTGTTTAAATGCTGCTTGCAATTTCCTAAATGTTCTATGCGAATTTAATTTGCATATAAACAGAGCGGAAGGGGATTTGCAAATTCGTTTTTGTATTAGTTAGTGGGAAGGACCTAACTGTAAATTTCTAAAACCTAGGGTCATTGTTGCAAAACCACCGTCACCCTCCCACGTTCTCTGGCCAGCTGCCCCGATGTCCACCAACATTTCCTCGCCTTTTCTGGCCGACCTAGCCACTAAGACCGACCTCCTCCTCCCTATAAATACCACCCAGACTAAACCCTAACCCTAGCACACCACCACGACCCCCGACAGCGCCGCCTCCACTCCTTCTTCCCCGACGAGACCCCACTGAAACCCTAACCCCGACGACCCCTAGCGCCACCTCCACAGCCACCTTCACCGCCATCTACCACCACCGACGTGTTCATCGGAGCCAGGCGAGTGCAGCGCCACTCCAGCGCCGCAACCACGATGCCTCTAGCCGCCGTCCAGCACCCTCCACAACCCCTAGCTCGTCAGACACGAAGGTAACAGCCCCAAAGTTGTGTCGTGCGTGTCCCAAACTCACGCATGACGTTCGCCTGGACATGGGGGACCTAACAGTAGGGTTGGACACGCGTTTGCAGTGTCGTGCGTGTCGTGCTGGGCGCAGACACACGACACTGGGTCAGATTCCACTTGCTTGTGTCCTGAACAGTCTGGACACGAAGCCGAATTGTTATTTAGGTTATTGGGTTAAAGGGTTTAGATCATGCTATTGGGTTCAGAAACCCATTAACCTTAAACCCTAATAAATCTAACCCAAACCCTTTTCCTAAACAAATGACTCGGGCTGACCCCCTAGCCACCCCGAGTGCGCTAAACATCCCCCTTGCCCTGGCCGAGTTCGAGCCCCTCCTTTCCCCTCCTTTTCTTTTTGTTTTATTTTATTTTATTTTATTATATATATGTATATATATATTTATGTATATATATTATTATATATATATATATATATTATATATATTATATATATACTGTTATATATATATATATATATATATATATATATATATATATATATATATATATATATATACTGTTATATATATATATATATATATATATATATATATATATATATATAACAGTATATATATATATATATATATATACGGTATTTGTATATATATATATATATATATATATATATTTTATATTTAGTACTTTTATATATATGTATATATGTCCATTATATATATATATTTTTTTATATATGTATATATATATCCATTATATATATATATATATATATATATATATATATATATATATATATATATATATATCCATTATTTTATCCCTTCATCCTTCGACCCGCTCCTCTCCGTCTCGGCAGCTGTCCCCACCGCCTCCACCTCCGCCCCGGCTCCCTCTTCCTCCTCTGGCGCGTACTGGAGCCATCCTGCCTCCCCGCTGTTGGTCTGGATCCCTGCCCACCCCGAGGCGGAGGCGGTCCTCCTCTCACTGGGAGCGTCCCGCCATCCCTAGCGCCTCCGCTGGCGGCGCTCCAGCTTCGGCGCCCTGGCTGCTGCCGATCCCCGCCCCCTCCCCGAGGTCGAGCCTCTCCCCTCCGACTCCCCCGGGTTGAGCCTCCCTCGCCGTGGCTCCGAAGCTCCCTCCCAGGTCGGGCTCATTCCAGGTCGAGCGCCCCCGGTCGGACCCCCCTTCCCTCTCTTCCCCGGGTCCGTGACCCCCCCTCCCTCCGGGGGTCACCGCCCCACCCAGCTCCGCCGCCGCGATGGTAGTCCCTCCCTGCTGGCCCTTCGCCGTGGTGGGAGCCCTTCCCCCCGGAGCTCCTGCTCCCCCCCGCCGGGGCCTTCGCCGCCTGGCGACGCGCTTCCGGCCAGCGTGTGGGCAACCCGAGGCGTCCCCTCGGGCCCTGTGCCCCCCTCGGGCCCCGACCCTGTCCCCTCGGGCCCCGTTCTCCGCTTCGGGCCAAGCGCTGGAGTTGGCTCCCTCGGTTCCCGCGCTGGCCCGCCACGTGCTCCCCCACGTGCCCTCCCACCCCTTCTTTTCCCCCCTTTTTTTCTTCGTCTGGTTCTTTTTCGTATTTTGGATCGACCGACCCGTTTGTGGGCAACGGTCGATTTGGTGTTGGCTGGGCATTTTGTGTATCGGCCCAGGCCCTGGTCGTTTTGCTCTTGTTGGGCCACCCTTCATTCAATAAATTGTCTCTTTAAAAAAAAAAAATATATATATATATATAAAATATATATATATATATATATATATATATATATATATATAAATGTTGTTGTTGTATATATACATCCATTATATATATATATATATATATATATATATATATATATATATATATATATATATATATATATATATATATATATATATATATATAAAATATATATATATATATATATATATATATATATATATATATATATAAATATCTATATATTTATATGTATATATATAAATGTTGTTGTTGTATATTTATGTATGTATTTCAAATTCTACCTTGTACAAAATATTATTATGTAAAATTTCACAAGTTATTTTATTGTGTATTTTTTGTGACTTGCATATCTTACCACTTTAAAATATATTATTTATATTTAAATTCCTATATTTTATTAATTATGACCAATTGATGTCCAAACCTAGCATGGGTTTTTGGGCCCAATTGTGTCTAATATATTCAGAATCTGTACAAGTCATATTGGACTTGATTCATGGCTCTGGGTCCTGTATCTGGACTTCGGTTCAATTTTGAATACATGGACAAAATAGTAAATAATTAATTAATTATTTTCCAGAAACTGTTGCTTGCTGTTTTTAAATTTTTATATATATTTCAGTTGCTGTAAAAATTTGGAAAAAATTATATTTAATTACTATTTTAATTTATCTAATTTAGTATAATTTTTATAGCATTTAATAACTAATTTTTGGTATTTTATAAAAATGGGAATATAGAACTCGTTTTCAGGATACATATGTTTGCTGATTTTAATAAATATTTATGACGGTTTATAAATTCCAGAAAAATTAGTATAAATTTATATAATTAACAAGGATCATTTTGGTACTTTATTTTATGGAAAATTGATCCTTTTGTCTATCTCAAAAATTATTGGAACACAGTGTACAGTTTGATTTATTTATTAAATAGTTACGACTTGTAATATTTTGTGTTGTTTTGAGTTATAGTCGTATTGAACCTCACCCCGCACTAGTATAAAGACCCTAGAAAGATAGTTTGGGTATTGTGACACCCCACATTCGTCTCCTATGCTAAAGTCATCAATTGGCTAGGTGCCCAGTCAGAAAGTCGTATCACACAACTAGTGTCTTAGTGTTTAACTTTGTATAAAACTAAGTTTATGTATTATTTCTACAGTGACGCCTCACCAAGCATCTATTGCATATCTATCGGTGCTTTGCTTTGCTAAAGGCAAGTACTTCTACAAACTTTACATACTGTTACAACAATGAACTGCGATTCCAACCATGTTAAATGCTGATCCTTGGGGTAGCAAGTCAAATCTTCATATGTTGTGTTTATTTTCAGTCCCTACCATGCTTAGGACAGTCTTTATATATCTCTCACATGATTAGAATCTGGGTTATGGGGAAACTGTTAGTAGAGTACGTGATCATGCCCCGTTCTCCGTATGTATTTACCGAGCAAAGTTTTATTTTATATGATTACTGTGACATAGGCTTTATCTCAAAGCAGATTTGTGCGTATGTACATCTATTGCCGTATCACTTGTACGAAAGTATATTTTATTATGTGCCCCTGTACATTGTACACCTATTGATGATCACGTACCTGCAACAGTTTTAAACATTACATATACATCTGTCCCTATGACATATGTGTCCTTGCCATGATAGATTATGATGTGCCATGATTCCAGTTTATTACATTCCTGTTCATTTCATGTTTCGTATATTTAGTTTGCTAGAATCAGTACTTGCTCCCATCCTGACAGGATAACGTTGTAGGTATACTTACTGAGGACGAGTTGCTCTGCAATTCCTATTATGGAGTTGCTGCCGAGGACCAGGCCTTGTCTTACGAGGATGTACCTGTAGGGAAACTCGGCTAGTTGTCTATTTACTTTGGACTTTTGAGAGTAGTCATGTATTAGACTATATATTTTGTGACTGGACCTGTATCCAGCTTTACGTTATGGACTTGTACTTGGAACTTTCTTATATACGAGATGAATTTTGTGTTTGGGACATTTCTGACTCTTTATTACTTATAGAATTGTTAGCACATTTTAGTCTTATCTTGTTATCTTTAGAACAGCTTACTATGCTTTATCTCAAGCGTAGGCTGGACATGACTTGGCCAGGCCCAACAATTTGGGTAGCAGATCGTGACATGTTTTTAGTGGTGGCCAACGCAGGTCCTGATTAAATTGTTTGGTTACGTTATTGTACCAAGCTTGCTTGCAATTAAGAACTTAAGGTAATTAGACAACACTAGGAATGACGTTTAGAACATCTAGAGGATTAGTAGGATTGCAACATAGGAAACGCATCACATGTTCGTTGTTACAAATTGGATTTTTTTGTTATTTATGATTGTTTACTTTAAAGAGTCCTTGTAAGTCCCTTTTATTTATTTAGATGGTGCTCACCCGCTCATCCCAGTATGTCACACCTGAGAATGGCACACTCCCTATCCAGTCGGTTGACCAGTTGACCGATACACCTCTACCTACCACACTCCCCCACTCCACAAATCCACCTTCCACATCACAGTCCCAGCAGGACCCGATACTCCCACCCCCATCTATCACTATACCTGCCCAAGCTTCCGTCACACTCGACGGAAACCAACTGCTCACTCTGATTCAGGGGTTCCTAACGATCCATCAGGAGCAGACCACCCTACTCCGTCAGAGCATGGAGCGTTCTGAGGAGCGTACCGTGGTCCTACTACCTGTAGAGCCACGACAAAGAGCAGGGACAATCAAGGACTTCATGGGTCTGAACCCCAAGGAGTTCTTAGGGACTGGGGGCATAGTAGTAGCAGATGACTGGCTAGATTCGATAGAGAGGAAGCTCCTTGGAGCTAGGTTGCCGAATGACCTCCAGGTCGAGACAGCGGGATTTCTGCTGATAGACTTGGCAGGAGTTTGGTTCCGGAACGAGCCGTCATTCGCGAGAGGGAAGGCCACTTGGGATTAGTTCAAAACCCAGTTCAAGAAGAAATTCTTCTCGACCACCGCTAGGGTAGCCATGGGGCTACGATTCCAGAACATCCAGCAGGGGAACCGTTCTGTTGACGAGTATGCAGTA
The DNA here is from genome assembly GCA_029216955.1 of Iris pallida. Lineage (NCBI taxonomy): Eukaryota > Viridiplantae > Streptophyta > Magnoliopsida > Asparagales > Iridaceae > Iris > Iris pallida. The sequence continues at coordinate 9,743,705 of JANAVB010034418.1, read as the reverse complement.
GAGTTTAGCCGCCTGAGCCGTTTCGCTCCTAGTCTAGTTGCAGACCTTGAGGAGATGATGCGTAGGTTTTGCCATGGTCTAGTTCCAGACATTGGCATTCCTATAGTGGCAAACGGTACGACTGACTACTACCAGAGCCTAGAGTTGGCCCAAAGCATAGAGGAGCATCTCCAGTCTTGCAAGAGACCGGCTTCTATACACCTCGAGGGACCGTCCAAGCGTTAGGCTTTCCAGCTGAGAGCACCGATGCCACACCAGCAGACTTACCGTCCCCCTACACCACATCATCCAACCCTACCAGTTAGAGCCCCGGGACCTCAGCCGCAGAAGGGAGCTCTGTGTATATTTTGTCGAAGACCAGGACATGATTACTCCGTCTACAGAAAGAGGTTGAAGCAGTGCTTAGCTTGCGGGTCTGCCACCAGCTTCGGGAGTGCCCAGTAGCGAAGGTACCAGGTATCGGACCACATTCTAGAGGATCGTTGCTTCCGACTCAGCAGCAAAGGTTTGGGCAACATCTGCAGCAGCAGAAGGGATACCAGGGGAAGACTTATAGTCTGGCTCTTGAGCCAGAGCCGGAGCAGGTTTCGGAGCCAGATTATTTGGCTGACATCATCACAGGTAATGTTTATTTGTATACTTTTCTAGCTCTATGCTTGTTTGATTCTGGTGCATCACATAGCTTCATGTTATTAGAGTTTTTGCATAAACACTACTTAGTAGCTACACCTACCGAGGAGATGAGTAGAGAAATAACGGGAGGCAAACCAGTGCCCATTAGAGCTATCTATAGATACTCTATTACTATAGCCGAGAGAGAGTTTAGGGGACGATTCTTTGTGATGCCACTCCCCGGATATGATATCATATTGGGGATGGACTGGCTTAGCTATGCCCATGCAGCTATAGACTGTCATGAGGGTAGTATTCTGTTCAGTCCCCCAGGCACGACACCATTCAATGTCAGGAGGACAGGGCCGGAGATCAGCCTAGAGCCGAACTGTTGTGCGACAGTTGGAGAGATAGCACCGCCACAACCTATCATTAGGGAGTTTATCGATGTATTCCTAGAGGATCTCCAGGACTTTCGCCTGACAGAGATGTGGAGTTCACTATAGATTTAGTACCGGGTTCATCACTAGTATCCCGGGCTTACTATAGAGTGAACCCCAAGGTAGCCGTTGAGATGAAGGAGCAGATTGATGACCTGTTGAAAAATAGTTTTATTCGATCTAGTGCTTCTCTATGGGGAACGCCAGTGCTCTTTGTGCCTAAGAAGGATGGTACAGTTCGGTTGTGTATTGACTACTGGGCGTTGAATACCATCACCATTAAGAACAAATATCCTCTGCCCAGGATAGATGATTTATTCGACCAGTTGAGTGGGGCGAAGGTATTATCTAGGATAGATTTGAGATTCGATTACCACCAGGTGAAAGTTAGGGCTACAGACATCCAGAAGACGGCGTTCAACACGAAGTACGGGCAATACGAGTTTTTAGGGATGGCATTTGGTCTCACAAATGCGCCAGCTGTCTTTATGAACCTGATGAATAAGATATTTCACCAGTATCTGGAAAAGTTCGTCGTAGTATTTATCGACAACATCCTGATATACTCGAAGACGCCGGAGGAGCACGCAGAGCACTTGCAGACAGTTTTGGGGATTTTGAGGCAGGAGAGGTTGTTTGCCAAATTGTCGAAATGCGAGTTCTTTTTGGATCGAGTGGAGTTTTGCGGTCATATAGTTACTGGAGAGGGGATCTCGTCGGATCCCAGGAAGATTGCTTCCGTTGAAACATGGAAGGCTCCGACTTCAGTTTCAGAGATCAGGAGCTTTCTGGGTTTAGCCGGCTATTATAGAAAGTTCATCCAGGACTTTGCTAGGATAGCTGAACCCATGACGAAACTGATGCGGAAGGACACAGAGTACATCTGGTCAGAGGACTGCCAGGCATCGTTTGAGGAGCTGAAGAGGAGGCTAACGACCGCTCCAGTTCTGACATTACCTTCAGGATCTGGAGGTTTCATCATATACATCGATGCTTCAGGAAAGGGGCTAGGATGTGTCCTACAGCAGCATGGGAAAGTGATTGCTTATGCATCTAGGCAATGTCGGACCCATGAACGAAACTATCCTACCCATGACCTAGAGTTAGCTGCGGTGATCTTTGCACTCAAGTTATGGAAACATTACTTATACGGAGAGCGTGTGGAAATCTTTACTGACCACAAGAGCTTGAAGTATGTGTTCACGCAGAAAGAACTGAACATAAGGAAAAGACGATGGTTGGAGTTGATAAAGGACTTCGACATCGATTTACAGTATCACCCCGGGAAGGTAAATGTGGTGGCGGATGTGCTGAGCAGGCATCCGATGGTATGGTATCTGATGATAGATTGGCATTTACAGAAAGATATGGAGAAGCTCGGTATCGAGATAGTTCGGCCAGGATTAGTGATACAGATGATGGCACTTGACATTCAGTCAGGTTTGATGGAGCAGATCAAGGAGGAACGGTCTACAAATGAGAGCCTTCGCAGACTTCGAGCCCATGCTTTATCTAGATTGCTGGATGACTTCACTATAGCATAGGATGGATCCTCGAGGCATGGCAGCCGGTTGTACGTGCCGAAGAAAGAGCTGATAGAGACAGTCTTACAAGAGGCGCACCAATCGAGATATTCTATTCACCCTGGTGCCAACAAGATGTACCGTGACTTACGAAAACATCTTTGGTGGCACGGGATGAAGAAAGATGTATCATGTTTCATTTCGAGGTGTCTAGTTTGCCAGAGGTCAAGACGGAACGCCAGAGGCCAGCTGGTCTGTTACAGCCATTACCCATTCCTGAGTGGAAGTGGGAATACATTACGATGGACTTCGTCTCAGGGCTTCCTCGTTCCCAAGGAGGGAAGGATGCCATTTGGGTCATCGTGGACAGGCTGACGAAGTGTGCGCACTTTATACCCTTCAAGGTAGGGCTTTCCACCGAGAAGTTGGCGGAGCTATACATGCAGCAGATAGTTCGCTTGCACGAAGTACCAGTGAGCATCGTATCGGACCGAGATAGCAGATTCACGTCCCACTACTAGAGGAGCTTACAGGAGGAGTTGGGTAGTCGACTCAAGTTCAGTACGGCGTACCATCCGTAGACAGATGGGAAGTCCGAGAGGACGATACAGACGCTAGAGGACATGCTGAGGACCTGTGTGCTGGACTTTGGCGGATCATGGGAGAGCTATCTGCACTTGGTAAAGTTTTCATACAACAACAGTTACCAAGCCAGCATCGATATGTCTCCTTTCGAGGCACTATATGGACGACGATGCCGTACGTCGCCCTTTTGGGACGATATTGGGGACAGAGTTATGCTTGGACCAGAGATAATCACGGATGCAGCAGAGAAGGTCGGGATGATTAGAGACAGGCTCAGAGTCACTCAGGATAGGCAGAAACATTAGGCAGATGCTAGTCTCTGACCGATGGAGTTTGCTGACGGAGATATGGTGCTGGTGAAGGTATCACCTACGAGAGGGACGATCCGGTTCGGACGAGGAGGCAAGCTGAGCCCCAGATACATCAAGCCGTTCGAGATACTTGGCAGGATCGGAGAGGTAGCTTACAGGGTTGCACTTCCACCCAACCTAGCAGGAGTTCACGATGTCTTTCATGTGTCTCAGCTGAGGAGATATGTTCCAAACCCCAGCCATGTGCTAGACCATTCAGAGTTGGAGATCGGACCGAACCTTGCAGCTACTGAGCAGCAAGTAGAGATATTGGAAAGGAGGGATAAGAGGCTGAGGAACAAAGTTATACCCTTAGTACGAGTAGCTTGGAGCCGTCACTCTCCGGGTGAATCTACTTGGGAGAGGGAGTCAGACTTGAGGGAGAGATATCCTTACTTGTTCGACCCAACAGCTGCGAGGGAACCACTCGTTCCCGCTTGATACCTTAGAGGTTAGTTTTGATCGTAGCCTTAGTCATTTGTTGCATTGCTTGTTATGTTAGAATGATTGTAGAGTTTTCTATCCTTGTGAATTTTGAGGACAAAATTTTTCAAGGAGGAAAGACTTGTCAGCCCCTGTTTTTCAAATTTGGTTTAATTAGTGTAATTAGATGTTAATGACCTATTTAGCTATAAAATGATTTATTATAATTTTTGGGAATTTTTCTAGAATTTTTAAATGATTTTAAATGAGTTTTAATTACAAAAAATGTAAGTTTGCAATTTTACAAAATGTTTTAATTGAGTTTTATAATTATTTAGATTGTTTAAATGCTTCTTGTAATTTTTCAAATTTTTTATGCAAATTTAATTTGCATATAAACAGAGCGGGAGGGGATTTGCAAATTCGTTTTTGCATTAGTTAGTGGGAAGGACCAAACTGTAATTTCTAAAACCTAGGGGCCTTGTTACAAAACCACCGTCACCCTCCACGTTCTCTGGCCAGCTGCCCCGACGACCACCGACATGTCCCCGCATTTCCCGGCCGACCTAGCCACTAAGAGCTACCTCCTCCTCCCTATAAATAACCCCCAGACCAAACCCTAACCCTAGCACACCACCACGACCCCCCACAGCGCCGCCTCCACTCCTTCTTCCCTGACGAGACCCCACCGAAACCCTAACTCCAACGACCCCTAGCGCCACCTCCACAGCCACCTTCTCCGCCATCGACCACCACCGACGTGTTTGTCGGAGCAATGCGAGTGCAGCGCCACCCCAGCGCCGCGACCACGACGCCTCTAGCTGCCGTCCAGCACCCTCCACGACCCCCAGCTCGTCGGACACGAAGGTAACAGCCCCAAAATTGTGTCGTGCGTGTCCCAAACTCACGCATGACGTTCGCCTAGACACGGAGGACCTAACAGTAGGGTTGGACACGCGTTTGCAGGGTCGTGCAAGTCGTACTGGGCGCGGACACACGATACTGGGTCAGATTCCACTTGCTCGTGTCCTGAACAGTCTGGACATGAAGCCGAACTGTAATTTAGGTTATTGGATTAACGGGTTTAGATCATGCTATTGGGTTCAGAAAGCCATTAACCTTAAATCCTAATAAATCTAACCCAAACCCTTTTCCTAAACAAATGACTCGGGCTGACCCCCTGGCCAGCCCAAGCGCGCTAAACACCCCCCTTTCCCTGGCCGAGTTCGAGCCCCTCATTTCCTCTTCTTTTCTTTTTGTTTTCTTTTGTGTATTTTATTATTTATATGTATACATGTATATATTATATATATGTGTGTATATATATATATATATATATATATATATATATATATATATATTTATATATATATATATATGAAAATATATATATATATATATATATATATATATATATATATATATATATATATATATATATATATATATATATTTATATATGTATATATGTATATGTATTTAAAAAAAAAAATGTATATGTATTTATGTATATATATATATATAATATATTTTATATATATATATATATATATATATATATATATATATATATATATATATATATATATATATATATATATATATATATATTTATATATGTATATGTATATGTATTTTAAAAAAAAATGTATATGTATTTATGTATATATATATATATTATTAAAATATATATATATATATATATAATATATATTTTATATATATATATATATATATATATATATATATATATATATATATTAATATATATATATATATATATATATATATATATATATATATATATATATATATATATATATATATATTTTTTTTTTTTATACATATATATATATATATATATATATATTATATATATATATATATATATATATATATATATATATAAATGCCGTATATATATATATATATATATATATATATATATATATATATATATATATATATATATATATATATAAATATATATATATATATATATATATAAATGTTGTTGTTGTATATTTATGTATGTATTTCAAATTTTACCTTGTACAAAATATTATTATGTAAAATTTCACAAGTTATTTTATTGTGTATTTTTATGACTTGCATATCTTACCACTTTAAAATATATTATTTATATTTAAATTCCTGTATTTTATTAATTATGACCAATTGATATCCAAATCTAGCATGGGTTTTTGGGCCCAATTGTGTCTAATACATTCAGAGTCTGTACAAAGTCATATTGGACTTGATTCAAGGCTCTGGGTCCTATATCTGGACTTCGGTTTAATTTCGAATACATGGACAAAATAGTAAATAAATAATTAATTATTTTCTAGAAACTGTTGCTTGCTGTTTTTGAATTTTTATATATATTTTAATTGCTGTAAAAATCTGGAAAAAATTATATTTAAATACTATGTTGATTTATCTAATTTATTATAAATTTTTTAGCATTTAATAAGTACTTTGGCATTTTATAAAAATGGTAAAATAGAACTCATTTTTAGGATACATATGTTTGTTGATTTTTAATAAATATTTATGAGGGTTTATAAATTCCAAAAAAATTAGTATAAATTTCTATAATTAACAAGGATCATTTTGGTACTTTAATTTATGTAAAGTTGAGCTTTTTGTTTATTTCAAAAATTGTTGGAACACAGTGTACAGTTTGATTTATTTATTGAATAGTTACGACTTGCAATATTTTGTGTTGTTTTGAGTTATAGTCGTATTGAAGCTCACCCCGCACTAGTATAAAGACCCTAGAAAGATAGTTTGGGTATTGTGTCACCCCATATTGGTCTCCTATGCTAAAGTCATCATTTGGCTAGGTGTCCAGTCAGAAAGTCGTATCACACAACTAGTGTCTTAGTGTTTAACTTAGTATAAAAACTAAGTTTATGTATTATTTCTACAGTGACGAGTCACCAGACATCTATAGAATATCTATCGCTGCTTTGCTTTGCTAAAGGAAAGTACTTCTACAAACTTTACATACTGTTACAACAATGAACTGCGATTCCAACCATGTTAAATGCTGATCCTTGGGGTAGCAAGTCAAATCCTCACATGTTGTATTTATTTTCAGTCCCTACCATGCTTAGGGTAGTCTTTATATATCTCTCATATGAATAGAATCTGGGTTATGGGAAAACTGTTAGTAGAGTACGTGATCATGCCCCCTTCTCCGTATGTATTTACCGAGCAAAGTTTTATTTTATATGTTTACTACACCGTTGGCTTTATCTTAAAGCGGATTTGTGCGTTTGTACATCTATCATCGTATCACTTGTATGGAAGTATATTTTATTATGTGCCCCTGCATATTGTACACCTATTGACGATCACGTACCTGCTACAGTTTTAAACATTATATATACATCTGTCTCTATGACATATGTGTCATTGCCATGATAGATTATGATGTGCCATGATTCTAATTTATTACATTCCTGTTCATTTTGTGTTTCGTATATTTAGTTTGCTAGAATCAGTACTTGCTCCCGTCCTAACAGGATAACGTTGTTGGTATACTTACTGAGGAGGAGTTGCTCTGCGATTCATATTATGGAGTTGCTTCCGAGGACCAGGCCTTGTCTTACGAGGATATACCTGCAGAGAAACTCGTCTAATTGTCTATTTACTTTGGACTTTTAAGAGTAGTCATGTATTAGACTATATATTTTGTGACTGGACTTGTATCCATCTTTACATTATAGACTTGTACTTGGAACTTTCTTATATACGTGATGACTTTTGTGTTTTGGACATTTCTGACTCTTTATTACTTATAGAACTATTAGCACATTTTAGTCTTATCTTGTTATCTTTGGAACAACTTACTACGCTTTATCTCAAGCGTAGGCTGGACATGACTCGGCCCGGTCCAGCAATTTGGGTAGCGAATCGTGACAGAGAGCTTGTAATCTGTTTAAATAAAATCAATAAAGAGAATTGTTTCTTATTACCATATTGTTTAATACATGTATTCTAAAATATGTCCACTGCTGCTTCAATTATCTGCAATATATTCTACTGCATATTGTCAATCTTATCTATCTTGTCTTATTTCAGGTCTTGGCTTTGTGCAAGCACAACTTAGGCTTGCACGGCTTCACGCCTTAGCCAGGACGATCGGTCTCAAAGAGTTCGAAGCGAGGACGAAAGGACTCTGCGGGATCGGGGCGTGACATATAATTTCCTTTTCTCCGCTATTTTCCCTTTCGAATTTATTTTCTTCATGGCTCCAAGACTCCTTGGAAGAGGTAAGAGAAGGAGTGATGGTGCATCATCTTCCCATCCTCCTCCTCCTTTTGCTCCTCTAATCCATCCTTTATTCAATCCACCACCATCACAAGACCCCAATACCTTCAATGAACAACTATTTGTATCATTGGATGCGTCCAATGAATGGTTTTCCGATTTTCGTTCATGAAGCGTGTATGCGGGACATCCCATAAATTTTACTATCTTTTCTGATTATGATTCCTGGTTTCATGATTTATGCTTAGATTAATTAGTTACTACTTCATTTATCGTTTATTTGAATGCGATACAAATGTTCTATTGCAACTTAACTTTTGACGACACACGGATTTATTCCCGTGTCGTCGGTATAGATATTTCGTTTGATGACTTTGAGCTTGCTGACTATCTTTAGATCCTGGAACCCAATTCTTGGGAGAAACTTGTCGACGCCTGACAATTTAAATTTCTCGACGGATCTTCGCTTGAGAGCTTCAAGGATGACGTGTGTACCCCTAACACTCGTCCCCATAAGCTACAGGCAAAATTCCTCAAACCATACTTTTATGAACTTTATCACGATCTTGCCCAAAGCGGGATCGACCGATGAAGTGTCATACCTTGAGATTTCTGCTCTTTACCGTCTCTACTTCCATGTCCCATTCAAGTTTTCTCGCACAATGATGGACTGGATGATTCATGCAAGGACAAAACCCTGATCATTGGTTTACGCCATGTATTTGCCAATAATCTTTCATGCTTTCCATATTCCACTCGATAAGTGTTAGTTTGTCCCCGCCCCTGCCTATCTGTCCAAGGCACGGAGGCTTCTAACCTCTGTTGAGTCCCCTGTCGAGTCTGAGCACTCTAAGTCTGATGCTCGTGCTGATCCTCCTGCTCTTGGTGACCCTGAGCCCGAGCCATCTGCTACCCTTGAGTCCCTTCAGACTGTGCGGAGAGGTCATTTTCGATTGGAGGACGATCGCTGGATTCAGATGGATTACCGCACTACCCTACAGATGAGGCCATCAGCAACACCCTGTATGACATCCAGTACTCCCTGGCTACTCATCCTACATTGTCATACCCCATGGTATGGGACCCTTCTCGCGAAGGTTTCTGTGTTGACGACACTTGGGGTCAGGCGGTACCTGGATTCGGATGCAACGTATGTTGATCCACATCGCTCAGTCAGCGGCCCATCTGATTCTGCTGGACCTTTTCGTGCTCCGGTGACGGCTGTGGTCCTCTTTATGATGCTGTTGCTGATGTTTAGGATTTACTTTGTTTCTGCACTTTGTACTTTTATTCAGTTTCATGTAGTTGAACACTTTGCATTGTACTTCTTTATGCTTAGCTTCTGTTTGGATTATTACTTGCTAGTTATCTCTTACTTTGGATTTGAGCCTGTGTTGTGTGAATGCATATTTTCTCCTTGATTATTCTTTATGGGGGAGCATATATTTCATTTTATTAAATGTCAAAGGGGGAGAATATGTGATATTTGCTTGTTTTGGGAGCATTGGATAAATACTTGTGATATGTGTATGGATATTTGTTTTAAAGCTTCAATACATATTATGCTTGGAAAAGTACTTATATCAGGACTTCTCTATTTACGGGGGAGCCGACATGTCCATCTACGGGGGAGCTATATATGTGTCCAGGTTTGAATGTTGCGACACGCAAATATCGTAATTTTATCAATTATCAAAATGGGAGAGATTGTTGACCAAAACTGGATCACAGTCAACCTAATCTTCATAATTAACAAATCGATATTTGTCATGATCCAACTCGACACATGAATCTCCATCAAGCTACAAATCAAACGATTATCACATATCAAGCCAGACGAACATCATCGACGACTGCTCGACAAAAACTGCTGTAATTGTAAACGGAGTCTGTATTTTTACACTTTTATTGAGTCTAGGCTATTATATGTTGAGTCATACTGAGTATCTCAACCATAGACTAGATAACCAAAAGCTCCACAAATAAAAGACCAAACTGCCAAAGTCCAAAATCAGCCCATGAATATTCTGTCCCCAAGGAGGCAGAGTTCGGGCCGAACTCTTCCTCCACACAGAGTTCGGACCGAACTCAGTCCCCTAAATTCCAGGAGCTGATTTTTACGGTATGCTCATTGCTAGTTGTCCAACGGCCAAATTTTTGAATATTTTGGACATAGTTCCGGCCGAACTCTGCCTCCCAGAACTAGTATAAATAGGCACCCATTTCTCTCATTTCAAATAATCTAATCTTCTCTTCTTTTGTACTCTTATAGCCTATACATCCTAAAGAGCTATACCCTTCTCATCTACTAGCCACAAAACTTACAAGGTGCTCAGTGCGAGTCGACTAGAAGTTTGTGTGCAAGAGTCTCAAAGAAGTCGCTTGGAAAATTCCAAGTTTCGCCTCTGCGATTTTGCAAGAAGTTGGCGTACTCTTCTGAGTAAAGGCACGTATTTGTATGCTATTTCACAAATAGTGATTTTAATTCTGAGCAAGAGTTCTCAGGCCTGGACTAGTCCTCCACAAGGAAAACCATATTAAAATTGCTGTGTTTGTGTATGCTCTCTGGTCTTCATTTACTTTTCGCACTTATACTCTGATTAATCTTTTGTTGGTTATACTTGAATAGAGTTAATTTTTTTAATTGATCATTATTGATACACATACTGTTTTTACTCCCTCTGGAATTGCCTACACGTACTTCAGTTACATGCCGTTATCTTCCTTATAGTTATTTGTTAATGAGTATGAGTATTATCATCTTGTCCTTCGTATGGAGTTGAGATGCCATTGACAGGTTTTATTTATTATTGTGTGAGATGGTTAGATAGTATTATTGACCTAGACAGCGTTCTACCGTCGATACTGCGGCGTAGGCTGGACGTACCCACGTACTTATGCCCTAACATCCGGTGCGGGTCATGACATATTTTTGTGGTGGCCCATGCAGGTCAGACTTCATAATTAGAGCAATATTGTGGTAGTATAATGGCTTAGTTGTACTACTGCGAACCTATGATAGGATATAGGAAATAGGATATTAGGATGAGAGAATACACAATCCACTTATTTCTGTCTACTTTTCTTTATTCATTGTTGAATTTCATTCTTGGTGTTCATCATTGAATTTGATTGTTGATGTTCATTGTTGACTTTAATTTTGTATGGGGATAAATTTTATGGACTAAAATAAGGTATATTCTGATGACATATTTGATGAGGACAGTGTGGAAGGTAATGTCTACTTTAGTTATAGAGTAGATTTTATCGCAGCCATACTAACTGGTGTGGCAAAGACATAGAGCATGATTTTTGGATATATTTATATTAGTTATAGAATTTAGAGTTTTTCGCAGCCATACCGGTTGGGGTGGTTAGAATTCTAGATAACATGATTGGAGATGTATATACTGATTCTGGATAACATGATTACGGATAGACATATATGATTTTCGGATTATATCTTAAATTGGTTATTAATATATCATCTCTATTATTCAACTCTTATTACTACAAGAAAATATAGCATTTTCGGTGCACAATTTACGGGACACAATTGCTGCACATTGTAAATGCCGTTTACAGCGTGCAAATATGTGTGCCGTAAAAGAGTTATTTTTTGTCTTTTTACGACGTGTTTGAAATGCATGACATAATTGAAGACTTATTTATAGCATGTATTTTTGTGCGTTGTTATTGAAGACTAATACACGACATGTATTTTTGCGTGTTGTATTTGAAGACTCATTTATGCCATACATTTTTGCGTGTTATAATTGAAGCCTCATTTACGGCATTTTGCGTATTGTAATTGAAGACTTATTTATGGTATATATTTTTGTGTGTTGTAATTGAAGACTCAATTACGATATACATTTGTACGTGTTGTAATTAAGGCTCATTTATGGCATATATTTTTTGCATGTTGTAAATGAAGACTCATTTACAACATTTATTTTTGTGTGTTCTAATTGAAGACTCATTTATAGCATGCACTTTTGTGCGTTATAATGGAAAACTCATATTCTAGGTAAAGTAATAAAAATAATAAAAATAAAAAATGAGAAAACAACAACAAAAATCTTTTAAAAAAATTAAAAAAACAAAAATTATTCTTAAAAAATGAAAATGAAAAACTATAGATTTTTAAAAAAATAAAGAAAAGGAAAAAAAAATAGAATTAAATAAATAGGCTTTTGAAAAAATAGTACAGAAAAATAATATTCTTAAGGGATATAATTAATATATTTTGTACATAAATTATTTATTAGAATATACTCAATTTATGGAAATAAATTTTTATAACATAAATTAAATATAAAAATAAAATTTTCATCCTAAATTTGTGCAAAAAGAAAAGATGATTACAAAGGTTATTTAATAAAATGATAAACATTTAACTATCAATTTTATATAAAACAAAAAGTTTAAATTTCATATTTTTATTTCCCTCTTATATTTTCATTTCGCTCCTAAGAAAATGAAATGTAAATTTTCTCCACTTAATATTTTCAGATTCCTGCACAAATTTTAATTTCCCTCTTTTGTACTTCACCAACCAAGATCCAGCTGCTCATGGAAGGTTTGTGTGGCTAAGGCTTCTATGCAATTCATTCAAATTTTCATTTCCCTCTTCACATTTTTCAAATTTTCATTTCCCTCTTCTATACTTCACCAACCTTCAAATTTTTACTTCCCTCTTAAATGCCAAACTACTCCTACCCTGCCAAATTACTTAACCTCTTTTATTTATCAGGAAGTAAAATTTTCTTCTTCAATATTTCTTCCTTAAGTCCCTGGCATGGGACTCTATCCCAACCCCTACACATATGTCAGCCGCCACTCTATCCGTCGGAACTCCAACCCCTCCACCTATGCCGGTCCATGCGGAGGATGATGGGCACACATGCCAGCATCACGAACCGAAGTACATTCTCGGAGTCATTCTGGATGCAGTTCACAATAATCTGGAGGTTGTATAGCTCGGTGGCACCGATGAAGGCTATGGCCTCCGTGTTGTGGAGCAGACACCGTTGGCTACCACGTACTCGACCACCGTGATGAGGTGGTAGCGGAGGAGGAGGTCATAGTTGCGGTGTATGCTAGTCCAATAAGGAAACCCTTTTCCCTTATGGAATTTTTTTTAGAGCTACTTAATGTTACCCTCTCTCTATTATGTTGCTTTGTTGCCATGAGTACATTTAAGAAAATTTCCATTTTCAACCCTCTTTTAAATTTTTCAGTAGAGAATGGGAGCAAGCCTCGAGGCCCATTCTTATCTCTCCATTTACACTAAAACTTGCATTTGACCCATACAACACATAAAAACACCACCCATTCTAGATAGGCTTGCAGGTACCACTTGCTTAGATTTAGCTTTAACTATAAAAGTAGCTAAGGATTTGTATGTATACTATTTTAGAGTAAGGATGAAGAATGAGAGATGGACTTTGAATTTTAGTTGAAATAATTATTGGCTACTGATTCATCACTTCTCTGCCTCTAAGGAGAAATTAGTGAATACTTTTAGGATTTTTTTCTTATTTTTTTATTGGCTAATTATAAGGGCAAAACCTTTTTTGATTAGGCCTGTCCAAGTGATAGTTTTCTATTATTTACAAGTTTGCCACTGAAAAATTACTCAGGGCTATCCAAGTGGTAGGTATAAAAGATAACTCTTATTTTTTTTCTTCTTCCTCACTCTTCATTCTCTCTCCCTCTTTCTTCTCCAAACCCTAGTTCTGGTCCCCACTTCTTTTTCAACCCCACATTTCTCCAAACCCTAGAAGATTCCCCAAGGAAGATTCTTAGAATATTCAGTACGATAATGTCAGCTAAACGACAAAATTTCTGAGGTTATTTGTTTTTTTGAAGTAATCTTATATTTTGTCCCAATGTAGAAATTATGGAAGAAAGTGGATCATCATGTCTATCAATTGAGGAACCCGAATCTTTTGAAGAACACGACAAAACACCTGAAGAACTCTCGGTAAATTTTTGACCGACTGCTACGCATTCGACTGTACAACAGGACTGCCAGACTTTCTGGCAGTCCATAGAACACGAAGGACTGCCTTATTACACGACAGTCTATTTATAGAACTAGTGTAAAATAGGACTGCCGCAAAACATGGCAGTCCAAGAAGTAACGAGGACTGCCAGACTTTTCGGTAGTCCATAAAATACGTAGGACTGCCACATAACTCGGCACTCTATGTGTAGAACTAGTGTTAAATAGGACTGCCAGACTTTCTGGCAGTCTATAAAACACGAAGGACTACCACAAAACTCGGCAGTCTATGGGTAGAACTGGTATAAAACATGACTGCCAGACTTTCTGGAAGTCTATAAAGCACGATGGACTGCCAGAATGTCTGGCAGTCCTGTTGTACAGTCCTGAAGGAATGGCAATTTTCCTTGACAGTCTTGAAGTTGTTGATATTGTAATTTTTGTTGTAATTATGATTGACAATTTTTTTTGAAATTAAATACAGGGCATACCACCTCCTATTTCCATCGACTTGAGTAATATATTCTCAACGGATGTCACATTTGAATCTTATGAAGAAGCATTAGAATGGTGCAGAGAAGTTGAAAGGCAAGCAAACACAGTCCTTGTCATTTCAAGGTCATTACGAGGCCCGTCGTGTCGTAAAACTGCTGATCTTGGATGCGAAAGAGGTGGGACATTTAGGCTTCATCAAAGGAAAGAAGAATGTGCCCGAAAAAAAGTCCCGGAGAAGGCGGTAGGGTCCAGAAAGTGTGGTTGTCCTTTCAAGATTGTGCTTGTCTCAAGAAATAATAGAAAGTGGAAAGTTGATGTCAGAAATGGGATGCACAATCATACGGTGGCGGAGACACTTACCGGTCATCCCTATGCCGGAAGGTTGAACGAACAGGTGAAGAAGTTAGTTGAGGAATTATCCTGCTCCGGAGTTGGCCTGAAGCAAATTTATTCCACGATGCGCCAGAAGAATGAACAGAACAAGTCAATAATAAGGACAATCTATAATGCACTCTCGAGATCGAGGACAAATACCCTAAGAGGAAGAATGGCGATGCAACAAGTTTTGAAGTTACTTGCCGACAATCACTATGTGGAGTACCATAGAAGACATCCGCCGTCTAATGAAATTACTTCTATGTTTTGGACGCATCCGGAGTGTACGCATTTGGCACGGTCCTTTGCTGATGTCTTGGTGGCTGATTGCTCGTACAAGACTAACAAATTCAAGATGCCACTTTTCTACATTGTTGGCTTCACGTCAACGGAAAATCATTTTCAGTTGCGTTTTGTCTCTTGAAGAATGAAACAGTAGATGACTATACATGGGCATTGAACAAATTGAAGACATTTTACACTGGACACAAAGAGCCGTCTGTTTTTGTCATCGATCGAGAATATGTATTGATGAATGCTATAGATATCGTATTTCCTCATGCTCGTAGACTACTATGTATATGGCATATTAATTGAAATATTCATGCACAATACAAAAGCAGGTTTGAAAAAGTAGACGGCAAACTTGATATGGACCGCTTCACAGAATTCTACGACGATTGGGGCCTTGTTTGGGGAGCAAGTATTGTCGACGCTTTTGACAAAGCGTGGTTGGAATTCCAAGAGAAGTGGGAAAGTAGCAACAAGCCATGTATATCTTATATCAAAGACACATGGGTTGATCCATTTAAAGAAGATTTCGTCTTAGCATGAACGAATAAGGTGAAGCATTACGACACGACCACTACAAACCGTGCCGACGGTTCACACTCAAAACTGAAGAAATATATACGTTCATCGGTCGACAGTTTTGTGTCAGTTTGGCAGTCGATTAATCTAATAAACAACTCGACTGTGAACGAGATCAAGGCTTCATTTCAGATGAGCCTGAATATTGTAAAGCACGAACATAGGAAAGAGAAGCTTTTGTCTGATTTAATCCATGTATTGTCTCACTATGCTTTGGAGTTTATATTTGATGAGATTGCTTGGGCAAATTCAGTTGGTGTTGATACCGAAGAATGTGGTTGCACACATCGACATTCTCCTTGTGCTCATGAGATCAACAAATATCGACGTCAAGGCAGACCTATTCGAGTAGTATTCGTTGATCAACGTTGGAGACAATTGTTAGTTATGCCTATGGTAGACAGTCACGACGATTTCTTTTCCATGCCAGAAGTTAAACTTCTTCATGCAAGATGGTGTGCTGCACTAGAACCTGAGAGGAAGTCTATTAAACGTAAAATTCAAGAACTTGCCCACCCGACAAGCAGTCATGTGCAGGAGCCATCTGTTGTCATTGCCCCGAAGGGTAGACCACCAAGAAGACTTACAAGAACACAGAAGAAGAAGCTCGAGTCTACTAGAAGAGAACTATCATTATTTGAGCATATTGAAAGAAGCATGGAAGGGTTCGTTTGTCCAAAGAGAATGACAAGCTTCCTATTCAACGGAAGAAACAGAAAATAAGAGTTGGTGTCACATTCGACATGTACATTCATATATTTAATCCTGCGATACGGGAGTACATTTGGTCTATTGAAGATGTGCCTAAAGATGGACATTGTGGGTACCACGCCCTTGCAAGACATCTAGGCTACTCCGTTAAAGACGAATGGAGGAAGGTTAGAGCAGAGCTGTACAAGGAGTTGGAATCTCATCTTCCCTTCTACAGCAAATTACTAAGCCTAGATACAGTTGGAGAATTGTTGACAAGCATTCCGTGCGCCGATCAGACTACTGGAAAGGAACATTACATGGATATTCTTTCTGCTGTATATCTATTCACTAACAGGTACAATATATATACCGACACATTCTTACTAACGTAAAAAGTTTAATAAATACTTATACTGCATTTGTATTCGCTTACAGGTACAAGATCCCAATTATCGTTCTGTCGGAGAGAAGTAACAACACTTTTTTCTCAATGATCGCTACTCCGGCAGACTACACTATGTCCACTCTATATGCCATTGGACTTGATGGTAATTACTTCGTCATCCTGCGGTTGATCGGACACAGTCCTATTTTCCCCTGATCCAGTCTGGTATAAACATTCTCCGGAAGAATCTTTCGCTTGGACGACGGTCTACATCGATGCGATCAATGGCTACAAGAAGAAAACAAACTACGTGGAACCTATACCAATGCCGAAAGACCACTACGATGTATTAATTGACTGATAGTGGGTCCTACACCGATAGTTTTGTCACATTTTGTAACTGGAAAGAAGGATAAACATTTTTTTGGTCCTACACAGATAGTTTTGTCACATTTTGTAACTAGAAAGAAGGATAAACATTTCTTTGGTCCTACACAGATAGTTTTGTCACATTTTGTAACTAGAAAGAAGGATAAACATTTCTTTGGTCCTACACCGATAGTTTTGTCACATTTTGATACCGAAGAATGTGGTTGTAAAAAGAAATATTTATATCTTTGGTCCTACACTGATGTTTATATCTTTGGTCCTACTCAGATACACTATTTTACATCATCTTGTAAAGAAGAAGAAGGAGGTTTATGTCCTTTGGTATGACATTTAAGTATCACATTTACAGTTGAGTATCACATTTATATTTGAGTATGACTATTTAAACTTGATGTGAACAAGGACTGCCTAGGAAACTGGGTAGTCCTTGTTCACAGCAAGGTCTTACCAGGACTGCCCAGAACTCTGGCAGTCCATCGTAAATGAAGGACTGCCAGAGAACTGGGCAGTCCAGGTTTAAACTTGCTGTGAACAAGGACTGCCCAGTTTCCTGGGCAGTCCTTGTTCACAGCAAGTTCTAAGTAGGACTGTCCAGAACTCTGGCAGTCCATCGTGAATGAAGGACTGCCAGAGAACTGGGCAGTCCAGGTTTAAACTTGCTATGAACAAGGACTGCCCAGTTTCCTGGACAGTCATTGTTTACAGCAAGTTCTAACTTGGACTGCCTAGAACTCTGGAAGTCCATCGTGAATGAAGGACTGCCAGAGAACTGGGCAGTCCTAGTTAGAACTTACTGTGAACAAGGACTGCCCAGTTTACTGGGCAGTCCTTGTTCACATCAAGTTGTAGGTAGGACTGTCCAGTTCTCTGGCAGTTTATCATGAATGAAGGGCTGCCAGAGAACTGGGCAGTCCATGTTTACACTTGCTGTGAACAAGGACTGCCCAGTTTCCTGGGCAGTCCTTGTTCACAGCAAGTTCTAACTTGGACTGCCGAGTTCTCTGTCAGTCCTTCATTCACGATGGACTGCCATAGTTCTGGGCAGTCCTACTTAGAACTTGCAATGTTCAGGAGACATCTGTTGGTGTTCGACATTAAGTATTCAAAACATATTACAACAAAAGCATATTACAACAAAATGATACGGGAGTTCGACATTAAGTATTCAAAACATATTACAACAAAAGCATATTACAACAAAATGATACGGGAGTTCGACATTAAGTATTCAAAACATATTACAACCAAGACGTCAACATGTATTCGAAACACAGTACAACAAAAACGGCACACAAATTGTTCAAACAAGTACAACCAAGTCATTTTTTCTCATGACGCATCTTAGTCCGTCGCTCATTTTCGAGAAACAGATAGTCCGATGCGATGTTCTGCATCTGGTTAGCAACATCGACGTAGTTCTCTCCCTTGCACAACAGGAGACGTTTTCCCAAGTTTCTTACTTTCGAAGCCTGAAGGAAAAATTAAGGGTCTAAATTAGCCAGGTTACTATACTGGTAAACATTAATTCGACATACTACTACTTGCCATCTTTTGCAGTGCGTCAAGCATGCCTGCCTTGTTTGGTAGAGGAGCAGCTACCGGCACTTCATCACCTCGCGTATCTAGATTCAACATCATACCATGTCCGGCCTCTACATAATAATTCATATATTCATCACTACAATCCCACATCTGTACCACCGGACATCGTAAAGTTATACCAACTACGTGACGTTGCCACTCAGTGAAGAAGTAAGAGCCCCAATGGTAGTCCGGCGGGACATAGGTTGATGCTTTAGTCCCTTTTGAAGAAGTCCTCAAATTAAAAGTGCTCGGTATAGTTTGCACGTAGCCAAACTGACGAAGCACTCTGTCTGGCATATGAGGCTCCTCAATTTTATGACAGGATGTCAGACCTTGAAGTAGTGAAACTCCTTGCAACGGACGAGAACTATTTCGAAGATCCTTATATGGATGCCAAATAATATACATCATAGTATAAGTAATCAAGACCAAAGAAGTTAGTATTTTTCACTAGAATGAAATCCTAAGTAAATGAAAATTTAAGTTAGCATTATCTCACCTCCTTTTCATTCATATCTTCAAGTGCGATATGCAGGGAAGCCAAAGTACGCGGATGTCTGCTATCTATCGTAACTGGATTCTACTTGCACATCCTAGGTAGCTGCTCATCGTAGTCTTTGTTAAGAGTAGCCCTCTTTAGTGTCGAAAAATGTTCGTATATCCATGCCTGTACATGAAATATAGATGACACACATATTAATCGACCTAATTTTATTTAAACTATAAACAAAGTATGATTACTTGACTCACATGGAGCAGAGTTTGACAACCAACTATATTCTTTGATCTGACTCTAGATGCAGCGCCAAGTTCGTGGTAGAGATAAGCTAGTATACCGCTTCCAAAGGATATTTGATCCACAATGCCTAAGTTTATAAAATTGTTCACATATTTGGCGTGAATCGAGGTTCCGAACTTGTCCGGAATGCAGAGGCTCCCAAGATGAAATACATGTATGCCCGAGCCACTACATTATCGTTGGCGTCGTCCTCATTGTCATCTTCATCGTCCTTATCGTCATCATCATCAATGTGTGTATTCCTGCGAAAACTCAAAGGAACTTCGTACAACTTCTTAAACTCGAGGAGACTGACAAAATTCTCTGTCTCAATACCGAATGAATTGGCGACCAATTCCACCATCTCGTCATACATCTCAAAGTCGCCCGTAGAATAATTCATCAGTATTGGACGACCATCAACTATAAGTCCTAAAATATGGTGGACGTCGTCGAGGGTGATCGTCAACTCCCCGGATAAGAAATGGAAACTGTTTGTTTCGGGATGCCACCGCTCCACAAACGCAGAGATCAGTGCGTGATCCAAGATCTTATATGAGTGTTTCACAATATGCTGCAACCCAGTGGGAATGATTTTGGCCTTAACACCTTCTTTCAAATTGTCAAAATCCCATGTACTGCATATCTTAGCGTGGTTAATGACCCGCAAGATACGCGAGCTTTTCTAAAATAAAACAAGATAAAGAATATATAAATATAAAATGTAACTTCTACTTTCAAAAGTCAATTTACATCTAAGGTAATGAACTTGCCAGATCCTTCCAAATTTGGTAAGATATGTGGTTAGGCAGAGACTTCAATAGTGAGCAACCGATTGGGCTCACTTCCGGATCAGCTCTATCAGAAGCGGCCTTCGCGTGAGAAGGTCCGGAACCATCGTCCCCCCCTCTATGAACAATCGGCAAATCATCATCGGAGGAGGGAGAATCAGGACGATTCTTCTGTTGCTTCGATTTACTTGCAACGCGTTTGGTTCGACGTGTTGCAGTCTGAGAGGGTGCCGTCGGTTCTCTTATCGTTATTGGTTTTTTGCGAACCCGCTCAGCTTCACGTGCCTTCCGCTCTAATGTAGTAGGACGCTTTCTTTCACCCTCGACGTCAACATTTTTCGTCTTCGGATTCGGGTTGTGACTACGAATATTTAATATCAATCGATTAATACTTAGTAAACATCAAACAAGACTCCCAATGCAGGACTGCCGCTCTTTCTGGTAGTCCTCTGTACTGTTATTACTGTTTGAAAGTGAGGCAGTCCACTTGTACATCAAGTGTAAAATAGGACAACCACACTTTGTGGCAGTCCTTTATGCATAAAGGACTGCCACAAAGTGCGACAGTCCTTTATGCATAAAGGACTGCCACAAAGTGCGACAGTCATGTTTTATACTTGCTGTACAAGTGGACTGTCTTACTTTTAGATAGTCATAACAGTACATAGGACTGCCAGAAAGAGCGGTAGTCCACTTGTACATCAAGTATAACACAGGATTGCCGCACTTTGTGGCAGTCCTTTATGTATAAAGGACTACCACTAAGTGCGACAGTCCTGTGTAATACTTGCTGTACAAGTGGACTACCTTTCTTTCTGGCAGTCCTAACCGTACATAGGACTGCCATAAACATGGACAGTCGTAGTCGACTCGAGAGGTCTAACTATCATTCCATACTTGGATTTTTTTGAACTAAATTAAGAAAATTTTAGGGGGGGGAGGAATTGACAACTTTAAGTATTAGGTTTCTTACCTTGATTGAGAGGAACGTTTGCGTGCCATCGTAGGGAGAGATCGTTGGAAAATGGTAAAAAAGGTTGGAAAATGGTGGAGATGAGGATCGAAAAAAATGGAGAGAGAAGAGTGGGAAAAGGTGGAGAAGAAGAAGAAGAAGAGGAAGGAAAATAGGGTTTGTGAAGAGAGAGAGAGAGTGAAAATTTAAAATGAGAGTGATTTTTTGGGTTTGGGGGGGGGGACTGTGGGGTTTGGACAGCCCCCTGAATAAAAAATTTGGACAGCCCGAGTAAAATTTTCTCAAAACCTGGCCAGCCCTAATCCTGGCTAGCCCCGATCAAAAAATCTGTGCCCTTATAATTAGCCTTTTTATTCTCAATTTTTTGTTGTATTTTTGGTTGTGAAGTGGACTTGTAAAAAAGTTGGAGGTGACGTTAGGATGAATAAAATTAATAGACTATTCGTCTACACCAACAGTAAGAATATGATATAGTAAAAATAGAGAATAAAAAATTCTGAGGGCTAATGCCCAACATCGTGTCCAAGAAAATAAATTTGATTTTACGCTCAATATGGTCACAATTTTTTTAATAAATTTTTTCATCTCTAATAGTCAATTACAAAATTCAAGTGCACGTTGTAAAAAAATAAAGAGAGTTATTTAGAGGCTGTTTGGATAGATGTAACTCTTTAAAAGTGTGAAAGTGGCACTTACGTCATGATGAGTTGCAGTTGAAAGTGTGAAAGTGGCACTTACCAAAATGTGTTTGGATGTAGTAATTTTTGTCTCATACAAGTGGAAGAAAAATGGGTTTGGTGTTTGGATGGTTGTTTAAAGTGAAGAAAAATGAGTTCGGTTGTTTGGATGGTGGTTGAAAGTGGATGTTAGTTGGAGATGTGGTAACCTTGGTAGGCTTACCCGCAACATGTATTATTAATTTTTTGTATGTATTAAAAATTTATGACTTTGGTAAATTAAAGACAAAGTAAATTATTTATGATAATTAAGTTAAGCTAAATTTTAAGCTTTTTTTTATGTATTAAAAATTTATGACTTGGTTAGAGATAATAACTCTAGGTAGACTTACCCCAATGTATGTTTTTTTTATGTGTTTGGAGTAAGCTAAATTTTAAGATGATTATTATTATTTTATTATTATTATTATTATTATTATTATAAAATATTTATTATTATAAAACAATTCTATTATTATATTATACTAATTTAACACCTACCAAAAAATCGATAATTTATCCATTAATTATTATTATAAAACAATTAAATATATCCTAATTTAACACCTACCAACCTCTCTCAATCTCTCTCTCTCTTTCCTGTGGACTGACTGCTCTTCTTCTCCTTCTAATTTTTTTTCCACTCATCTGGATTCTGGACTCTTCTTCTTTATCTTCTAATTTTTTTCTCTCTCTTCCTCTCTCTCTTTCCTTTGAACTATTTTTCTCTCTGATGATGATGATGATTCTTCATTTTTTCTTCTTCTTCTTCTTCTTCTTCTTCTTCTTCACACTTGTTAATTTTTTTAAGCTTATCTCTTCTTCTCTCTTCTTCTTAAAGCTGAGCTACCCCGTCGCATTCTGCCTATTTTTCGGTGGCCACCGCCAGCGGTCTCCAGTCGTGGTCATTTTTTTGTGGTCGCTGCCACGGTCTCCTACAGCTATCATTTTTGGATTTTCTGGTGGCTGTCGCCGCTGTCCGTCGCGATCGTTCCGATGGCCACCGCTGCGGTATTCTACCTATTTTTTGGTTTCAGGCGTTCCGGTGGGGTGACCACAACACTCCTCTTTCAGAGAGTTTCAACAGTTTCACCTCTCTTCTCTTTCCAGAAGTTTCCTTATTTTTTTCTTGGATGTCAAAAGTGAGAAAAAAATGGGGGGACAGGAACTGCGGCGTGTGCTATCATCCCAAAAATTACACTTTCATGAAACTCAACCAAACACTTGAACTCATTCCAGTTCAGTGAGTTTCACAAAAAAACAGCCAAATCCAGTTCACTTACATACAACCAAACAGGCCCTTACAGCGTCCGAATGTGCGTTGGTAAAAGGCTATATCGTAAATGACCTTATTATTTACGGTGTATAGGTGAACACTGTAAATAATCTACCACATCTTTTTTACAACGCACACTAGAACGCTGTAAAAAAAGATGGATAGGGTTATTTACGGCGTTTGAATGCGTGTCATAAATAATAGTCATTTACGGCATAGCCTTTTATAGCACCAAAATGTACGCCGTGAAAGATTATTTATAATATGTTTCGCACGTCATAAATGATCATTTTTCTTGTATTGTATCGCTGACTTCCATTCCATGACCTTATTTGCTCAGGATATAGACATGCCTAGTTCCATATAGGATTTCATTCTATCAATTCTTGAGGTTTCTTGGATAGTGTAGTAGTTTGGTAGCTTACAGGTAGGTTTGTGTCATTGAGTATTAGTATTGATTGTTGGGAGTGTAGCTTTGAGTATTTGAGTGATTCATGGTTAGGCATGTGAGCTATAGGCATCAATTTAGAGATAACTCACAGTGTAGAACCTTTGTAGCAATATTTCTATGGTAGCTGTCAATATAAAAAATATTGGTACCAATGGTAGAAGGAAGAGTAGAGTATCAGTTGTGATTCCAGGAGTTGAGATTAGTGGCATCATGCATGTTTTATTTATGATATCAATGTAGGAATAGGTATCAAGTGAGTGTGGAGTGTTTTAGAAAATATATATTTAGTAGGATAACAAAGGGGTAACAGGCATGGTTGCTTCATAATAGGCAATATGGTATAGTTAGGTACCTGAAATCTAGAGGATGTATGTTCCTGTAGAACATATTTGGATGCACCAGCTGAGTGCCTCACAAGATACATATAAGGGTTACGGAAGAGCACATGGGTGTGGGTGTGTTGTGATGTATTAGTCGCCATTAGAAGAAGGTGGGTAAAAAGTTCTGTAAGAGTATTATAATACATAGAGGTAGTGTGATGTATTATCAAGGGTGAAGGATGGTGTGAGATACTTGTAGAGGCAACAATTGTCGTAGATTGGCCTAGAAGTTAGGGATTCTACCTGAGTACTGAAAAATAGCATCAAGTTTTAGTAACAACAGTAATATTAGGAGCTGCAGTTGCAGTTAACTGCAATAATGTGCAGAGAATGAGTGAATTGCTGGATATAAGGGTAAGTTTGATATGGAAGAGAAAATCTGAGTGTGTATTTTGCAGGGAATAGCAGGGATAATGTGCTATAGGTAAATCTGCAGGTTGTAGTGAATATGTCTAGTAAGGATAAATTACCTAGTATTTTAGGCCGTTGATGTGTTAGAGAGTGATACGTGGAGGAAGGAAGTACATTATCTAGAATCGTGTACACAACTGTATAGTAGGTAATGTGTGAATTACATAATGGTGAAATGAGTACAATATAGGAGTTTCATGAGTATCATGCAGTAAGAGTCTGTCACGATCCGCTTCTACTTTTGGATATGAGTACGTAGCCAAGTCCAAACTACCCCACAACATCGTCGGTAGTATACTGTCTACGATAACATGGTCCACAACAAAATAATTTGCATATAACATCCACATCTAAACTATCAAAGATAATATCCAATAGCCTCAACAATAAACTAATGAAATGTCAAAATAATCTACTACAACTCAAATAGTCTTGGGAACAAACTTGGTACCAGAAAAGTATACTATAATCCAAAACTATGACCACTAACTAATGGGAAAGCATAAGAAAGAAAATATATTAATTTGCATCAGTGCCAGAATCTGGTTTGTCAGTAATGCCAGTATCGTCAACATATGCACCGTAGACCTCAGGACAGGTGATGTCGTCTAAAGCTGAAAAATATTTATCCAGTCAGGATTGGAGCAAGATCACTATAACACTGTACTACACAATATAATATACAAGCATGAGGG
Organism: Iris pallida; assembly: GCA_029216955.1. Taxonomy (NCBI): domain Eukaryota; kingdom Viridiplantae; phylum Streptophyta; class Magnoliopsida; order Asparagales; family Iridaceae; genus Iris; species Iris pallida. The sequence goes on along the minus strand of JANAVB010034418.1, from coordinate 9,718,221 downwards.
AACAACAATAAAGGAAAAGATAAACTAGGCATGACACGATACGATAAAAAGTATAATTATAAAAAGATAATAATATAAAAGTAGACTTGATAGAAGAAGAACAATTGAACAGTAAGCAACAAGAAATCACGTGTTCTGTGTGTTTTAGAATACTAACTTTCTGCATGTACATAGCTTGGGATATACGTTAATCGTACATGTGGTACACGATTGATATTATTCAGGTTAAATAGGAAGGGATTTATACTGGTAACGTAGACCACATACATACTCATAGCATTCTCCCACCCACAACTCACAAGAAAATATGTTTACTACATAAAACAATACACGTAAACAGGATAAACAAGTAACCATAATTCAACATGGTGAACAAATATAACACATAAAATTAAATAAGTAAATAGAGAATAACTATGCTCGTGCACAAGAAATCAATTATGGTGAATCAAGAACAATGGCAACAGGATATATGAAAAAATAACCACAAAAAGATGATATAAAGATACTTGCAGTACAAAATAAAGGTAACATAGTGTCATAGTGAAACTTGCCTAATTTTTTGGACAAAGCATTTTCACAAGTCGAGGATGAGAGTAACTCTGGCCTATAAGCTACCAACCCATATCATATCATTGCACCACAAACCGTGAATGAAAACCACAAATCAGTTCTAAGATTCCTGATCTAAAAATCATAAAAAAATGGCTAATGGGTTAACCTATCTAATATTATTAATTCTGAAATAAATTACTCAAAAATATAATTTAACCTAATAATAATCTAAATATAATTTAAATAAGAAAATTTGGCAATAGAAAATTACGGTTCTAATTTTGAAATCCATGACACACAAATCGAGGTGTACCATTGACTAAGTAGTCAAACTTCATGAACTCAATATTTTGAGGGTGCATCTTTAGTATTTCAGCTTAGTTTGACTAAGTAGTCAAACTTAGTCAAATCGAGGCGTACTATTGACTAAGTAGTCAAACTTCTTTAAAGTATTTTTAGTATTTCAGTTTAGTTTGGCATGTCTTAGTTCTCTATGTATCAGTTTCCTATTTCAGTACTTTATACATTTCTAGTTATGAGATTCTCTTTATTCTTACTAGTTTACATGCTAATTTTTTGTCTATGTCGAGTATGTTTTCTAGTTTTGTCATTTTGATTATACGACAAACGGGGGAGAAATATGATACTTTTTTCATTACACGTAATATATATTGCTCTAAAGAAAACTAGTTTGAGATAATTTTTTGCTAGATCTCATAATGTTCATAGCTTGAACATTAATTGTGGGGGAGCAAATCAACATGTAAGCTACTTTCGTACCATATCAAACTACTTCCAATCAAGCTGAACATATTGCTAAAGTATCAATCGTAGTTTTGTCAAATTATCAAAATAGGGGGAGATTGTTGGCCTATGTAGCTATGATCAATTTGATTTCGATAATTGATTTAAAACTTTGACTTTGATATAGAAAGCAAGAAGACTTCAAGGATCACTACAAAAGATTGCACTTGATCGTCAAGAAGATTATGTTTTACTGTATTCTGTATTTTTCTATTTTTTGAGTCTAGATTATTTTTTTGAGTCGAGATCACTGGCATCTAGAAGTCTATCCTCATAAAACCAAAATCTATTTCTTGTCCCAAACCAAACCTACATCCAAAAGCCTACATAAACCAAGAAAATCTAGAAAACCACTTAACCAAACTTGGGCCGAGTTCTTGTCACGATCCGCACCTAGTAAAAGGGCACGAGAAGTGAAGTACGCCAAGCCTACGCCGCAGTGTCGGTGGTAGAACACTGTTCTGGGTCACAATATCTAACACAGTCTAGAATATGCTCCAAATGGAGAATAAAATAATAAGTAACTCAATCACAACACTAAGATGGAATAGAAGAATAAATCTCAAGAGAGTCACAGATATAATAAAAGTCTTGGTGTAAAACTACCAGAACAAAGTCTCAAAGTACAACTCATAATGTCTCAAATAAATAGACAAAAGACACTAAAGTCTCAGCTAGACTATGGGCAAGTCCTCAGCGACTGCTGGATCCTCCTAAGGGTCCACATCACCAGTGTCATCTAAGCCAGTGCCATAATAAGTAGGGCAGAACTCTTCATCATTACCTGTAAAATTTTTAACATGTCCAATCAGGGCAGAACGAGCACATATCTCTCACAATAGTTCATATCAGGATTGGACATATAAAGCAAGCTATAGAAAATTATACATAAAATGCTGTAAAAGAAATCAACAAGAGAGAGAATATCAAGACTAGATATGACTATAATAAATAGAGAAATGTAACTATCTACATGATTTAGAGCATAAATTGGTTATGTAAATAGGTTGGGTTGCACATGGATAAACTATAGAGTTGCACATGAATACCTACTGGGTATAATGATCACATAACCAACTATACTCTCCCTGCCCCCAATCAATACACAAGGATCAAGACATGATCTGTTATTGCACATGGATAACTACTACTTTTATACATGGAGCTCATATGGTCATGAGTGTACATGAATAACATATGAGTGTACATGGATAAATAGGAATACATGGAGTACTCGATGAACACGATAAAGTACATGAACATGATATACTCAATGTATCCGAGGGGATAACATCGCATGAAAAGATACATAGGGTACTAATCCATGTGAACATCATGTCAGCATCAAGTATACTAGTCTATAACAAGAGTATATCCAAACAAGTATGAAAAGATCAGAGAATGTACTCGCCTGGCAAACCGAACTGCTGATGATGAAGTGTAGCTAAACCGGGGCAATATAAACCTATTTAAAGTATACACATGTCACAACCAAGTCTAAAATATCAAAGAAAAAAGCTACAATGCAAGACTACATGCTTCTAGGTTCCTTTTGGTCAAAGTCAACCCTTGGTCAACTCTGGTCAAACCTGGTCAACACTGGTCAAACCTTGTCAAACACTGGTCAACTAGTCCGTTTACTAATTTTTAGGTTATACACAAGTTTCTAGATCATTCTAAGTTCGTTTGAGTTAAATTGGATCGAGTTTGACCGAAAGTTGATTTTTGTCAACTTGGTCAACTTGTCGGTCAATTCGACTAAACTAGGCTCACAATGACAAACCAATTCTGTCCTAGGACTCCTATGGTTATAACCACAACCACGATCTACTCTAAGATGGGTTCTCAAGCATACAAACTATACATACAAAGGTATATATATATACACATGTATTTACAACACATGCCTACTCTTTATTCTTGACAAATGGTTGTGTGTGTGTGTGTGATACCTGTAGGTTATTATGGTGAATCAAAACTGAGATTAAAAGCTCAAACACAACCATGGTATGCCTCATTTTAATATGCTCTTATATACATACAAACAAAATAGGAAAACTATATATATATATATATATATATATATATATATATATATATATATATATATATATATATAATATTTATATATAATATAATATATATAGTATAATATATTATATTATATAATATATATATATATATATATATATATATATATTATATTATATTATATTATATAATATATATATATATATATATAATATAATATTATAGATATATATATATATATATATATATATATATATATATATATATATATATATATATATATATTATATATATATATATATATTATATTATATAATATATATATATATATTATATAATATAATATTTATATATATATATATTTTTATATATATATATATATATATATATATATATATATATATATATATACACGTGCTCATTTGGAAGAAATGACACATGGTTTGAAATAGTTTTAATAAATCAAAATTTGTGATTAATTCCCGCGACCCATTCTCAACACATATACTTGCAATGGGCTTCAAGGAGGTCTTACTTATATATATAATTACATATATACATAGCTACAAAAGAAAGGCACATGTGCTCATAGTTGATAGAAAAATATGAATTAAATCCAAGAGTTGGTTCTCACAAGTCCAAAACCTCATATACATACTAAAAACTCAGATTTTACAAGTTAAATTCCTGGAAAACAAAATATCACATTCCAAACTCAAATTTTGCATTAAAGGAAAATCCATTTTTCACACAACGACCCAAAATGAGATATACACAATATAAACCCGCGAAACTCGGCATACACGTTGGTCTCAACTTACGTGATTCGCTCGGGTACTCCCGGGTCCGAAATCGTGTCCGTATTGTGTCCACAGAACGCGTATCGGAAAACCCGATTACCGCGTGTCAACGTGCACGTATGCGTGCGTTCTCGCTCGATTGAGCGCCGCACACACAACGAGAAGCCCCATGCTCGTGCACGTAACTAGTGTGGGTCCTAGGGTAGGTCTAGGACACAGCAACATGGTGATACGTCGCGCTGAGGCGACGCACGTAGCCCCATACCTCGTGCGGCCTGCTCCGCATGCGCTCCCGTGTGTGCCCTCGTGCGCACGGTTCGGTCTTCGTGGATCGCTCGTCGGGCCACGCCACGACTCGGGATTGATCCCTCGGGTAGTCCAGGTATAGGTCTACACGTCTAATGTCCTGGAATGGGTCCTCGTCGCGTCGAGAGCGCGTACGAAGTTCGTTTCAGCGACAAAATTCAGTCCTGCGCATTGTGCGGGCTGAACAATGCACGTCGGATTTCTCTGCGCTCGCTCAACGAAAGACCGTGAAATTTTAGAAGCATGAGGATAGAGGTTGCCCCCACTTTTTCAAGAAATTTCAGGCAAAAATATTATCTGTGCATCGAGATACAACACGCTGACGGCAGGGCATGCATGACCTCGTGCACGGGATCGGTACACGTGCGTCCGATGCCCAAAACGCCGCTGAAAAGTCATCAATTTCCAATCCATTTTCATGAAGGTTTCTTAAAATGAAATTATCTAAACATTCGTGAAGACAGAATCGAAAAACAACAAGTTTCATTTCTTAGCGACATTTCGTCGAACATGTGTCCTGACGGGTCGACACGTGTCTGATTCCGCTACCAAACGAGCTCGAAACGTAACCAAACTTTATGGGCAAGTCTATGGCACCTATATGGATGCAAATATGAAAGAAAATTCAGAATAACTATGGTAGAAAAGGGTTTACCTATCGAGTGTCGAAAACTCTATAAACGGAGTCCCTCGGTCGTCGGGTCGGTCGATTCCCCGCAAGCAATTGCCTCCTTCTCCTCGTCAGTAATACTCCAGAAAATCCTCTTCTTCTAGACGAGTGCAATGAAGTTTGTTTGGGGAGAAACGGACTCCGGATGAAGAAAATATGATTTTTGGAGAAGGAGATCTATTAGGGTTTCACTTATGGAGGCTATGCTTCACAAATGAATGAGAGAGGGGGAGGGTTACTGCTGTGGCCGGCCACTATGGAGGGTTTTTGGGGTTAGGGTTTCACTTGGGCCAACTCTCTCTCAAGTAAAAATAAGGCCCAAGTCAAAAGGCTCAAAAAGGCTACATGCAAAAAGGCTTAAAATCATTCAAAACCTTCTAAAATGAACCCATGCCCTAAATAAATTATAATAGGTGAAAAATAAATTCTAAGACATGTTTAGGCTCCTATACAAAGTCAAATAAGGTTGGTAACACAACACAATTCAAAATATCAAAAAAAAAATCACAAAATAGCCAAAATGGCTAAAATGACTAAATATCCTTTCTATGAAAAAGTGGATGCTACAAGTCTACCCCCCTTAAAATAATTTTGTCCTCGAAATTAAAGAAAAACTGCATGATTAAGAAGGACAAAATTATACCTCAAGTTTGGAAAAGATAGGGGTATCGTTCGCGCATCTCGTCCTCTCTCTCCCAGGTGGACTCTCCTGGAGAGTGATGCCTCTAAGCTACGCTAACTAAGGGTATCGACTGGTTCCACAACACCTTCTCCCGTTGATCCAGAATCTCCACAGGCTGCTCTGGTTAACTGAGAGTAGGGCCCACCTCAATCTCGGAATAGTCCAGTAAATGGCTAGGATCTGCCACATACCGTCTCAACTGCGATACGTGGAATACATTGTGGACTCCTGCTAAGAAAGGGGGCAAGTCCAGTCTGTATGATACGTCACTAACCCTTCCACTGATAACGAAAGGTCCGACATAGCGTGGGCTAAGCTTCCCTCCTCCACCGAAACGAATAGTGCCCCGAGTCGGTGAAATCCTCAAGAATACCATATCTCCAACCTAGCACAAGCATGGTCTCAATTAACTAAAAATAATCACATAATCAACAAAAATCATAAATAAACAAGATTCTAATCCTAAGTCTAAGCTATACCTCAAACTGCAAAGGTATCTGGTGGCTGTCGGCCCAATGCCGCTGTCTTTTCTGCGTCACGCGAAGTCGATCTCTGATGAGCTTTACCTTCTCGGCAGCGTCAACAACCATCTCATGTTCCAATAAAGCTCGCTCTCCAATATCATCCCAAGACAAGGGAGTACGACATCTACGCCCGTACAACGCCTCGAATGGTGACATACCAGTGCTGGCCTGGTAACTGTTGTTGTATGCAAACTCCACCAAGTGCAGGTGATCCTTCCAGGATCCTCCAAAATCCAGAACACGTCTGCAGTATGTCCTTGTAACTCCTGTTCCCAGAATTTTTTTTCAAAATAATTTTTATTTTATTTATTTGATTTAAAGGATGATATTTAGAATTTTGTAAATAATTATTTAGTTAATTATTACGGTAGGTGACTTTAGACATGGTAGAGTTTTAAAGTACAAGACGACTAGGAATCATGGCACGGATAGTGCAGTGGCGTGCTTTGACTAGTGTATTAGCCCTGATAGGAAAGGCCGAGCCATAGTGATGTCCTAACTAGGAAAACCAGGCCAAGTTGCGACTTAACCCTTACCGAAGATTATTTATTTATTATTTATATTATTGAGTTTTAGGGAATCCGGTTGCACCGAACTAGTCCAGATTGACCCAAAATAAGCCAAGCCCATGTAGTCATACGATACGTCCAACAACATTCGTGTTGGTGTATTTTGGTATGATTGTGTAGTATTTCGTTCTAATGATCTATTGAATATTTTCTAAATATTCGTTAATTAAATATTATAAATATCGTTATTAGTAGATATTCAATAATATTTGTATAAATAGGTCCTTGTACATTTTTGGGATTATTGGACGGTACATAATGGTATATACACCATTATTGGTTTGTTGAATTTCATTATTATTATTATTATTATTATTATTATTATTATTATCATTATTATTATTAAGGTTATTATTAAATATTATTATTATTTGGTTATATATGTGTGAATATATATATATATATATATATATATATTTTTTTTTTATAAATATATATATATATTTATAAATATAAATATATATATATATATATATATATTTATATATATATATATATATATGTATATGTATATATATAATATATATGTGCATATATAAAATATATATATATATATAATATATATATATATATATATATATATATATATATATATATATATATATATATATATGTGTGCATATATAGATATTATTTTGTTATATGTTTGTGAATATATATATATGTAAATATATAGGAATTTATAAAAAAATATATACATGTACATATATAGGAATTTATATATATATATATATATATATATATATATATATATATATATATATATATATATATATATATATATATATATATATATAGGTATATGTGCATGTGTATGTATATATAAATCTATATATTATAAATTATACATGGGTGTATGTATACAAGTATATAATATATGGTGTATGTATGTATAAAAAAAAAATGTATGTATAATGTATATAAATATATGTATGTAGGTGTAAATATATGTATGTATATATGTATACATATATTTGTATATATATATATATATATATATATATATATATATATATATATAATATATATATATATATATATATATATATATATATATATATATGTATATATATATATATATATATATATATATATATATATACATACATACATAAGTAATTGCTAATATAGAAATGGAAAAGAAAAAGGAAAAGAAAAGGAATAAAACCAAAACATCCCAGCCCAGTCCTGCCAGCCCATACACTACAACAAAAAGATCTATTAATGACACTTGATAAGTGGTTTTCATGATGGCTGATGTGGAAGCGTCATCAAAGTTCAGCAAGACTAGAATCTATGACGGTTTACATTAAAAACGTTATTGATAGTGCTCCAGTGATACGAGCGTTATAAAAAAGGACAAAAATATAAGTCGAAACCTCGACTCGCCCGCACTTAAGAAAAATTCTAAACCCTCTCTTTTTCTCCTTCTCCTTCTACTCCCGCTCCCCAACTCCCCTCAGCCCACTCCCCGCTCCCCAACTCCCCTCAGCCCGCTCCCCGCTCCCCAACTTCTCTCAGCCCGTTCCTCGTATCCCTCGGTTACAGACTCCACAACAGAGGGAAGGTTGTCACCGGCGTAGCCTTCACCACCAGTTTGTCCTAAAATCTCGTTCATTGTTTATTTTATACTCTAAATTCTGCCTCGACATAATTTTAGAATCTCCTAATTTTTTACAATCATACAAGTATCAATCTCTCCAAAATTAGGGTTCTTTTAGGATTTTCTGACGTCTCCATCCACGTCGGCGATGATCCGAAAAGGGCTGCATCATCATTGACTTCTCTTGATTAAGTGAGTGATTTTGATTTAGATTTTTTCCCTAAAAAAGATTTTGTTGAGAATTGTTCTATGTGCGCTTCATGTTCGATGAAATAATTGTAAGTACCATATGCTTGTGTTCTTTGATTTTTTTCTGATTGTTCTCGTTCAAGGGAGTGTAATTGCATTTGGGGAGCCGAGTCCGAAGCCTCTCCACAGTCACAGCCGCGACCCGGCGAAGTGTTGTGCGTGCCTGCGAGCCGAGTCCGAAGCCTCCTTTCGGATTTTGACACTAAATTCTGGGATATAAATTCTAAACTCTTGATTGATTTCAGATTCTGGGTTTATTTTGTTTGTCGATGATGTTGTTGGATCTCGATCCCTACATAAAAAGGGTTTCGATCGACTGATACGTGTTGGGTTCAATTTTGGCTTGACGATCCTATGATTGTCTTTGTTTGTGAAGCGCGAATGATCTTTACATCATGTTCGGTTCTTTACTTGCTGTTGGATCATTTTCGGTTTTGGGTTACCTAGCTGCTGTTGGAATTAATTATGATGCATGTATTGTTGGTTTGGGTTTCTTGTATAAATTGTTACTTGGGTTCTCCTTCCTATACTTGCTATGGGATGTTGGTTTAGGTTTTCCTTAATATACATGTTGGGTTGGAAAAGATTTATTTGCTGTAGGAGATGTTTTGCTATTTGGATTAAAATTGTTGGTTGGGTATCTATTATGCTTGATGGGTTTAACTTGGTACTGTGGGTGTTTTTGTTTGGAGATTTTCGATATAAATCACATGCAGGTATATATTAGTTGGGAGTATTTCTATTTCGGTATTGACATCTCCATTAGCATGCATGCGTCATTAATTTTGGCACTACGTCCACTATGCCATGCCTGGATGTTTTACTTTATTTGTCGGTTTCGGTTTTTATTAGAGTAGTCTGATACTCTTGGTGATGGTCGTTCGACCAAATGAACCAAAGCATTGCAGATCGTATCGGATACACTGGCGCCGTGTCGAAATGTGTCCTATATGTGTTATGGCACGCTAGTAAAGCAGATGATGATTGATCCTTATCTGAGACATCTTATATATCTTATTTTGTTTGTTATCGTTGGTCGTAGTTTGTATGTTGGTACTGTTGGGTTGTTCATTCTGGGTGCAGATACGCTCGTGTTTGTATGAGTCGATACTGGACACAGATGTGAGGATACCTTCGTGTCGATGATGTAGCCTCAGCACGGTTGCGGCCGCGACCAGACGAGGTGCTGTGCGTGCCTGCGAGCCTAGTCCGAAGCCTCCCTTCGGATTCTGACACTAAATTCTGGGATATAAATTCTAAACACTTGATTGATTTCATTTTATGGGTTTATTTTGTTTGTCGATGATGTTGTTAGATCTCGATCCCTACTTAAAAAGGGTTTCGATCGACTGATACGTGTTGGGTTCGATTTTGGCTTGACGATCCTATGATTGTCTTTGTTTGTGAAGCGCGAATGATCTTTAGATCATGTTCGATTTTTTACTTGCTGTTGGATCATTTTCGGTTTCGGGTTACCTAGCTGCTGTTGGAATTATTTATGATGCATGTATTGTTGGTTTGGGTTTCTTATATAAATTATTGCTTGGGTTCTCCTTCCTATACTTGTTGTGGGATGTTGGTTTAGGTTTTCCTTATTATATATGTTGGGTTGGGAAAGATTTCTTTGCTGTAGGAGACGTTTTATTATTTGGATTAAAATTTTTGGTTGGGTATCTATTATGCATGATGGGTTTAACTTGGTACTGTGGGTGTTTTTGTTGGGAGCTTTTCGATATAAATCACATGCGGGTATATATTAGTTGGGAGTATTTCTATTTTGGGATTGACATCTCCATTAGCATGCATGTGTCGTTGATTTTGTGACTACGTCCACTATGCCATGCCTGGATGTTTTACTTTATTTGTCGGTTTCGGTTTTTATTAGAGTACTCTGATACTCTTGGTGATGGTTGTTCGACCAAATGAACCAAAGCATTGCAGATCGTATCAGATACACTGGCTCCGTATCGGGACGTGTCTTATACGTGTTATGGCACGCTAGTACAGCAGATGATGATTGATCCTTATCTGAGACATCTTATATATCTCATTTCGTTTCTTGTCGTTGGTCGTAGTTTGTATGTTGGTACTGTTGGGTTGTTCATTCTGGGTGCAGTTATGCTCGTGTTTGTACGAGCCGATACTGGATACGGATGTGAGGATACCTTCGTGGCGATGATATAGCCTCTCCACTGTTGCAGCCGCGACCCGGTGAGGCGCTGTGCGTGCCTGTGAGCCGAGTCCGAAGGCTCCCTTCGGATTTCGACACCAAATTCTGGGGTATAAATTCTAAACTCTTGATTAATTTCAGTTTTTGGGTTTATTTTGTTTGTCGATGATGTTGTTGGATCTCAATCCTACATAAAAAGGGTTTAGATCGACTGATACGTGTAGGGTTCGATTTTGGCTTGACGATCCTACGATTGTCTTTGTTTGTGAAGCGGGAATGATCTTTAGATCATGTTCGGTTCTTTACTTGCTGTTGGATCATTTTCGGTTTCGGGTTACCTAGCTGCTGTTGGAATTATTTGTGATGAATATATTGTTGGTTTGGGTTTCTTGTATAAATTGTTGCTTGGGTTCTCCTTTCTATACTTGTTGTGGGATGTTGGTTTAGGCTTTTTCTATTATACATGTTGGGTTGGAAAAGATTTCTTTGTTGTAGGAGATGTTATGCTATTTGGATTAAAATTGTTGGTTGGGTATCTATTATGCATGATGGGTTTAACTTAGTACTGTAGGTGTTTTTGTTGGAAGCTTTTCGATATAGATCACATGCAGGTATATATTAGTTGGAAGTATTTCTATTTCGGGAATGACACTCCATTAGCATGCCTGCATTATTGATTTTGGAACTACGTCCACTATGCCATGCCTAGATGTTTTACTTTATTTGTCGGTTTCGGTTTTTATTAGAGTACTCTGATACTCTCGGTTTTTCGATATAAATCACAGACTCTAAAATTGACAGACTCTAAAAGTAAGGGTTTTGCTTTCTTTTTCAGGGTTTTGCTATACGTACATGTGCTATGGACAGTCTTCATGTGACCAAGTTGAAGCGTTATAAGTGTGCTTCTTCGCTACAATATTTGTGAAATTTTTGATGTCGATAGCTTTGATGTAGCTAAAGTGTACTCTATATTGGATACTCTATATATTTTTAGAAGATGTATATAATAAAATAGAAAAATGTAGAATGGTAGCTAAAATACTCTTTTTTGAGACAATGAAATGGAGAATGGTACTTTATATTACATTTCAATGCTTTGTTGTAAATACGGTTCAAAGTGGTTGTTTTCGAATTGAATTGAGCAGCGTTTGGAATGTCATGCAGTATAGAGCGTTATAAATGTGATACAACGACTATATACAGCAGTTTTTCATAACTATCCATAACACTTTGAAAATAAAACGTAGCAGAAATTCAACCTATTAATGACGATTTTGGATGAATTATCTTATAACGCTTTTAAAAACATTTATAACACCCGATTTCATAACACTTGGACTGAGAAAAAAAAGCATCATGGTTTGCAATTAATGACGCTTTTTAGCCGTCAATAAAAGGTATTTTTCTTGTAGTGATACAAGAACCCAACCCCAAAGCCCAGCCGGCCCACTCCAATGCCAGGCCAGCCCAGGCCGAGACTCTTTCCCCAGCCCAACCCGAGTGAACAGTGGACCCAAAAGTCCACTTAAACTGTAAAACACCCCGATTCAGTAAACAGGGATTCGAATATATATATATATCGAGGGAGAGGCCGAGAGGAAACAAACACAAACTAAAACCCTAGCCACACCATGCGACCACCCAGGGCCTCCCCTGCCGCCGGACAACCGCCTCCGACACCTGCACGTCGGAGTTCAACGGCGACGTTCGCCGAAAACGCGTGCGCAAGCGCTGTGAACAGTGCACAGAAGCAGAGCAGCGACATCAGCAGGTATACTTCGTTAATCGTTTTCTTCACACTTCGATGATGTTTTTTGATTCTGCAAAATATGGTAGGAAGCCTACATAACCTATTCAGATCCCCAACTAGTAGAATTTATAGATGGAAGATGAATCTCTCAAAAAATTGAGATGAATCCGACCGAAAACTGCTGTTTCAGAACAGTAAGGATCATTCTAACAATCCAACTTGACCGACACTTTCTGAACTTTACATTAGGGAATTTTAAAAACTAATCAAAGACAGTCCTAGCCAACCTATAGGGCTCTGCAACCTAATTTACAGAACTCGATTTCATTGACTAAGCATCGAGAAATCAGATTCCAAACTTCGACAAAAACCTATTTTTAAAACAGTAGAAATATTAAAAAACTCATCCACACGACGTGCGTCCCGCCAATCCGAGCGACGTGGTCGCGAACCAAAGGCATCGAAAGGTGCGTATCGGCTTCGTGGACATGTGGGCTTTAGCCGAATTCAAATTGGTCGCGTGTGCGCGACAAATTTGATGCGTATCCGTCAAAATTTACCGTATTGACCACTTTGCAAATTGCCTAATTACATTATGCACGCTCGTCATATCGAGATGAAACTTGCGCCAACAGGACCGTATCATTTTTTTGGTCCTGTATGCCAAGTTTGGTCCGATTCTGAGACAGTTGATTGGATCGTCGTTTTACGGGCCCCACGGTCCGACTCAACGGGTAATTTTGTGCACGGTCCGCCGGAATCCAACTTTGGACATATGGTGGATTCGTATCGGAAAATTGGACCTGTTGACATATAGTTTGACGACTTTCGAGACCATTGACTCTGGCACACTTTTCGGTGCAAAGTAGGTCCAACGGCGGACATTATTTTTGCCCGAAAATACCGTTTTGCCCCTGTGTCCAGAATTGGACTTAAGGACAGGCAATCCTAGCTAATTTGACTATTCTGAGAATGTTGGCGATGTCTGTTTCATCTTTCGGAGACATTTGTGATATTTGGACTTTATGGCGTATCAGTTGACGGTATCTTATTGGTTCTTCGTGCAACATCCAGGCAAGTATACCTTGCCAGTTTGTATAGTATAATTTATATGCATGTTCATTATCTCGCTTCTATTCTTTTTCTTACGTTCGTGATTGCTTTATTCTATGTCTAGTACACTCATCCTGTTATGTTTTACTTTACATGTTTCTAGTTGCCTGCACATTCTTGTTCCTTTATGTTATGATAGTTTTATCTGTTACACTGTATTAGTTTCATATATATTCCTTGATAGAGTCGTCTAGTCCTATACCATGATTCCCTCGACTTGATTATAACTTGACTTGACTTGACGTGACTTGAGTAGGACTTGACTTTGACATTCTATAGATTGTGAGTACTTACCTTGACTACGGTCTATAGGATTTTTATACTAGGATTGGCTACCGTCTTGATTGTGAGTACTTGCCTTGACTGCGATTGAAACACTATAGATTGTGAGTACTTGCCTTGACTGCAGTCTATAGCCTTGACCTATTAGCCATTTCTAGTATGGCATGCCAGTGTCTTAGGATCCTTGTGTTTAGATCTTGTGTCTTAGTTCACTTTGCCTCGTTGGATATCCTTGATTGTTTCTTACTTCTTTGTATATTTGTACTGTTACATGTTGGCTTGTATATTATGTATCTTGCTAGTCCTCAGAGGACCTGATGATCTCTTCAGGTTTAGCGACTGCGTGGAGTTAGTTAGCGGCTCATGATGGTAGTGATTACGCCTGCAGGGATACAGGTATTTGCTTGTGATATTTCTTTATTATCCTCTCGTGCTTTATATTCTGTACCATGATATATTCTACTTATTTATAGACTCATATCATTCTTGGAGTCTAATCGAACAATATGCTAATGGGCTACAGACCATGACCCATACTTGTTAATTCTTGTTTATATGATTCCTGTGGATTGAGATATAGTTTAGATTAGACATGATACCCTGTTATAAACAGCTTATACATATTCGAGTCGGGCTGGAGTCCGCTCGATGCGTAGCTGGCTTGCTCACGAGCTCGCGTCCGAAAATCGGGTGCGGGTCGTGACAAGTTTTTTCGGGTGGCCCATGCAGGTCAGAGCATATTGTATCGGTTACGTAACTGTACTGATACGAGCCTACGCATCTGACTAAACCTTAGAAATCTCAAATCTACTCTGCTTTGAAAATTCTTCTAGAAATTATCTACGTCCTTGAAAACTCCATATTTGCTCTCGATTATACTTTCTTGTTTTCCGTACCCTTGACTCTCGTCTTTTCCTGTTTCGGGGTGACGAACGATCGTGCTGTCTAGGATTTATCAAAAATTCCTAAGTTATAATATAATATTGTTTGATTATTGAATATTTGTTTTATAGATTTGAGGGATTATAGATGCCATATGCTTAGAGATCTGTTGGTAGAATTGTTAACAACTAGTTGGAAGGAGATAAGATTTTAGTAACCGTGTTTTGAGGAGTAGTGTGACCAAAGGTGGGTAGAAGTCCTCAAGTATTCGGAGGTATAAAATGACTAAAGAAGGTTATAAAATATTTTTGAGAAATTAAACTTGAGTAGATTAAGGTGATTGTAGACTTTGAATTTTAAGGGATAGCCACGAATTAGAATTTCGAGGACGAAATTATTTTTAAGGTGGGTAGATTTGTAACTCCACTTCCCTGGATTTTTTTTTCGAAATAATTTTTATTTTATTTATTTGATTTAAAGGATGATAATTAGAATTTTGTAAATAATTATTTAGTTAATTATTATGGTAGGTAACTTTAGCCATGGTGGAGTTTTGAAGTACAAGACGACTAGGAATCATGGCATGAATAGTGCAGTGGCGTGTTTTGACTAGTGTATTAGCCATGGTAGAAAAGGTCGAGCCATAGTGATGTCCTAACTAGGAAAACCAGGCCAAGTTGCGACTTAACCCTTGTAATGCCCCAGTCCCAAATACGTAGGACTAGGAACGTAGACATGCCAGCTATATTCATACAAAGTACATAGGCCTCGTATGGATACATAAGCTGTAAAATGCAGTAGAACCATAACTAATCTCAACCACGCAAAATAAATGAATAAAAGACATCATATAAAGATAATGAATTATCTTGATACAATATGTTGGGCGGAGACAAATCTACTACCAACAAGTAAAGGAAAAGTACATGATAGAATAAATGATTTTGGCGAGCGAAGCGAAGACGATCCAAGTGCAATCATCCTCGAGGAAATAGCGACGAACACGACTAGAGCTAGAACACCTGCGAAAGACAATAGCACACACCTGGAGAGATAACCAGGTCCTCAGAGAGACGTAACAAGACACATAATATCATGCCATATAAACTGAATAAATACTGCTCAAATAAATAATCAATTGAATTTATAACATGGTCCAATACGCACATACTGAACGAGCGTACCATCCCCCCCAACCAAACAAGGACAGGAGATGGTAAACTAATTTACGGCGACGTATCTTTCCATGCTAAGAATCCAATATATTATTCGGACCCCAACAAGGTTCAATACCTTCTCATCGAAGTAGTAAGTCACACCTACAACCAAATAAGGATAAGATGTGACGAACTAATCTGCGACAAGTTATTGTTCCAAGCCACGGTCAGATACAAGTACCCAAACCAAAAGTACTCGTACCTAACGGATAAAGGTGCCTATCCATTCTAAGTTAAATGTAGTTAAGAACAACCCTTCCTGCGCATGGACCCTGGCTAAATAGGATCGGCATAGTCCCCCCCTTGGGCACCAGAGGCCCCATCAGTAAGAGCATAAAGTTCTGCAGAATCGTCAGTGGCCGTCAGTAATCATGGGTCATCAACCCCGTATCTCCAGCGGAGAGTCCGGGTCACAAGAAAAGTGCATCGAAGCCCATACTTTAAGGAATTGTCCTCCCCTCCCAATGTCTACTATGTTGTATCCACAATACAAAACCACTATAACCGCTAAGTCAAACTAGCATGCAACCTCTATTAGCGGTTATTCCTATCGCACGGCTTGTACGTACTGGTGGCTAGCCAATCACGCACTTCCGTGTCCTACATGCGACACACAACTTCGTATTATAATATGTCAAGGCCAATAAATGCAACACACAAGGTGGTCCCTTAAATCTAGATTTAATGTGAGAAAAAGAATACATAGCAGGAAATATAAATGAACAGTAAGTTCTAACAGGTTATGCCATGTATCACAGTTTATATAAAGAAAATAAATAATGTATGAAATAAGAGCTAAAATAAATAAACAGAAAATGGCAAGGTGTCTTGTCTGATGTCCGAGTGAGGTAAGATGATGTCGTGGCGACGAATCAACAATAGCGCACAAAGAGGAAGGCGCAGGAACAACTTCAGATGCTGAAAATAGTCTATTATCTAATTATAATTAATACTGCACCTATTACATTTATTTAATAAATTCTGAAGTTAGGATATGGTATAGGTTTTCGTATTAGCTTTCCAAAAAACTAAACGGATCACATTTTCGTTTCCGAAATCTCCCAAAATCGCAAAAATACTGAAACACGTTTATTTTTAGGACACTAGATACTCAAATAGTTTTGTAGAAATCTACAGAACGAATTTTGTCTATTAAAATATGTTTTTGTATACCTTACCTCGATACGCTTCTTTTAAAAAAAAACTGGAGGTGAAACGGAGTTCAGAGCTAGGAGATATCGTCGTTCCAAGTTGCTCTTGCTGCTAAAAAGCGGGGCTGAATTCTAATGACGAATTTTAGATTTTCTATTGGACTAAAAACAATTTCGAATTATGGCGGATAGAAGGGGAACGTATTGGGTTTATATAGGTATTTATTTCAGATTTATCTCCTAAATTAGATAGGATTTGATTTAAATAAAAAACGATCTAATTAATGCTAGATATGATTCCAATAGGATAAGATTTTCTAATGGATAAATCTTCCCATAAATTTAAATCAAATAAATTATTTACAAAACAAATCAATTTGATTGCAATTCTTTAAATGATCACCATAATAACTTTAAGTATTATTCTATATTATCAAATAATTCAAATCATATGAATCCAAATCCAAATCAAACTCAACATAATAACTTTAAAATAATATCTAATATTTATCAAAATAATTTAAATCAAATAATAAGTAAATTATTTAATCAAATAATATTTCAAATCTAGATTAGACAAATCGTAATGCTCCAATTAGTCAACGTAAGTATTTTAAACAATATTTAAATTATCAACATAATTTAAAGTATAGTTGATAACCATCAAGATAATTTAAATATAATCAAATAACTGATTAACATATCAAAATAATACTCGATGTCATTAAATATTATAAAACTTACTTTTATAAATCCAAATCGTTATTTAAAAATAAATAGACAAAAAAAACCTTTTATCGCTCTTTTTTTAGCCAATTTTTAGAAGACCAAAAATAATAAAAATATATTTTATATTTCAAATAAAAATTTTGAGAACATTTTTTTAGAAACGTTATTTCAAACCATTAATTTAAAACTAGTTTTTGGTAACAAAAGTAATCACAAAATATCTTTTACAAAATTTCTACGAAATTTACTTTTAAACACGAAATTAAAATATATAGATATAATTTAAAATAATAATTTTGGGAAGATGAGTTACAAATCTACCCACCTTTGAAAATTTTCGTACTCGAAATTTAAGGACTACTAGGATAGACGGACTTGGTTGATCGGTAAAAGGATAGTAAGAATTTGTGATAAGAGAAAATAGATGGAAGAGAAAAGAGAATTTCTTTAATGAGAACATTAATCAATTTGAATGAAAAATAGAAGAAGTGAATGGATATGGCTTGATGTGCATGGACACGATACACAAACACATTTGCAGGTGGAGAAAATTAATGGAATAGAGAATAGTGAGTCTCTCCTTATATAGGAGGTGGAAGCTACTATTTAGATAAGGATTATGATAGTTGCAAATCTCTTTAGATAATTCCTCTATTTATTTTAAATCAAATTCAATAAATTTCAATCCAAATCTAAATCAATTTAAATCTAATTAAATTCCATCCTTTAGTTTAAAATCAATCAAATTTCAAATATATATATATTAATTTAACTATTTAAATAAATCTATAAAATCAAATCAAGATTTAAATCGCCATAATAATTTCAAAATATATTTTCCAAAAATACTAAAAATAATAATTTCAAAAATTACATTATTATTTAAAAATAAACTAATAAATAATTTTGAAATATATATGTATGTCCAAATAATATTTACATAAATATACTTTTCTAATATACCATTTTATAAGAAAATTATTTATTATTATATCTGTATAAATGAAAGGCTTTTCATAATTAAAATCATAAACTTGAAAATTTAGGCACGATAGCTAAAAATAATTATTATCTATATTATTTCGAAACTATAAAAATAGAAAAAATATTTTTCAAAAATATGTACGCTCGCACATAGTCGTACTAGTCGAGCAATTACGAAAAACAAAATTTTGCGCGCGACGTACAATGCAACTACGCGATGTACAATATACAAAAATAAAAAAATCAGTATCAAATTTATTTAAAAAAAATAGTAGAAATTTAGGGGTTTTACATCCTACCCAACTTAAAAGAATTTCGTCCTCGAAATTAAGAATTAGTAGGAGGGTGAAAAGACACAAGGGGGTATCGGTAGGGAACATCAATTATAAGGCTCAACAAAATCATATCGCAAGAAGTTCCGATCTAGATCTTAGAAAAATAATACGTGTATGGTCGTGGGTAGTGAATGAGGGTCATGAGTTTTAAGCAACAATTAAAAAGTTAAGGGTTAAAGTTAGTCATGATAACATGCAAGGAGTAATATGGTATCAAGAGGATAATGGAAGACCTAAAAAGATATGTTTTGAGAGTAGGTTGAGGACACGAATTAAGAGAACGAATTTAATTTTACTCCTAAATTAAGCGATTAGAAGGTCATGATAGTAAATATAGGGCCAAAAAAAGGACGAGTAGTTTAGGATGAAGATATAGCAACATCGAGTGAGAACAGTCATAGTCGATAGGATGGTTTGAGGAAGTTCTAGTGTAACGTCTTCGTCCTTCTAAAATAGGTGAAGGCGAAAGCAATATAGAGTTCGAAGGAGGCGTTATCGAATACGAATACGTGGTTCAAAGGCGACCAAATAATTCAAAAGGAGTTGCCAAGGCAGTCACGGATGGGACTCTAGAGGGCAAGTTTAGCTATGTCCCCATCCACGTAGAACGATAGATGTAAGCTAACCAAAGTGCACTAGGTTGATCAGACCATCATGCACCGGTTCTGAGTAGACAATACGTTAGCGGAGGCCTCCAATAACATATGTCATGAACAAGCTTGATAAAGAATTTAGCTTGCAAAAACTAGGCTACATTAGCATCATTAGTCTAGATAGTAAAAATATAGGCACGAGAGTTTAAAATTGAGAGGGAGTATAGTCAAACTTCTAAAGGATCTAAATCATGTCCTGTGATGGTATTTATACAGTCGTCCTATAGTCTTCTTGTCCAAGTCCTTGGTTGACTAGATGGGTTAGGGTCCTCTAAATTCTAGAATCTAAGTGAACTTACTAATATAGGTCACAAGGACAAAGGGATTACTAGGTCATAAAGTATTCTACCCAACTTAAAAGAATTAAACTAATAGTGTTTGGGATATCTAACTAGTACGGTCAATCTCTAGCAAACACGAAGGAAAGATAAGAATAATGATAGGAGGAATCAAGCAAGATGCAATTGATGAATCGAACGGTAATTCAAATATGGGATCGAGGAAAGAGGTCAAGTATGTGGATGAGATCCTAGACTTCTAATCCTATACGCAGGCTTGCTTGGTACGGTAAAGTAACCAAACAATTTATCTAGACCTGCATGGGCCACCACAAAAATATGTAACGCTCCAGTCCCAAAATACGTAGGACTAGGAACGTAGACATGCTAGCTGTATTCATACGAAGTACATAGGCTTCGTATGGATACATAAGCTGTAAAATGCCGTAGAACCATAACTAATCTCATCCACGCAAAATAAATGAATAAAAGACATCATATAAAGATAATAAATTGTCTTGATACAATATGTTGGGCGGAGACAAATCCACTACCAACAAGTAAAGAAAAAGTACATGATAGAATAAATAATTTTGGCGAGCGAAGCGAAGACGATCCAAGTGCAATCATCCTCGAGGAAATAGCGACGAACACGACTAGAGCTAGAACACCTGCGAAAGACAATAGCACACACCTGGAGAGATAACCGTGTTCTCAGAGGGACGTAACAAGACACATAGTATCATGCCATATAAACTGAATAAATACTGCTCAAATAAATAAGTCAATTGAATTTATAACATGGTCCAATACGCACCTACTGAACGAGCGTACCATCCCTCCAACCAAACAAGGACAGGAGATGGTAAACTAATTCACGGTGACGTATCTTTCCATGCTAAGAATCCAATATGGTATCCAGACCCCAACAAGGTTCAATACCTTCTCATCAAAGTAGTAAGTCACACCTACAACCAAACAAGGACAAGATGTGACGAACTAATCTGCGACAAGTTATTGTTCCAAGCCACGGTCAGATACAAGTACCCAAACCAAAAGTACTCGTACCTAACGGATAAAGGTGCCTATCCATTCTAAGTGAAATGTAGTTAAGAACAACCCTTCCTTCGCATGGACCCTGGCTAAATAGGATCGGCATAGTCCCCCCTTGGGCACTAGAGGCCCCATCAGTAAGAGCATGACGTTTCGCAGAATCGTCAGTGGCCGTCAGTAATCATGGGTCATCAACCCCGTATCTCCAACGGAGAGTCCGGGTCACAAGGGAAGTGTATCGAAGCCCATACGCTAAAAAATTATCCTTCCCACCCAATGCCTACTATGTTGTATCCACAACACAAAACTACTATAACCACTAAGTCAAACTTGCATGCAACCTCTATTAGCGGTTATTCCTATCGTACGGCTTGTACGTACTGGTGGCCAGCCAATCACGCACTTCCGTGTCCTACATGCGACACACAACTTCGTGTTACAACGTGTCAAGGCCAATGAACGCAACACACAAGGTGGTCCCTTAAATCTAGGTTTCATGTGAGAAAAATAATACATAGCAGGAAATATAAATGAACAGTAAGTTCTAGCAGGTTATGCCATGTATCACAGTTTATATAAAGAAAATAAATAATGCATGAAATATGAGCTAAAGTAAATAAACAGCAAATGGCAAGGTGTTTTGCCTGATGTCCGAGTAAGGTAAGATGATGTCCTGGCGACAAATCAACAATAGCGCAGAAAGAGGAAGGCACAGGAACAACTTCAGATGCTGAAAATAGTCTATTATCTAATTATAATTAATACTATACCTATTATATTTATTTAATAAATTCTGAAGTTAGTATATGGTATAGATTTTCATATTAGCTTTCCGAAAAACTAAACGGATTGCATTTTCATTTCCGGAATCTCCCGAAATCGCAAAAATACTGAAACACGTTTATTTTTGGGACACTAGATACTCAAACAGTTTTGTAGAAATCTACAGAACGAATTTTGTCTGTTAAAATATGTTTTTGTAAACCTTACCTCGATACGTTTCTTTTAAAAAAAACTGGAGGCAAAACGGAGTTCGGAGCTAGGAGATATCGTCGTTCCAAGTTGCTCTTGCTGCTAAAAAGCGGGGCTGAATTCTAATGACGAATTTTAGATTTTCTATTGGACTAAAAATAATTTCGAATTATGGCTGATAGAAGGGAAATGTATTGGATTTATATAGGTATTTAATTCAGATTTATCTCCTAAATTAGATAGGATTTGATTTAAATAAAAAAACGATCTGATTGCAATCCTTTAAATGATCAAATAAATTATTTAAAAAACAAATCAATTTGATTGCAATCCTTTAAATGATCACCATAATAACTTTAAGTATTATTCTACATTATCAAATAATTCAAATCATATGAATCCAAATCCAAATCAAACTCAACATAATAACTTTAAAATAATATCTAATATTTATCAAAATAATTTAAATCAAATAATAAATAAATTATTTAATCAAATAATATTTCAAATATAGATTAGACAAATCGTAATGCTCCAATTAGTCATCATAAGTATTTTAAATAATATGTAAATTATCAACATAATTTAAAGTATAGTTGATAACTATCAAGATAATTTAAATAAATTCAAATATAATCAAATAACTGATTAACATATCAAAATAATACTCGATGTCATTAAATATTATAAACTTACTTTTATAAATCCAAATCATTATTTAAAAATAAATAGACAAAAAAACCTTTTATAGCTCTTTTTTTTTAACCAATTTTTAGAAGACCAAAAATATTAAAAACATATTTTATATTTCAAATAAAAATTTTGAGAACATTTTTTTTAGAAACATTATTTCAAACCATTAATTTAAAACTAGTTTTTGGTAACAAAAGTAATCACAAAATATCTTTTACAAAATTTCTACGAAATTTACTTTTAAATACGAAATTAAAATATATAGATATAATTTAAAAAATAATAATTTTGGGAAGATGAGTTACAAATCTACCCACCTTTGAAAATTTTCATACTCGAAATTTAAGGACTACTAGGATAGACAGACTTGGTTGATCGGTAAAAGGATAGTAAGAATTTGTGATAAGAGAAAATAGATGGAAGGGGAAAAGAGAATTTCTTTAATGAGAACATTAATCAATTTGAATGAAAAATAGAAGAAGTGAATGGATATGGTTTGATGTACACGGACACGATGCACAAACACATTTGTAGGTGGAGAAAATTAATGGAATAGAGAATAATGAGCCTCTCCTTATATAGGAGGTGGAAGCTACTATTTAGATAAGGATTATGATAGTTGCAAATCCCTTTAGATAATTCCTCTATTTATTTTAAATCAAATTCAATAAATATCAATCCAAATCTAAATCAATTTAAATCTAGTTAAATTCCATCCTTTAGTTTAAAATCAATCAAATTTCAAATATATATATTAATTTAACTATTTAAATAAATCTATAAAATTAAATCAAGATTTAAATCGCCATAATAATTTCAAAATAGATTTTCCAAAAATACTAATAATAATAATTTCAAAAATTACATTATTATTTAAAATAACTAATAAATAATTATGAAATATATACGTATGTCCAAATAATATTTACATAAATATACTTTTCTAATATACCATTTTATAGGAAAATTATTTATTATATATCTGTATAAATGAAAGGCTTTTCATAATTAAAATCATAAACTTGAAAATTTAGGCACGATAGCTAAAAATAATTATTATCTATATTATTTCGAATCTATAAAAATAGAAAAAAATATTTTTCAAAAATATGTACGCTCGCACATAGTCGTACTAGTCGAGCAATTACGAAAAACAAAATTTTGCGCGTGACGTACAATGCAACTATGCGATGTACAATAAAAAAAAATAAAAAATTAGTATCAAATTTATTTAAAAAATAGTAGAAATTTAGGGGTTTTACAACCCTTACCGAAGATTATTTATTTATTATTTATATTATTGAGTTTTAGGGAACCCGGTTGCACCGAACTAGTCCAGATTGACCCAAAACAAGCCAAGCCTATGTAGTCATACGGTACGTCCAACGACATTCGTGTTGGTGTATTCTGGTATGATTGTGTTGTATTTCGTTCTAATGATCTATTGAATATTTTCTAAATATTCGTTAATTAAATATTATAAATATTTTTATTAGTGGATATTCAATAATATTTGTATAAATTGGTCATTGTACATTTTTGGGATTATTGGACGGTGCATAACGGTATATACACCATTATTGGTTTGTTGAATTTTATTATTATTATTATTATTATTATTATTATTAAGATTATTATTAAATATTATTATTATTTGTTATATATGTGTGAATATATATATATATATATATATATATATATATATATATATATATATATATATATATATATATATATTTTTTTTTTTTTTTTAAAGAAAGCCCCCCATCTTTATTAATCAAGGCTCGAAAACCGAAGCCAGAACAAGTATACAAGGCGCAAAATGCCGAAGCCTATACAGGTATACCACCAAAAGAAGAGGAAGGACGGGGGGCCGAGAGCCTGCGAAGACTAGGGGAGGATGGAGGACCAAAAAGCCGTCGAGCTGTGGGCACATAGGATGCGCCTTTTACGGCATTGGCGGAGGACTTCCATGAAGAGCTGGTTGGCCGTGTAGTGGAGTCCGCCATATCTCGCCTGGTTGCGGTTCTTCCAAATGACCCACGTGGCGGCCGCTGCGACGATCTGGTGCCCGTGGGAGGCAGAGCCCCAGGAGGTTGCCAGATCGTGGAAGCGCCCACTGCCGGACCCAATGCTACACAGAGGGTTAAGCCTCCGCCAAATGAGACCTGGCAGCTCCCCATGGAAGAAGATGTGGTCAATAGTCTCTATCTGACGGTCCGCGCAACAGTTGCAGGCTGATGCTAAGTGGATCCCCATGGTCTTCAGAATCTCGTCAGTGGGCAGTTTCTGCCTGATTACTCTCCACATCAGAACGGACCACTTCTTAGGAATGCAAGAGTGCCAGTAGGGAGCAATGGTTGGATTCGGAAGCCCGATGTCACGAACAGTGCACCTCGCCGATCGTAACGAGAATGCCCCCGAGGCCTCAAGAGACCACCTCCAAGCATCCTTGTCATTTCCAATTCTAACTCCGCATCTGCGGATGCTCTCCACAGTTTCGTTTCCGGCCCAATCACGAATCTTGTCCCAGTTCCAGTCGTTACGACTGAGGTCCCACAGATCACTAATCCTGCAGTTGCGAGGGGTCTCCGTGATACTCGGGATCAAGCTATCTCCAATCCATCTCTCCAGAAAAGGCTATATATATATATATATATATATATATATATATATATATATATATATATGTATATATAATATAGATATATATGTGCGTATATAGATATTATTTTGTATATGTTTGTGAATATATATATGTACATACATAGGAATTTATATATAAAAAGAAATATATATAGGAATTTATATATATGTATATGTATAGATGTAGTTTATGTGCATGTGTATGTATATATAAATCTATATATTATACATTATACATGGGTGTATGTATACAAGTATATAAATATGTGTGTATGTATTATAATTTATATAAATATATGTATGTAGGTGTATATATATGTATATATATATGTATTCAATATTGTATATATAGATATATATATATATATATATATATATATATATAGATATATATATATATATATATATAATATATATATATATATATATTTTTATATTTTATTTATATATCTATAATATATTATAATACTATATTGTATATATTATGTATATATATATAATATATATTATATATAATTATATATATCTATATATATATATAATATATATTATAAATATAAATATATATATATATTTTATTTATATATATATATATTATATATATATATATATATTATATATATATATATAATATATATATATATATATATATATAAATATAAATATATATATATATATATTTATATTTATATATAATATATAATATATATATATATTATATATATTATATAGATATATATATATATATATATATATATATAGATATATATATATATATATATATATAATAATAATATATATTATATATTTGTATATATATATATATATATTATTTTTTTGTATATATTTGTATATATATATATATATATATTTTACATAATAATTGCTAATATAGAAATGGAAAGAAAAAGGAAAAGAAAAGAATAAAACCAAAACATCCCAGCCCTGTCCTGCCAGCCCATACAAGAAACCAACACCCAAAGCCAGCCGACCCACTCCAAAGCTAGGCCAGCCCGGCCGAGACTCTTTCCCCACCCAACCCGAGTGAACAGGGACCCAAAAGTCCACTTAAACTGCAAAACACCCCCGATTCAGTAAACAGGGATTCAAAATATAGATATATATATATATATATATATATATCGTATATAATATATATATATATATATATATATATATATATATATATCGAGGGAGAGGCCGAGAGGAAACAAACACAAACTAAAACCCTAACCGCACCATGCGACCACCCAGGGCCTCTCCAGTCGTCGGACGACCGCCCCCGACACCTGTACGTCGGAGTTCAACGGCGGCATTCGCCGAAAACGTGCACGCAAGCGCTGTGAAAGAGCACAGAAGCAGAGCAAAGACAGCAGCAGGTATACTTCGTTAATCGTTTTCTTCGTACTCCGATGATGTTTTTCGATTTCGCAAAATGTGGTAGGAATCCTACATAACCTACTCAGATCCCCAACTAGTAGAATTTGTAGATGGAAGATGAATCTCTCAAAAAATTGAGATGAATCCGACCGAAAACTGTTGTTTCAGAACAGTAAGGATCATTCTAACAATCCAACTTGACCGACACTTTCTAAACTTTACATTAGGGAATTTTGAAAACTAATCAAAGACAGTCCTAGCCAACCTATAGGGCTCTGTAACCTAATTTACAGAACTCGATTTCATTGACTAAGCGTCGAGAAATCAGATTCCAAACTTTGACAAAAATCTATTTTTAAAATAGTAGAAATATTAAAAAACTCATCCACACGACGTACGTTCCGCCAATCCGGGCGACCTGGTCGCGAACTGAAGGCATCGAAAGGTGCATATCGGCTTCGTGGACTTGTGGGCTTTGGCGGAATTCAAATTGGTCGCGTGTGTGCGACGAATTTGATGCGTATCCGTCGAAATTCACCGTATCGACCACTTTGCAAATTCTCTAATTACTTTGTGCATGCTCGTCATATCAAGACGAAACTTATGCCAAATGGACCGTATCGTTTTTCTGGTTCTGTATGCCAAGTTTGGTCCGATTCTGAGATAGTTGGTCGGATCACTGTTTTGCGGGCCCCACGGTCCGACAACGGGTGATTTTGTGCACGGCCCGCCGAAATCCAACTTTGGACATACGGTTGGGTTCGTATCAAAAAATCGAACCTTTTGACATATAGTTTGACAAATTTAGAGGACCATTGACTCTGGTCTGCTTTTCGGTGCAAAGCGGGTTCAACGACGGATATCGTTTTTGCCCGAAATTACCGTTTTGCCCCTGTATCCAGAATTGAACTTAAGGACAGGCAATCCTAGCTAATTTGACTATTCTGAGAATGTTGGCGATGTCTATTTCATCTTTCGGAGACATTTGTGATATTTGGACTTTATGGCGTATCAGTTGACGGTATCTTATTGGTTCTTCGTGCAACCTCCAGGCAAGTATACCTTGCCAGCTTGTGCAGTATAATTATTTACATGTTCATTATCTCGCTGCTGTTCTTTTACTTACGTTCATGATTGCTTTATTCCATGTCTAGTACACTCATCCTGTAATAGTTTTACTTTACATGTTTCTAGTTGCCTGCACATTTTTGTTCCTTTATGTTATGATAGTTCTATCTGTTACACTGTGTTAGTTTCATATGTATTCCTTGATAGAGTCGTCTAGTCCTACACAACGATTCTCTCGACTTGATTATAACTTGACTTGAGTTGACATGACTTGAGTAGGACCTGACTTTGACATTCTATAATTGTGAGTACTTACCTTGACTACGGTCTATAGGATTTTTATACTAGGATTGGCTACCGTCTTGGTTGTGAGTACTTGCCTTGACTGCGATTGAGACACTATAGATTGTGAGTACTTGCCTTGACTGCAGTCTATAGCCTTGACCTATTAGCCATTTCTAGTATGGCATGCCAGTGTCTTAGGATCCTTGTGTTTAGATCTTGTGTCTTAGTTCACTTTGTCTCGTTGGATATCCTTGATTTTATCTTACTTCTTTGTATATTGTACTGTTATATGTTGGCTTGTATATTATGTATCTTGCTAGTCCTCTGAGGACCTGATGATCTATTCAGGTTTAGCGACTGCGTGGAGTTAGTTAGCGGCTCATGAGGGTAGTGATTACACCTGCAGGGATACAGGTATTTGCTTGTGATATTTCTTTATTATCCTCTCATGCTTTATACTCCGTACCATGATATATTCTGCTTATTTATAGACTCATATCATTCTTGGAGTCTAATCGAACAATATGCTAATGGGCTGCAGACCATGACCCATACTTGTTAATTCTTGTTTATATGATTCCTGTGGATTGAGATATAGTTTAGATTAGGCATGATACCCTGTTATAAACAGCTTATATGTATTCGAGTCGGGCTGGAGTCCGCTCGATGCGTAGCTGGCTTGCTCACGAGCTCGCGTCCGAAAATCGAGAGCGTGTCGTGACAGTCCTCGAGAGTCTGAATTATCCTCTCCGACTGTCCGTCCGTCTGAGGGTGGTATGCAGTACTGAATTTGAGCTGAGTGCCCAAACTAGTCTGCAGATTCCACTAGAAATGGAAAGTAAAGCGACTATCCCAATTCAAGATAATGCTCACCGAAACTCCGTGTATCCTGATAATCTGCCGCATATACATCTCCGCTAGCTTCTCAGTAGATGTCCCCACTTTAAATGGCAAAAAGTGGGCCAATTTGGTCAACCAGTACACGATGACCCAAACTGCGTCTTTCCCTCCTGATGAACGCAGCAAGCCAGAAACAAAGTCTATCGTGATGTTCTCCCACTTGCACTCCGGAATGGACAATGGCTGCAACAGTCCTTCTGGCCTCTGTCTCTCTGCCTGAACCTGCTGACAGACTAGACACCTGACTACGAAGCGTGCTATTTTCCGCTTCATCCCATACCACCTTACATGCCCTTTCAAATCTCTATACATCTTAATGGCACCTGGATGCATAGAATACTGAGAGCGATGGGACTCCTGTATGACCTGCTCTCGAAGCTCTCCGCTAGGCACACACAGTCTGGAACCGTACCTCAATGTGCTGTCCTCTGCAATGACGAACTCCGCATCCGTCAATCCTGCTCGAACTTGCTCACGGATACACCGCAGTGTAATATCGTCGAAATGAGCTGACTTGATTCTCTCCATCAAGTTTGACTGAATCTGAAGGCCCCATATCTGCATCTGAACTCCCAACACGATCACCTCGATCCCCAAGCTCTCCAAATTTGCTAATAAGTGACGATCCATCGTCAAACATATAGCTACCGGATACCTACTCAAGGCATCAAAAACCACGTTGGCCTTCCTTGGATGGTACTGCAATAAAATGTCGAAGTCCTTCATCAACTCCAACCATCTTTGCTGCCTCATGTTGAGCTCTTTCTTTGTAAACACATACTTCAAGCTCTTGTGGTCTGTGAAGATCTCTATACGCCCTCCGTATAGATAGTGCTTCCGCAGCTTTAGAGCAAAGATAACTGTCGCCAACTCTAAATCATGGATAGGGTAGTTCTTCTCATGCGGACGTAACTGCCTGGATGCATAGGCAATCACATTCCCATGCTGCTGCAAGACACAACCCAAACCCTTCCCTGAGGCATCACTGTAGATAGTGAACCCGCCTGATCCTGATGGCAATGTCAAAATCGGGGCTGTCATCAATCGCTTCATCAACTCATCAAAAGCAACCTAACACTCCTCTGAGCAGACAAACACTGCGTCCTTCCGGGTCAGCCTAGTCAATGGCTCTGCAATCCGAGAAAACTCTTGAACAAACCTCCTGTAGTATCCTGCCAATCCCAGAAAGCTCCTGATCTCTGCGACTGAACTCGGTGCTGTCCATGCCTCGACTGCTCTGATCTTCTTCAGGTCGACTGAGATCCCATCTTCGGTCACCATATGACCTAGTAAATCAACTCGATCCAAGAAGAACTCACACTTCGAGAGCTTACCGTAAAGCTGCTCCTTCCCGAGAGTCTCCAGAACCACTCTCAAATGCTCCTCATGCTCCTCTGGGGTCTTCGAATACACCAAAATGTCATTGATGAACACCACCACAAACTTGCCCAAGTACTGGTGGAACACCTTGTTTATCAGGTTAATAAACACCGCCGGGACGTTAGTTAACCTAAACAGCATTACCATGAACTCAAACTGGCCATACCGAGTCCTGAAAGCTCTTTTCGGAATATCCTCCTTTTTTACCTTCACCTGATGGTAACCTGACCTCAGATCAATTTTAGGGAATACCTTCGCTCCGCTCAACTGATCGAACAGGTTATCGATCCTCGGCAGCAGGTACTTGTTCTTGATCGTGAGGCTGTTGAGTGCCCTATTGTAACGCCCCAGTCCCAAAATACGTAGGACTAGGAACGTAGACATGCCAGCTGTATTTATACGAAGTACACTCCAATATATGGAAGCCTCGTATAAATACATAAGCTGTAAAATGCAGTAGAACCATAACTAATCTCATCCACGCAAAATAAATAATTAAAAGATAACATATAATGAGAATGAATTTGGCTTGATACAATATGTTGGGCGGAGACAAATCTACTACCAACAAAATAAGGAAAAGTACATAAAAAAAATGAAATGAGTGGCGAGCGAAGCGAAGACGATCCAAGTGCAATCATCCTCGAGAAATAGCAATGAACACGGCTAGAGCTAAAGCACCTGCGAAAGACAATAGCACACACCTGGAGAGATAACCAGGTCCTCAGAGGGACGTAACAAGACACATAATATCATGCCATATAAATCGAATAAATATTGCTCAATAAATAAGTAAATCAAATTTATAACATGGTCCAATACGACAGGAGATGGTAAACTAATTCACGGTAACGTATCTTCCCATGCTATGAATCCTATATGGTATCCGGACCCCAACAAGGTTCAATACCTTCTCATCGAAGTAGTAAGTCACACCTACAACCAAATAAGGACAAGATGTGACGAACTAATCCGCGACAAGTTATTGTTCCAAGCCACGGTCAGATACAAGTACCCAAACCAAAAGTACTTGTACCTAACGGATAGGGTAGTCTACCGTTCTATGTGAAATGTAGTTAAGAACAATCCTTCCTACGCATGGGCCCTGGCTGAATTGGATCGGCGTAGTCCCTCTTGGGCACCAGAGGCCCCATCAGGAAGAGCATGACGTTCCGCATAATCGTCAGTGGCCGTCAGTAATCATGGGTCATCAACCCCGTATCTCCAGCAGAGAGTCCGGGTCACAAGGGAAGTGCATCGAAGCCCATACGCTAAGGAATTATCCTCCCCGTCCAATGCCTATTATGTTGTATCCACAACATTAACCTCTATAACCGCTAAGTCAAACTAGCATGCAACCTCTATTAGCGGTTATTCCTATCGCACGGCTTGTACGTACTGGTGGCCAGCCAATCACGCACTTTCGAGTTCTACATGCGACACACAACTTCGTGTTTACAACGTGTCAAGGCCAATGAATGCAACACAAAAGGTGGTCCCTTAAATCTAGGTTTAATTTGAGAAAAATAATACATAGCAGGAAAATAAATGAACAGTAAGTTCTAACAGTTATGCCATGTATCACAGTTTATTTTGCATAAAGAAAATAATGAACATGCATGAAATATGAGCTAAAATAATTAAACAGCAAATGGCAAGGTGTCTTGCCTGGTAGGACGCCTGGTGTGCTACGAATATCACGGTGGTAAGAACTGCAATTTCGGTGTAACAAGTGTACAAGGGGACCTCAGATGGTGGTACAGATCGTGTCATTGGGTCCAGAAGGGTTAATTTAGTAAGAGTGGACATAAGGTAGTCTCGAAATGGGCGAAGGAATAGGAACAATAGGACTTGGTTACGGACAGGAGAAAATCAAAGAAAATAAATATTTATATATACGAGTTTATTTATAATCCTAAAACTAGTTTTCATAAGTCAAATATTTTTAGGTAAATATGTCGTATCGTTTTTAGGCAGGAATACTCTAAGGTTGTAAAAATAATTTTTATAAACAGAAATATATTTGGTAAACAAATAATTTAGATAAATATTGATATTAAGAAACTATTTTATAATTTGAAACTATATTTTTACGGTTCAAAAATAATACTAGAAACTTATTGAATGTAAAATATTTTTTTAGAAGAAGCTAAAAATTCTAGCAAGTGATTTAGGGCTACTAAAAATAATAATGTAATAAGAATAATAATAATAATAATAATAATAATAATAATAATTTAAGAAATAAAAATAGAATTAATAATAATAATAACAACAGTAATGAAATAATAATAATAATAATAATAATAATAATAATAATAATAATAATAATAATAATAAAAATAAAAATTTTAACAACAAACAAATAAAATAATAAAAAAACAATAAAAACAATGGAAAAAAATGCTGTGGTTCTTCCCTCTTTCGTGGGAACACAGCTTTTCAGTAGAAATCACTCGAACAAAGGAGAGGAGGAGATTAGAGAGGGAGAGTCGGGGAAGAAGGGAAAAGAGGGCGGTGGAGAGCGGCGACTGTGTGGAGGCAGTTCGGCTGGGCGCGCTGGGCGAGGCGGTCGGTGGCGCTCAGGCGAGGGCTCCGCGTGGGTGGAAGACGGGTGGAGGGGCTGAGGGTCGTTGTGGCGGCCGATGGGAGGAAGGGCGCGACGGTCTCGGCGAGGGGAGGCGGTGAGGTGGCACGCGAACGGAGACAGAGGCGGAGGAGTTCGAGGAAGGGGAAGCTCAGATCCGGCGGATGGGGATCGGCGGAGCGGTGAGCGGCGCGGGATGGAGAAAAAGGGGGTTTTCGGCGAGGTTGGACGGAGGTCGACGCGACGAAGGGGAAGAGGCCACGGCTCCGTCGGCCGGCTGTGGCGGAGACGGGGCGCACGGCACGGTCGAAGTTCGGGGGGTCGACTGGAGGCTGAGCTCCGGTCGACGACGAGGATGAAGGGTTCTACGGCGTGCGGGGCTTACTGGGATGACGCTCGGGTCAGCGGCGGACACGGCGGTCAGGGTTCGTTGATCGGCTAGGGTTCGGAGAGGAACGGGTGGTACTCGTGGCTACACGGCTACAGCTGCCCAGTAGAGGGGTGTGCACAGGTGCAGCGATCGGTCCGAGGTCGTGTGACTGCCGCGGCCGACATGGAAGCACGGGGAGGTAATTTGGGGGTTTCTTTTTCTTTTCTTTTTCTTTGTGTGGTGGCTGGTTTGTCATGGTCGGGGGGGGTTGCCGTGGTGTCGGGAGAAGGCGGTGGTCTTCTGTGGTGTGGGGTGATGATGGAGGAGTTGAGGTGGTGGTTCTGGTGGCATTGGGTTTCCGGGGTGGTGCTGGTCGAAAGGGCGGTGGCCTGGCAGAACGGGGGTCGTTTGGTGGTCGGAAGCGGCGTTGGGGGTTCTGGTGTGTGGATGGCCGGGTTGGCCGGAGTTTGCTCAGGTCACGGTGGTTGTTGGTGCTGGCTGGTTTGTCGCGGGGGTCGGGTGTTGGAGTTGGACAGTAATGGCGGGGCTGGGTTCAGGAAAGACAGGGAAGGATTTAGGGTTTAGGGCTAGAAAGTAGGGATTTGTCGGGGTTGATTGTGTCGGGGTTGTGTCTGACACGGGGAATAATGTATATGTAATAACATGGAATAAGAATGGGGAGCGGACACGGACACGAACACGGACACGAGGCACTGCACTTGTGGAATTTGTGGAAAAAATTATGGAGAAAAATAATAAAAAGGTTGGATGAGTACCTGCCTATTTATAGGATGTGGGAATTTCCAATTTGGATAGGATTAGGAGAATTTAAAACCCAAGTAGATAATTCTCTACTTAATTCAAATAACTTTTAAAACAATCCAAATCAAATCTAAATCCAAATACAATCCAAATTTAAATCTAATTAAATTACCTTAGTTTGAAATCAAATCAACAAATCAAATTCCAATTATAGATATTAACTTAATCTATTTAAATGTATCCATGGAATCAAATCAAAATTTAAATTGTCACAAATATTTCAAAAATATGTTTTCCAAAATATTATAATAATTAATTTCAAAAATACATTATTATTTACAATATAAACTTAATAAATTTTTATGAAATACATATGTATACGGGAATAATAATATTTATTATTAATAACTGTTTTCACGAAGACTTTTTATAAATAATGAATAAAATAATAATTTGGAAACTTGGGTACGATAACAAAATAATTAAACTATAAAAGATAGAAAATATTTTTCTAAAATATGTACGCTCGCACATATTCATACTCGTCGAGCAAAAATAAAATTTCGTGCGTGACGAAAAATACGATTACGTGACGTACAATACAAAATTTTAAATCGGTACCAAATTTTAAATAAAAAATAGTAGAAATTTAGGGGTTTTACATCCTACCCAATTTAAAAGAATTTCGTCCTCGAAATTAAGAATTCGTAGGGGGGTGAGAAGACACAAAGGGGTATCGATGGAAAACAATCGATAACAAAATCATGCCGTAAGAAATCGCGATCTAGATCATAAAAAAATAATACGACATGGTCACGGGTAATGAATGAGGGTCATGATTAAGAGAATGAAATAGATTTGCTTTAATTAAGAGATTAGAGGGTCTTGATAGGGCCGAGTAGTTTGGGATGAAAATATAGCAACATCGAGTGAGAATGGTCATAGTCGATAGGAAGGCTAGAGGAATTTCTAGCACCATGTTTTCGTCCTTCTAAAATGGTTGAAGGCGAGAGCAATATAGAGTTCAAAGGAGGCGTTATTGAATACGAATACGTGATTCAAAGACGATAGAATAATTTCAAAGGTATTGTCAAGGCAGTCGTGGATGGAGTTCTAAGGGTAAGTTTAACTATGCTCCATCCACGTAGAATAATAGACAAAGCGAACCAAAGTACACTCGGTTGATCAGACCATCATGCACCGGTTCTGATTAGACAATACATTAGTGGATGCATCCAATAACATATGTCATGAACAAGCTTGATAAAAAAAATTTAGCTTGCAAAACTAGGCTACATTAGCATCATTAGTCAAAACGGTAAACACATAGGTACGAGAGATTAAGATGTTAAAGAAGCTAGAATGATTCTAAGTCATACAGTCGTCCTATAGTCTTCTTGTCCAAGTCCTTGGTTGGCTAGACGGGTTAGGTCCTCTAGATTCTTGGATCTAAATAAGCTTGCTAATATAGGGCAATTGGTCAAAGGGGTTGCTAGTTCATAAGGTATTCTACCCAACTTAAAGAATTAAACTAATGGTGTTTTGGGACAATTAACTAGTAGGGTCAATCTCTAGCAAGCACGAAGGGAAGATAAGAATAAAGATTGAAGGAAGCAAGCAAGATGCAATTGATGAGTCAAACGGTAGATAAAATCAAGGAAGGAGGTCAAGTATGTGGATGAGATCCTAGACTTCTAATCCTATACGCAGGCTTGCTTGGTACGATAAAGTAACCAAACAATTTATCTTGACCTGCATGGGCCACCACAAAAACATGTAATGCCCCAGTCCCAAAATACCTAGGACTAGGAACGTAGACATGCTAGCTGTATTTATACGAAGTACACTCCAATATATGGAAGCCTCGTATAAATACATAAGCTGTAAAATGCAGTAGAACCATAACTAATCTCATCCATGCAAAATAAATAAATAAAAGATAACATATAATGAGAATGAATTTATCTTGATACAATATGTTGGGCGGAGACAAATCTACTTCCAACAAAATAAGGAAAAGTATATAAAAAAAATGAGTGGCGAGAGAAGCGAAGACGATCCAAGAGCAATCATCCTCGAGAAATAGCAATGAACACGGCTAGAGCTAAAGCACCTGCGAAAGACAATAGCACATACCTGTAGAGATAACCAGGTCCTCAGAGGGACGTAACAAGACACATAATATCATGCCATATAAATCGAATAAATATTGCTCAATAAATAAGTAAATCAAATTTATAACATGGTCCAATACGCACCTACTGAACGAGCGTACCATCCCCCCAACCAAACAAGGACAGGAGATGGTAAACTAATTCACGGTAACGTATCTTCCCATGCTATGAATCCTATATGGTATCCGGACCCCAACAAGGTTCAATACCTTCTCATCGAAGTAGTAAGTCACACCTACAACCAAACAAGGATAAGATGTGACGAACTAATCCGCGACAAGTTATTGTTCCAAGCCACGGTCAGATACAAGTACCCAAACCAAAAGTACTTGTACCTAACGGATAGGGTAGCCTACCGTTCTATGTGAAATGTAGTTAAGAACAATCCTTCCTACGCATGGGCCCTGGCTGAATAGGATCGGCGTAGTCCCCCTTGGGCACCAGAGGCCCCATCAGGAAGAGCATGACGTTCCGTAGAATCGTCAGTGGCCGTCAGTAATCATGGGTCATCAATCCCGTATCTCCAGCGGAGAGTCCGGGTCACAAGGGAAGTGCATCGAAGCCCATACGCCAAGGAATTGTCCTCCCCGCCCAATGCCTATTATGTTGTATCCACAACATTAACCTCTATAACCGCTAAGTCAAACTAGCATGCAACCTCTATTAGCGGTTATTCCTATCGCACGGCTTGTAAGTACTGGTGGCCAGCCAATCACGTACTTCCGTGTTCTACATGCGACACACAACTTCGTGTTTATAACGTGTCAAGGCCAATGAATGCAACACACAAGGTGGTCCCTCAAATCTAGGTTTAATTTGAAAAAAATAATACATAGCAGGAAAATAAATGAACAGTAAGTTCTAACAGTTATGCCATGTATCACAGTTTATTTTGCATAAAAAAATAATGAACATGCATGAAACATGAGCTAAAATAATCAAACAACAAATGGCAAGGTGTCTTGCCTGGTAGGACGCCTGGTGTGCTACGAATATCACGGTGGTACAAACTGCAATTTTGGTGTAACAAGTATACAAGGGGACCTCGGATGGTGGTACGGATCGTGTCATTGGGTCCAGAAGGGTTAATTTAGTAAGAGTGGACATAAGGTAGTCTCGAAATGGGCGAAGGAATAGAAACAATAGGACTTGGTTACGGACAGGAGAAAATCAAAGAAAATAAATATTTATATATACGAGTTTTAGAAAATATTTATAATCCTAAAACTAGTTTTCATAAGTCAAAATATTTTTAGGTAAATATGTCGTAAATCGTTTTTAGGCAGGAAATACTCTAAGGTTGTAAAAATAATTTTTATAAACAGAAATATATTTGGTAAACAAATAATTTAGATAAATATTGATATTAAGAAACTATTTTATCATTTGAAACTATATTTTTACGGTTCAAAAATAATACTAGAAACTTTTTGAATGTAAAATATTTTTTTAGAAGAAGCTAAAAATTCTAGCAAGTGATTTAGGGCTACTAAAAATAATAATGCAATAATAATAATAATAATAATAATAATAATAATAATAATAATAATAATAATAATAATAATAATAATAATAATAATGATTTTAGAAATAATAATAGAATTAATAATAATAATAACAACAGTAATGAAATAATAATAATAATAATAATAATAATAATAATAATAATAATAATAATAATAATAATAATAATAATAATAATAATAAAAATTTTAACAACAAAAAAATAAAATAATAAAAAAATAAAAACAATGGAAAAAAAAATGCTGTGGTTCTTCCCTCTTTCGTGGGAACACAGCTTTTCAGTAGAAATCACTCGAACAAAGGAGAGGAGGAGATTAGAGAGGGGGAGTCGGGGAAGAAAGGAAAAGAGGGCGGTGGAGAGCGGCGACTGTGCGGAGGCAGTTCGGCTGGGCGCGCTAGGCGAGGCGGTCGGCGGCGCTCAGACGAGGGCTCCGCGAGGGTGAAAGACGGGTGGAGGGGCTGAGGGTCGTCGCGGCGGCCGATGGGAGGAAGGGCGCGGTGGTCTCGGCGGTCTCGGTGAGAGGAGGCGGTAAGGTGGCGCGCGAACGGAGACAGAGGCAGAGGAGTTCGAGGAAGGGGAAGCTCAGATCCGGCGGATGGGGATCGGCGGAGCGGTGAGCGGCACGAGATGGAGAAAAAGGGGGTTTCCGGCGAGGTTGGACGGAGGTCGACGCGGCGAAGGGGGAGAGGCCACGGCTCCCTCGGCCAGCTGTGGCGGAGACGGGGCGCACGGCACGGTCGAAGTTTGGGGGGTCGACTGGAGGCTGAGCTCCGGTCGGCGACGAGGATGAAGGGTTCTGCGGCGTACGAGGCTTACTGGGATGACGCACGGGTTAGCGGCGGACACGGCGGTCAGGGTTCGTTGATCGGATAGGGTTCGGAGAGGAACAGGTGGTACTCGTGGCTACACGGCTACAGCTGCCCAGTGGAGGGGTGTGTATAGGGGCAGCGATCGGTCCGAGGTCGTGCGACTGCCGCGGCCGACAGGGAAGCACGGGGAGGTAATTTAGGAGTTTTTTTTCTTTTCTTTTTCTTTGTGTGGTGGCTGGTTTGTCGCGGTCGGGGGGGGGGGTTGCCGTGGTGTCGGAAGAAGGCGGTGGTCTTCTGTGGTATAGGGTGATGATGGAGGAGTTGAGGTGGTGGTTCTGGTGGCGTTGGGTTTCCGGGGTGGTGCTGGTCGAAAGGGCGGTGGCCTGGCAGAACGGGGGTCGTTTGGTGGTCGGAAGCGGCGTTGGGGGTTCTGGTGTGTGGATGGCCGGGTTGGCCGGAGTTTGCTCAGGTCGCGGTGGTTGTTGGTGCTGGCTGGTTTGTCGCGGGGGTCGGGTGTTGGAGTCGGACAGTAATGGCGGGGCTGGGTTCAGGGAAGGCAGGGAAGGAGATAGGGTTTAGGGCTAGAAAGTAGGGATTTGTCGGGGTTGATTGTGTCGGGGTTGTGTCCGACACGGGGAATAATGTATATGTAATAACATGGAATAAGAATAGGGAGCGGACACGGACACGAACACGGAGAAAAATAATAAAAAGGTTGGAGGAGTACCTGCCTATTTATAGGATGTGGGAATTCCCAATTTGTATAGGATTAGGAGAATTTAAAACCCAAGTAGATAATTCTCTACTTAATTCAAATAACTTTTAAAACAATCCAAATCAAATCTAAATCCAAATACAATCCAAATTTAAATCTAATTAAATTCCCTTAGTTTGAAATCAAATCAACAAATCAAATTCCAATTATAGATATTAACTTAATCTATTTAAATGTATCCATGGAATCAAATCAAAATTTAAATTATCACAAATATTTCAAAAATATGTTTTCCAAAAATACTATAATAATTAATTTCGAAAATACATTATTATTTACAATATAAACTTAATAAATTTTTATGAAATACATTTGTATACGGGAATAATAATATTTATTATTAATAACTGTCTTCACGAAGACTTTTTATAAATAATGAATAAAATAATAATTTGGAAACTTGGGTATGATAACAAAATAATTAAACTATAAAAAGATAGAAAATATTTTTCTAAAATATGTACGCTCGCACATATTCGCACTCGTCGAGAAAAAATAAAATTTCGTGCGTGACGAAAAATACGATTACGTGACGTACAATACAAAATTTTAAATCGG
This sequence comes from Iris pallida, assembly GCA_029216955.1. Lineage (NCBI taxonomy): Eukaryota > Viridiplantae > Streptophyta > Magnoliopsida > Asparagales > Iridaceae > Iris > Iris pallida. The sequence continues at coordinate 9,677,947 of JANAVB010034418.1, read as the reverse complement.
TACCAAATTTTAAATAAAAATAGTAGAAATTTAGGGGTTTTACACCTATAGTCGATACACATCCGTACCGACCCATCCTTCTTCGGTACAAAGAGTACTGGCGTACCCCACGGTGAAGAACTCGATCGGATGAAGCCCTTGTCCTGTAACTCATCCACCTGCTTCTTCAACTCCATAAGCTCATTGTTGTTCACTCTATAGACATGCTGAGATATCGGCTCTACGTCGGGTACCAAGTCTATAGAGAACTCCACATCCCTGTGCGGAGGAAATCCTGGCAACCCCTTTAGAAACACATCCATAAACTCAGCTATCAGTGGATGTGGCACGCTCTGCTCCTCTGCTGAAACTCTACAGAAAACTCTGCTGCTCTGCTCTGACTCCCGCCTGGTCTGGCTCTCCTGGCATGTTGAAAAGAACTCTACCACCGCGACAATCTATACTGGCATGGTGCCTGCTCAACCAATCCATACGGAGTACAATATTGTAGTTTGGTAATAGCATTATTAGCAGACTCACGTCCAATTCTTGGCCTCCCAAAACTACTCTCCGATCCCTGCAAACATCACGGACGAGGATAATACCACCCCCAGTCATGATCTTGCAAGTCCTAGGCAATGGTTCAGAAGAAAGCTAGTGTCTAATGGCAAATGATACAGACATAAAGCTATGGGAAGCACCCGAATCAAATAATACGAATACGGGAAAAGAGTCGATAAGAATAGAACTTGCTATCAGATCGCCTACTGCCTCGGTATCCTTTGCTGCCATGGCGAAAGCTCGCCCTGCTGGCCTCCTCTAGTCTGCTGCTGGTGCTGAACAAACTTCTGCTGCTGAAATGCCAGTGGTCCCCTCTGCTGCTCCACTGGAGCCTTGGTTCCTGCTCTCTGTCCTTTACGCCCGAAAGCCTCAGGACACTCCCTCAACTGATGCTCCAATGAACCGTAGAGTAGACAATTGCCTAGACTCTTCCCGCACTCATTCCACCTGTGTCCTGGCTTCTTACAGAAGTCACAAATGGTTGTCTGCTACTGTCTCGGTGCCTGCTGATCCTGTCTCTGCTGTGCCTGCTAAAACGGCCTATGCTGCTGCTGGAAAGGTCTCTGCTGATGCTGCTACTGAAAATAGGACTTCTTGGTCGGTCCTCCACTACCACTGGCTGCATATGAATTATGACCTCGCTTTTGCTTTAGTTCCAGATCATCCTCCGCTGCCATAGCTCTCATCAAAATCTCCTAGAATAAAGCATTCCTGTTGCTCTTGGTTAAAGACTTGACTTCCTTAACCAAGCCCTTCCTGAATCTCCTAGCCTTCGCTGTCTTTCTAAGGCCCTCAACAAACCTGCCCAGGCGACAGAACTCCCCGGCGTACTCCTCTACGGTCTGGTTCCCCTAAACCAGGTTCTCAAACTGCGTCTCCAATATGCCAAGTACAGTATCGGAGAAGAACTTCTCCTTGAAAAGCTTCTTAAAAGCCTTCCAAGTTTGCCCCATAGTACCAACCGTGGGGTCAGTCTGGTACCAAGTGCGGGCAAGGTCCTGCATCATGCTGCCCGCTGCTTCCACCTGGAGTCTAGCCAGTATCTCTGCGAGACGAAAAATCTCCTCTATGTGCTCGATCCAGTCTCAGCATATAGGATACCCTCGGTACCCTTGAAGTCTCGCAGCCTCATCTTCTGGAAATCCTGAATACCTGGAGTCCTCGGTTGGTATGGCTGGATCTGCCCTTCTTGGGGTTAGGCAGCCACCTTCTCTACTGCCATCATCGCTAACTGGTAGGCATTATCAATGCCCTGCCTCATGTCCTCTGCCTGGCGTTGCTGTGTCTCCATCATCTGCTGCATGAAGGCGAAACACTGCACCACATCAACTGTCCCCTGGGGCGGTGGTGGTAGCATCCCCTAAACTCCTGGGGTAGTACTCAGAACTAGTGGAGGAGCACCCCTAAAGGTTGAAACGGGCCCACCTGAGCTGGAATAAGAGGCACTGTGGTCCCTGGGTCCTGCTGAGTCGGACGAGAAGTGGCAGACCTCTCATGGTATCCCTAAGACCAGAGCGCTGCGATCGTTTCTCCACCATCCTGAAGACAGATCAAACAAGGAATCAATTATTAAAAAAGCAGCAAAATCATCAAAGGAGGACAGTTGTTTTCAAAAGGAGATAATTAACAGCAAGAATTTGATAAGAGTTTTTCTAATGTGATTGAGTACCTTAACTTATATCTTATATCCTACTGCAGGCTGTAATGATACTCTGGTTCGAGTCCCACCACGAAATCACACTAGTTGTGATTGGACCTGCATGGGCCTCCACTAAAAACGTGTCACGACCCGCATCCAGTGAAAGGGCACGAGAAGTAAAGTACGCCCAGTCTACGCTGCAGTGTCGATAGTAGAACGCTGTCCTGGGTCACAATATCTAACACAGTCTAGAATATGCTCCGAATGGAGAATAAAATAATAAGTAACTCAATCACAACACTAAGATAGAATAGAAGAATAAATCTCAAGAGAGTCACAGATATAATAAAAGTAAACTACCAGAACAAAGTCTCAATTACAACTCATAATGTCTCAAATAAATAGACAAAAGATACTAAAGTCTCAGCTAGACTATGGGCAAGTCCTCAGTGACTGCTGGATCCTTCTGAGGGTCCACGTCACCAGTGTCATCTAAGCCAGTGCCATAATAAGTAGGGCAAAACTCTTCATCATCACCTGTAAAATTTTTAACATGTCCAATCAAGACGGAACGAGCACATATCTCTCACAATAGTTCATATCAGGATTGGACATATAAAGCAAGCTATGAAAAATTATACATAAAATGCTGTAAAGGAAATCAATAATAAAGAGAATATCAAGACTAGATATGACTATGATAAAAAGAGAAATGTAACTATCTACGTGATTTAGAGCATAAATTGGTTATGTAAACAGGTTGGGTTGCACATGGATAAACTATAGAGTTGCACATGAATATCTACTAGGGATAATGATCACATAACCAACTACACTCCCCCTGCCCCCAATCAATACACAAGGATTAAGACATGATATGTTATTGCACATGGATAACTACTACTTTTATACATAGAGCTCATATGGTCATGAGTGTACATGAATAACATATGAGCGTACATAGATAAATAGGAATACATGGAGTACATGATGAACACGATAAAGTACATGAACATGATATACTCGATGTATCCGAGGAGATAACATTGCATGAAAAGATCCATAGGGTACTAATCCGTGTGAACATCGTGTCAACATCAAGTATACTAGTGTATTACAAGAGAACATATCCAAACAAGTATGAAAAGATCAGAGAATGTACTCGCCTGGCAAACCGAACTGCTGATGATGAAGTATAGCTAAATCGAGGCAATATAAACCTATTAAAAGTATACACATATCACAACCAAGTCTAAAATATCAAAAGAAATAGCTACAATGTAAGACTACATGCTTCTAGGTTCCTTTTGGTCAAAGTCAACCCTTGGTCAACTCTGGTCAAACCTGGTCAACACTGGTCAAACCTGGTCAAACACTGGTCAACTAGTCAGTTTACTAATTTTTAGGTAATACACAAGTTTCTAGGTCATTCTAAGTTCGTTTGAGTTGAATTGGATCAAGTTTGACCCAAAGTTGACTTTTGTCAACTTGGTCAACTTGTCAGTCAATTTGACTAAACTAGGCTCATAATGACAAACCAAATATGTCCTAGGACTTCTATGGTTATAACCACAACCACGATCTACTCTAAGATCGGTTCTCAAGCATACAAACTATACATACAACGGTATATATATACACATGTATTTACAACACATGCCTACTCTTTATTCTTGACAAATGTTTGTGTGTGTGTGTGATACCTGTAGGTTGCTGTGGTGAATCAAAACTGAGATTAAAAGCTCAAACACAACCATGGCATTTTAATATACACTTATATACATACAAACAAAATAGAAAAACTATATATATATATTTTTTTCTATATTTTTTTATTCTATATATATATATATATATATAATTTTTTTTATTCTATATATATATATATATATATATATATATATATATATATATATATATATATATATATGGAAGAAATGACACATGGTTTGAAATAGTTTTAATAAATCAAAATCTGGGATTAATTCCCTTCGACCCATTCTCAGCACATATATTTGCAATGGGTTCAAGGAGGTCTTACTTATATAATATATATATATATATATATATATATATATATATATATATATTGTGGAAACCGAACCTTTATTGAATGATAGGCGCAAAATGCCGAAGCCTATACAAGTAAGCGCGCCTCGCGCGAAGACCGACCCAAAACAAAGAGAAAGAAAGAAAACCAAGAGAAACACGAGGTGCTGCACACAAAACGGTGACCGGACCGAGCATCAGAAGGTTAGACGGTCAAAGCGATATCCCGAGGGAACAGTGTCCCTGCCCCAGTCAGCAGCCCAGGGTGGTCCAAAACTGGTTCGAGGTGTGAGAGCAACCCCTCTTTCTTTTGAAGATTTGTCGAACAACCTCTCTGTACAATTGAGGAGGCGGGAACTGCCGGCCCTCGAATCTGTATTTGTTTCTGTTTTTCCATAATACCCAAAAAGCGGCGGCAGCGACGATCTGATGGCCATGAGATGTGTTCCATCTGGCCAGCAGATCGTTGATGCCCCCATTTGTGGGGACCATTTTGTACCTGAAGTGGAGGTGAGTCCAAATGTGAGAGGCAGACTCCCCAGAAAGCAGAACGTGATCAGCGGATTCTGGATGATGATTAACACAGCAGTGGCATCTGGATGCCAGACTATATCCGAAGGATTTAACGACATCATCCGTGGGGAGTTTCTGACGCGCGGCATGCCAGAGAAGAATGGACCATTTTGCCGGAATACACGTGTGCCAAAACTTGGCGAATGGGGATATCGTGAGTTGAATGTCCCTGATGACGGCCCTGGCCGAAGCTAGGGTAAAGACGCCTCCCAGGTTGGGTGACCATTTGAGCACGTCATGAGCGCCATTAATCGACAAATTAGAAGCACCCAAGCTCGCTGAGGTAGCCAGACCCAGCTAGTCTCGAACCTTACCCCAATTCCACCCTGAAGCGTCATCATCCTATAAATCACGGATCTCACACAGCGGCGGAGTAATCGCGTTGGGCCTGAGGAGATCGTCCCCCAACCAGCGTTCCTTGCAGGCCTGTGAATGACCGTTGCCCAAGGTCAGGCGTAAGTGAGGTTCCGTAAGGTTACGACCTCGGAGGATGCACCGCCACGACGCGGAGGATCTGCTGTTGGCAGACGCCTCAGTTAAGTGGCAGAATGTGGAGTATCTCGCTCTCATGAACCTGGTCCAGATCGAACTTTCAGAGCAAATTTTCTACCATAATTTCGCCGAGAGTGCGTCTACCATGTGTACGAGCCTGCAGAATCCCAGGCCCCCTCTTCAGTCGTTTTGGCCATGGTAGCCCAACTGGCCCAGTGATGCTTGTTCTTTCCCTCGAGGTGACCCTAAAAGAAATTGGCGAGGATGGCTTCAATAGAATGGAGCACTTTGGTGGGGGCGAGCACACTGCTAGGATGTAAATGGGGATGGAGGATAGAATATGCTTAATAAGAATTAGCTTCTCCCCGGGGGAGAGGGTGGCGTTGTGCCATCCCGCAATTTTTTGGCGAATTTTGCCAACCATGTGAGCATAGATTCCAGAGTTCGCTCTGCCGTACACCAACGGACAGCCTAAGTACAGGAAAAGGGGGTAAGCTGTGGAGAAGGAGGTCATGGAGGACAACACAGCCGAGTGAGTTCTATCGGCTTTATGATGCGTGTAGATCACGCTCTTGTTGTTGTTGATTTTCTGCCCAGAGCAACGGGTGTATTTAGCAAGAGTTCTCATTACCACCTCAATGGCTCCAATAGCTCCCGCGGAGAAAATGAGGATGTCGTCCGCGTACGCAAGATGAGTTATGAGGGGGCAATCGGTCGTGGAGTGAAAGTGTTGGAACCCAGGAGATAGCGGTATGGTTTTGAGGTTTCTGCTCAGGGCTTCAGCCGTGATAATGAAAATGGTGGAGGAGAGGAGGTCCCCCTGTCTGACTCCTCGAGTAGCTTTGAAGAAACCTTGAGGCTGGCCGTTGATGACAGTAGAAAACCAGGAGTTGTTGATGGATCTAAAGATGATGTCGACAACAGGTTCCGTAAAACCAAAGGCTCTGAACACCCAGATCATGAACTGCCAATCAAGGCGATCGTAAGCTTTTTTCATGTCCAGTTTGATGGCAACGTTCCCCCCCTGGACGGGAATTTCATACATGTGATCATCTCTTGGGCCATGAGGATATTATCGGTGATATTATGGCCTTTGACGAAGTCGCTTTGCTCTTCGGAGATGATTCTGGAAGGATGTACGACATTCTGGAGGCGATGATTTTAGAGATAATTTTATTGGTGAAAGTGCAGAGACTGATTTGTCTGAAGTCTTTGAAGGTGTCCGGATTGTCTTTCTTGGGGATGAGGATGATGTGTACGGAGGATATGGATTTCGGATAAGTGGCTCCTTGAAAAAAGGCGGTAGTGGCTTCCCCGAGGTCGGACCGAATGATATCCAAGCAAGTGCGGAAGAACACCCCATTGAATCCGTCCGGACCCGGTGCGCTGTTGGCATTAATGGACCACACAGCAGCCTTAATCTCGTCGACAGAGGGGGGAGCGCGAAGGTTTTCGTTATCCCTATCACAAATCAGGGAGGGGATCTCGGACAGTAATCCGTCATCTCTAAACACGGCCTCTTTAGCAAACATGTTGGAGAAATAATTCGTCGCTGCCATCTGGATGTTCACCTAATCGTTCAGAAGTTGGCCGTTATCATCGCGGATGCGATGGATCTTGAGAGAGCTTCTGCGTCCTTTGACGCATTTGTGAAAAAATGCAGAATTCTTGTCCCCTTCCTAGTCCCAGGTTAATCTAGCCTTTTGTCTCCAGAATTCAGATTCCACCCTGATTCTAGATTTGAGGATGGCCTTGGCGAGGTTGAGAGAGGCACGATTCTCCTGGGAACTGACGAGGACGAAATCAATCTTCGCACGGGTGACATCATCTTCAGCATCCTTAATGGCTTGAAAAATGTCTCCGTACGCAATTTTGCTCCAGGCCGTTAGGGCTTTCCTTGTGGCTTTAAGTTTGATAGCAATTCTGACCAGCGGATCCGGGTGAGAGACAGAAGCCCAAGCCTCTTCCACGATGTGCATGAACTGGGGGTGGTGGTGCCAGAAGTCAAGAAAGCGGAAGGATTTTTTGATGCAATTTTGAGAGATGTTTATCTCGAGAAGGAGGGGGAATGGTCAGATTCTGTGGAGTTCAGGTGCGACAGATTACTACTCAATCCCAAATCTGACCAACAGTCATTCACCATGGCCCGATCAAGGCGGGAGTACTGCCTACGCGTACCATCTTGCATGTTGTACCAAGTGAACTGGTTGCCGTGGAAGGGAATAGCGGAAAGGTGGGCGGTTAGGGTGAAATTGTTGAAGTCCTCCATGGTCGAAAGAGGGGGGTCACGACCACCAGATTTCTCCTCTCTGCAAGAGACCGTGTTAAAATCTCCGATGCAAAGCCATGGCAGCTCGTCGTGAGGAAGGGAGGGGCCCGACAGAAGCTCCCAAAGAATTCTACGCTCTGGGATATTGCAACTACCATGGATGGCCGAAAGGAGAATACAGGACTTGAAGATGGGGTGCTCTACCCAATAAGAGAGGGCTTGGGGGGAGTCGTTGATAATACCAAAGCGAAAATCTGCCGCGAAGAAGATCCAAATGTCGTGACAACCGGCGATCGCGGAAGGGAATCCCAGCTTGAGTTGAATTTCTTTCATTCTTTTGTGAGGTATTTTGGGTTCAATAATGACAAGTAGATCAATCCGATTCAATTTGGTAAGGCTGATGATCTGATTCATAGTCTGTTTATTTCCTATGCCTCGAACATTCCAAGAAAGAATGTTAGGCATTAGGGAAGGAGGTAGGGGGATTTTGCAGCTTCGCGACGGATCTCGTGGTCATCGTCGTACGCTGCCTATGTTTCTTGGATTTCTTCTTTTTCTTGAGAGAGGTGTTATCGAGGCTGTTGTTGACTGGAGCCAGAGTCCGATCAGAGCTCGGGTAAATGACAGCGACAGCTGAAGGGGAAATATCAGGGTCTTCGTACTCCGTCAGAGCAAAAAGAGGATTGTCCCGATCGAGGAAGCCCGCTGCCTGAGCCTGCCAAAATCTTCCTGTGAGCGGGAAGGACGGGCGAGGAGGAGCGGTGGCCAATCGAAGGGGGGGCGGTGAAGCGACTGAGGACGGGGCCCTGGCTACCGCACCTATGGAGTGCGATCTGAGACCAACCGAAGACTGGACATCTGGAAGCACTATAGTGGATTAGGGTGGGGCAGTGAGGGAGAGAGGGGAGATGGGGGAGCGGTGTGGAGGGGAGCTATGTCGCGGCCGGAAGGTGGAGGGGTAGGGGGGTTGGGGAGGCCCCCGGAGGAAGGCGACTCTGGAGAGCAATCATCATTAAATTCAAGTGCTGCAAATAAATTATGGAAAGTAATGGCGCGAGAGGAGGATGAGGGGTTAGGGAGGCAATCAGAGAGCGACCGCTCTGGAGTGCCATCAGCAGAATCCGGGACTATCGCTCCGCTGGAATTGTGGAGAGTTATGGCGAGAGAAGGGGGTGGTGCGGAGACAGAAGTAGAGAGGATGGGGGGACTCTAAACGGGAGATGGGGGGTTGAGAGGGATCCACGTTGTGGAGTGGGAGGGGGGTGCTGCGCCGGAATCGCGCTCTTTCCTGGTGACAGGTTTCTTGAGTTCTGGGTGAGCACGGAAGCAGTATTGTAGAGAGTGGCCGCATATTTGGCAGTGTTGACAGAAAAAGATGCTGTTGTCGTAAACCAGCGTTTGGATGAAAGATTGGTCTCCGAGTTCTATCTCTATCACTTTGGGTGGCTCGTTTGTGAGGTCCAGTTCTACGCAAATCTTTGCGTAGTTACATTTAGAAAGGTTTCTCGTTTCTTCGACGATGGCCACTAGGACTCCGAAAGAGCTGGCGATCCTCTTGAGGGCAGCAACAGGAAAGCATACTAGGGGGAGGTTGGAGAGGGTGATCCAGGAGGTGATGATGGTCGAATCGATCTTAGGGTTAAAATTCGGTGACCATTTGACAATTTTGGCAAACTGGGTGTCAAATTTGGTCGTGCCTTTCATCCACACTTTGCTGTAGTCCTGGTCGGAGGAGAGATGAAGAAACAGGTGTTTGGAGTCGAGGGGAGCTATCTAGTAAGATGCCGACAGACCTCATCGAGTGGTGGCCTCCCGAACGATAGAAATTTTGGGGCATCCGGATCCGAACTTGAGAACCAAAGTTCTGCTGAAGGGGGAAGATAGGGAGCGGATCTCCTCGCAGGAAAAGGGGACCCGGATAGGGTATCCGTCCGGCGGAGGCGTCAGATGGACATCAGGCAGGACCACATCCGCGGCCGAAAAAGGGCCAGACCAAGATCCGGTCTCAGGGCATCCGCAAAGGAGAGGGAGCTAGGGAGGGTTCTGGATGCCGACGGGTCCAGGCCAGAGGGCGATCTGCGTCCCGAGGAGGGGGCAACATTTTTAAGAGCCCGGAGGGAGAGGGGGTCAACCGTGGAGCTCGGAAGAATATCGTCGGAAGGCGGGGGAGAGGAACGATCGTCTGCCTGAGCGCCCATACCAGCAACTGCCGAGGGAAAGGAGGCTTGCGCCAAGGGAGAACCCGAGCAGGCAAACGCCTGTGGGGGGGAAGGAACACCGCCGTCGACCGTCTGGGGAACCGGGGCACGACCCGGCAGGGGGCTGTGCGAGTGGGCAACGCGAGACGCGCCAAGGACGGGGACATGGGAGGGGGGAGAGAAGGTAGTGCCATGCCCGGTTGGGGCGGGCTTGCCCAACCGGAAGTAGGCAGAGTTGGGCCACGAGGGAGCCGACGAAGCCGCAGGAGCGACCGGGGGCGAAGCCGCAGCGCCGGGGCCGGGGATAGGGGGGAAGGATAGACTACCACGATCGGAGTATGCTACCGAGGAGATCGGGCAGTGAACGGCGACGGGGTCCGGAAGGCGCGGAGGAGGAGGAACGGGATGATAGGGGCCCATTTGGGGAGTGGAGTCCAGCAGGGAGGCCAGACCGTATATATATATATATATATATATATATATATATATATATATATATATATATATATATATATACATAGCTACAAAAGAAAAGCACATGTGCTCATAATTGATAGAAAAATATGAATTAAATCCAAGAGTTGGTTCTCACAAGTCCAAAACCTCATATATGTAATAAAAACTCAGATTTTACAAGTTAAATTCCTAGAAAACAAAATATCACATTCTAAACTCAATTTTTGCATTAAAGGAAAACCCATTTTTCACACAACGACCCAAAATGAGATATACATAATATAAACCCGCGAAAATCGACATACACATTGGTCTCAACTTACGTAATGCGCTCGGGTACTCCCATGTCTGAAATCGTGTCCATGTTGTGTCCACAAAATGCGTATCGGAAAACCCGATTACCGCGTGTCAACATGCACGTATGCGTGCGTTCTCTCTCGATTGAGCACCACACACACAACGAGAAGTCCCATGCTCGTGCACGTAGCTAGGGTGAGTCCTGGGATAGGTCTAGGATATGGCAACATGGCGACACGTCGCGTCGAGGCGACGCACGCAGCCCCGTACCAAGCGTGGCCCGCTGTGCGCACGCGCGCCCGTGCGTGCCTACGTGTGCGCGGTTCAGTATATGTGGCTCACTCGTCGGGCCATGCCACGACTCGGGGTTGATCCTCGGGTAGTCCAGGTATAGGTCTACACATCCAAGGTCCTGGAATGGGTCCTCGTCGCATCGAGAGCGTGTACGAAGTCCGTTTCAGCGACAAAATTCAGCCTTGCCCACTGTACGGGCTAAACGATGCACGTCGGATTTTGTCGCGCTTGCTCTACGAGAAGCCGTGAAATTTTTGGAGCATGGGGGCAGAGGTTGCCCCCACGTGCTCAAGAAATTTTAGGCAAAAATATTATCTATGCATCGAGATACAACACGCTGACGGCAGGGCATGCACGGCCTCGTGCACAGGATCGGTGCACGTGCGTCCGATGCCCGAAATGCTGCTGAAAAGTCATCGATTTCCAATCCGTCTTCACAAAAGTTTCTTAAAATAATATTATCTAAACATTCGTGAAGACAGAATCGAAAAATAGCAAGTTTCGTTTCTTAGCGGCATTTCGCCGAACACGTGTCTTGACGGGTCGACACGTGTCCGATACCGCTACCAAACGAACTCGAAACGTATCCAAACTTTATGGGCAAGTTTAGGGCACCTATATGGATGCAAATATGAATGAAAATTCAGAATAACTATGGTAGAAAAGGGTTTACCTATTGAGTGTCAAAAACTCAATAAACGGAGTCCCTCGATCATCGGGTCGGTCGATTCCCCTCAAGCAATTGCCCCTGCCTCCTCATCAGTAATACTCCAGCAAATCCTCTTCTTCTAGACGAGTGCAACAAAGTTCATTTGGGAAGAAACGAACTCCAGATGAAGAAAATAGGATTTTTGGAGAAGGAGATCTATTAGGGTTTCACTTGTGGAGGCTATGCTTCACAAATGAATGAGAGAGGAGGAGGGGTACTGCTGTGGCCGGCCACTATGGGGGATTTCTAGGGTTAGGGTTTCACTTGGGCCAACTCTCTCTCAAGTAAAACTAAGGCCCAAGTCAAAAGGCTCAAAAAGGCTACATGCAAAAAGGCTTAAAATCATTCAAAACCTTCTAAAATGAACCCAAGCCCTAAATAAATTCTAATAGGTAAAAAATAAATTCTAAGACATGGTTAGGCTCCTATACAAAGTCCACTAAGGTTAAACCAGTTTCTAGCACAACACAAGTCAAAATATCTAGAAAATCACAAAATGGCCAAAATGACTAAAATGACTAAAATAACCTTTCTATGAAAAAGTGGATGCTACAGTTCTCCCGAACTCGGACCGAACTCGATCCCCATGGTAACACCTGGTCAGCAGCATATTTCTAGCCTTTTAGATCTCAAACATTCAAAATTATGAACTTTTCCCTAGCCGAGTTCTGGTTCAAAAATAATATAAATACAGAAGAATTTGATATTCTAATAACTAAGCCTTCATATTATACAGAGCTTTCAATTCAATATTCTAAGATAACTCCCTTTCTTCTAAATGTCGGTGGTTTTCGATTCAGAGTATTCGAGTTGTACAAGCTTAGAGTATAAATTTTTTTCAGACGGTGTTGAAGTTTGATCCTGGGCTTCGGACTAAAATATGATGGTGTTAAAGTTGGCATGTTCTTCAGAGTAAAGCACGTGGTATAATATCTATTTCAAATAGTGGATTTAACATCGAGCAGAGTTCTCGAGACAGGACTAGTCCTCTTAGAGAAAAACAAGAATAAAATATCGATGTCTGCGTATTGCTTTCTTGCCCCTATTTACTTACTGCTTTACTTTACTGTATATTGATATCTACCTTTACCTACATATTTTTAATTAGGAATATTACTTCCGCTATACTATATTCAACCCCTTCTAGAGGTGCCAACGATCCTACAATTGGTATCAAAGTATGGTTTCTCAAAGTTGGATTAAAACTTCTTGAGATATAGAATTATTATACACTAGCAATGGTGATGGCCAGTCTACAAATAGGCCATCCCTATTTGATGGCACAAACTATAGGTATCAGCTTTTACCTCAAGTCTCTTAATTTCAATTTATGGTCAATTGTCATTGACGGTTATAAGAAAGCACTTCCTATTATTGTAGATGGGAACCAGGTTGAAAAACTGCATGATAAGTTACTGATCATGAAAAGAAGCAAGCAAGTCTTGATGTAAAAGCAATCAATGCTTTATTCTGTGTTGTAGATAGAACAAAGTTTAATAGAGTATCAACATGTGTCATGTCTCACGAGGTTTGGAAACTTCTTGAGGTAACTCATGAAGGTACTTCACAAGTGAAGGAGTCCAAAATCTTATGACCTATACAAGAGTATGAGACCTTCAAAATGAAGCCTAATGAGACTATTACCAATATGTTTACTCGATTTCTAGATATTGTTAACCCACTATCTTCCCTTGAAAAAGAATACAATATCATAAAAAGATTCAAAAGGTACTTCGCGGGCTGACCAAGAATTGGAATCCCAAGGCGACGCCCATTATTGAAGGGAATGATCTTACTACAATGACTCTCTAGATGCTTAAGGAAAAGCTTATGACACATGAGCTGGACCTTAAAGATTTCGAAAAGCAAGTACTAAAGGAGAAGACTATTGCATTAAAAGCACATCATAAGCCAGACTTCGATGACGAGAGTGAAACCGATAGCTCAGACAACGAGCAAATGGCCCTTACAATAAGCAACTTCAGAAGATTCTTGAAGTACGAAAAGACTAATAAAAAGAAGAAAGATTCCATAGATGATGAAAAACCAATATGCTACAGATGTAAGAAGACATGTCATATCAAGAAAGACTGTCATGTTATAAGAAATGGGAGCATACACAAGCAGTCAGGCAAAAGAAGGACTTCAACAAAGAATTATGCAAATACCAGCATCTGGTATGAAAGTGAAGTGAGTAATTCTGAAGAAAAAGAAAAACCTTGTAACAAAACAAGTCTATCCTTCATGGCTACGGATCCTAAGGTAATTTCGAATCGTCTTTATGAAGAATTTACTTTTGATGAATTATCTGATGCCTTTACTGGTCTACTAGAAGATTAAAAGAAAATGATGGATATGTACAAAAATGCCAAGAAAGAGCTGAAAGCTGTACAATCTGAGCTTTTAAGCAATCTCAAATACTAGAACATATTAGAGATAAAAATTGTTCTAGTAACATAGATGAGATTTCTTCTTTAAAGTTGAGATTATATGACACTCTTGAGAAGCTTGAGAAAGTAAATCAAGAAAATTTAAAGCTCAATAATGAACTAGAGAAAAAAAATTATATTGTTGCACATAGAATAGATGCACTCATGGCCAAGTACAGTGAAGAATGTGATGTCCCTAAAAAGTTAGAGATTAAACTAGAAAAATAGGTTTTTAAGCATGTAAGTAAGTGAACAAAAATCACAAGGCTAAACACAAATACAACACGACCAACACTACTAGAACTGATAGAAGTCATGCATATATGTATAAATTCCCACATAAGAAGTCACACATGTCTTCAAAAACTCATATATATGATCTTCGAACTTCACCTAGCATAAATACTTCAGCTACATTACTGTGGTATAAGAGGACATGTATCACGTCTGTGTAAGATTAGAAAGCTAGTAGATATGTAGACATATGTTTGGGTTCCAAAAACTAACACATTCGAACCCTCAAGAAAGTGGGTACTAAAGGTTATATCTTCAACTTGTGTTGTAGGTGGACCTTCCTCCTTCAAGTAGAAGAAAATAGATTATCGATAGTGGTTTCTCCAGATATATGATGGATGATAATACTTAATTTGAAACTCTATCGATGAAGAAAGAAGGCTATGTCTCATTTGTAGACAATTTAAAAGGACATATAATTGGTAATGGCAACATAAGTACTTTTTTCTCTCCTATTATTAGAAATGTATGTTTAGTAAAAAAATTAAAACATAACCTGCTAAGTATAAGTCAGTTGACTGATCATGGTTATAGAATTAATTTTTGTTGAGGATAAATGTTTTATTTATGACAAATCTTTCGGAATAATCTCTTTTGAGGGAATAAAAGAGGACAACATATATGTTTTATATCTATCAGAAAGTAATAACAGTACAAGAAAGTGTCTATACACCTCTCAAGACGAAAGCTGGGTATGGCATATGCGTCTTGGACATACAAATATGGACACTATTGCAAGATTGTCCACAAAGGAACTGGTAAGAGGCTTACCCGATATCACTTTCAAGAAAGATATAATCTGTGCCAAGTGTGAAAAGAACAAGGCATCCAGATTATCTTTCAAATCAATAAACGCTGTAAGTACCTCTAGACCACTTCAATTATTATATATGGACTTATTTGGACCAAGTAGAGTCGTCAGTCTTGGCGGTAATCTATATGCTTTTGTAAAAGTTGATAACTATTCCAGATATACTTGGTTTTTCTTTCTTGCAAATAAAAATGAGTCCTTTTCTAAATTTTTATCTTCTTTGTAAAAATATACAAAATGAGAAAGGATTCATGATTACTCGCTTTCGAAGTGATCATGGAGGAGAATTTAGTAACCATGATTTCAAACCATTTTGTGATTCGAATGGTTTATCACATGAATTCTCTTGCCGCAGAACTCCTCAACAGAATGGTGTTGTGGAGAGAAAGAATATAACTCTTGGAGATATGGCAGAATTATGCTTAACCTGCTTTTGAGTAGAGTTCTAATCAGACCTATCTCCAAGAAAACTCCTTCCGAATTATGGTTTAATAGAATTCCTAATATCATCTATTTTAAATTACTTGGTTGCAGATATTTTATCTTCAACACTAAAGATAATTTAGGGAAATTTGATGTAAAAGATGATGAAAGAATGTTTCTTGGCTATGCGGCAGAGAGCAAATATTATAAAGTTTTCAACAAAAGATTACTTGTTGTTGAAGAATAAACGTCTCCTTCGATGAGGTGAACTATCAATGTGACAACGAAAGTGATAATGAAGATGATAGAACTCCCTCAAACAAAACACCTGAAGATATACCTACCTCATACCTTAAAATTCTACCGAAGTGATTGTGGTTTACACCAAATCATCTAGAAGAACTGGTAATAAATGATGTATCAAAAGGTATAAGTACTCATTAAAGTACTAAAAATATTATTGTAAATATAGCATTTATTTCTAAGATAAAAACTAAGAATATTGCAGAAGCTTTTGATGATGAATTTTGGATTTTTGCAATGTAAGAGAATCTAAACCAATTTGAATGAATTCAAGTATGAAAACTCGTTCCTAGACCTAGTGATCACCCGGTCATTGGTACTAAATGGGTGTTCCAAAATAAGTTAGATGAGAATGGTTTAGTCACACACAACAAAGCACGTCTAGTAGCTCAAGGCTATAATCAAGAAGAAGGCATTGACTACGATGAGACATATGCTCCAATTGCTATACTAGAATCCATTTGTATGCTTTGTGCATTTGTAAGTTTTCCTGATTTTGATCTTTTTCAAATGGATGTCAAAAGTACTTCCTAAATAGTTTCATAAAAAAGAAGTTTTTATTAAATAACCTTCTGGTTTTGAATATTTTAAAAATTCTGATCACATATTCAAGCTTTGTAAGGCCCTCTACGGACTCAAACAAGCACCTCGTGCATGGTATGAGCGCCTTAGTTCTTTCTTACTTGAACACAATTTTTCAAAAAGAAATGTTGATTCTAGTCTTTTTATAAAATCTTTGGATAAGAATATTTTATTAGTGCAGATATATGTAGATGATATAATCTTTGGATCAACAAATGAGATGCTATGTAACGAGTTTGCTAAGTGTATATAGAGTGAATTTGAAATGAGCATGATGGAAGAATTGACTTTCCTTGGACAATACATCAAATAAAGCTTATAAGAGATTTTTTAGCAATCAAGCCAAATATACAAAAGACCTGCTGAAAAGTTTGATATGGACAACGTTAAACCAATTGAATCTCCTATGGCAACGTCTACAAAGTTTGATATGGATGAAAGTGGTAAACCAACTGAAGTACGTAAGTACAGAGTTATGATTGGTAGTTTATTGTATCTAACTGCTAGTCGTCCAGACGTTATATTTTTAGTATGCTTATGTGCAAGATATCAGGCATGTCCTAAGGAATCACATGTATGCGCCATTAAACGTATCCTCCGATACCTTAAAGGTACTTTGACAACCGATCTATGGTATCCAGAAACTGATTCGTTTGACTTATAGGCTATTCGGACGCAGATTTTGCTGGATGTAATGTCGATCGTAAAAGTATAAGTGGCACATATCACTTCCTAAGAAAATTCTTAGTCTTCTGGTTTTTTAAGAAATAAAATTATATTGCATTATCAGCAACCGATGCTGAATATATAGTCATAGGACGTTATTGTGTCAAGATTTATGGATGAAGCAAACCTTGAAAGACTATCAGTTATCTTATAACCACATCCCTATTTACTGCGATAACACTAGCTCGATAAATTTCACAAAGAATCCAATTTTTCACTCATGCACTAAACACATAGAGATTAGACATAACTTTCTAAGAGACCATATTTTACAAGAAGATATTAGTTTAGAGTATGTTGACACAGAACTACAATTGGCTGACAACTTCATTAAACCCCTAGTTGAAGATTGTTTACGAAGAAAATTGGGAATTTTCTACGTTGAAGTTTTATAATTATATATTACTTGATTTGAATATATAAAAATTTTAAAAATATTTTGGTTATAATCCGAAAGGGTCCTTTTGACAAAAATACGTTAAAGTCTAAGAGACACGGTGCTAAGTGTCTTCGGACTATCGCTAGCTGGGATCCGGCCCCTATAGCTAACCCGAAATATTTGATACATTTTGTGTATTTTTATTGATTAATATTAATTATTTTTCATCAACACATGTATTCTAATTACTTTTTGTATCTATGCTAAAACATGTATCACTTTGTCCAAGTCTGTTCAGATTACCTGGAGACCGAAGTCGGACCGAGCTATGGCTGAACTCGGGCCAAATTCGGTCCAAGTAATTAGAAAAGAAGCTGGATAGTGGCTTTAAAAAACCCCTCAAACTTTATCTTCTTCATCAAAACATCATCCAATATCACCGAAAACCCTAAACCTAGCCTCCTCCAAGCATTCCAAGGTCCAAGAGTTTGTATTCGAAGCTGTCTAAGGGTTCTTTTCTATCTCCTCTACTTAATTTCGGTATATCTTAACTCTTATCTCCAATTCGAAGCTCCCAAAATTTCTCATTCTTCCCAAAAGAAGAGAAAGGTTGGAGAAGCCTCATCCTCTAATGTCCAAGTGGAAGGACTATTTTTATTTTTTTAGTCCCTCTATGCTGGACGGTGACTATTTTGACTATTTTATTTTTTGTATCTCTTGATGCATCTAATGAGTGGTTCAATGACTTTCATCAATGAAAAATTTGTCGAAGAAGTCTATTAAACTTTACTTTGTTTCCTGATCACTTGAGCGTGTTTTGTTAGCCCAAAGATTATATCATGTTTTTGAATATGGCTAATCAGTAAAGTTTACCATAATGACATAACTAATATTCATGTACACTATCATGTTGCTACTTAAACTTAGCATTGTCCTAAATGTTCTATATCATATTGTTATGCCTGTATCATATTGTTCTGTTTGTCTAATGTGTACTTTCAGACATGCTGTAAGCATGATCAAACATGATCAAACAAGGACATATACAATAAAAAATTATTGATGGGCCAAAGACGGTGTTATACAAGAATATTTCTCTAAACCGTCTAACGACCTATCCGGGGCCTCGCATCGGGGGTTCCGCTGCCCGGTCAGCGGACAGGGGTTGAGGGGACAGCGCCCCCCGTCAGGGGTTCGGGGGCGAAGCCCCCGAAAGGTATTCAAATTTCCAGATCTGTTTATCTTTGGATGATTGCCGTCAAGAAAAAAGACATCTTCATGTTTGCTCAAATATCAGAAGAAAGGCATCATCAAAGGGCTATTGGTTTTCCTATTTGATCAATATATTTTTCATATTTATTGATTCTAGGAATACGATGTACACTGCATCGTACTGGCAAATAGGCTGCCCAAAAAATGTTTTCAAAATATCCTTTCATTTTGAAAATAAGCCCACTTATAAAAGCCCAAACTACTTCCTAACTGTTTGACTTTTCAAAAAGCCAAAAAACTAATTTGTAAAAACCCTAACAGAACCCTAGCAGAACTCGGCCAGAGTTCGGCCAGAGTTCGGTTAGTGAACGTTGCTTTTTGAACTTGGTCTTCCCACAGTTACAGATCCCAACGAGATTTTCTCATAGAGTTTTGCCCGAATTCTATCCAAATTCTGTCAGAATTCTGCCATTGGAAAAACTATAAATAGAGAAGGATTTCGATCATTTCAATTCACTCAAACACCAATTCACTTTCATATCTCTTCTCTATAAGCCTACTACTTCTTCCAAAGTGTTCTGAGCTATTCATTTTTCAAATCACAAGCCAGTTACAATTCTCTAGTCGGTTTGCCAGTGCGGTACGGTCTAGAAGTTTCAGAGTGGTTGTAATCAGAGACTTGACTAAAGAAAGACTCTTCACAATTGAAGTTGGTCGAGTACTTCGGATCAAAGCTCGCGTTGTAGAAGTTGCAAGAACTTCGGATGAAAACTTGTGGTGATTTTCTATAGTGGATTCAACTGGAAGCTAGAGTTCTTCCGACTGGACTAGTCCTCACAAGAAGAAAACCAGTATACATTCTTGTGTTTGCGTTTGCTCTCTACTCTCTACTTTTTATTTACTTATCTGTGATATATATTTTGTGATCTTGTTACTAACGTTTTTAAATAGTTAATTTCCGCTGCCTACTATATTCACCCCCTCTAGAGTATTGCGCTTTACAACTCGTTCCTATAATCGGTCCTACATGTTTGAACACTTTAACTTTGGAAACCTAGTTCAATCTACGTTTCCAATCTATTCACTTGTTTTACTGCAATCTCTCGATCACAAACGGTATGGTTAAATCTATAGTCAGTGGGATTGATATTAAATTTGATGTTGATGATCTGGCAATTATGCTTTATATTCCCAATATAAGGGAAGCGTTGGTGGATATCACCAAAGTTCAATTTCTGGCCCACATGACTTTTGACTCTTTTTGTGATACGTTATGTGTACCCAATCCATGTCCAAAGGTAGTCTTCGACCTAAGCATATGAATGACTACTTTATGATTTTTATCGGATGATATTCTCTACTATTCTTCCAAAACAATATTCTACCGATGAAATTACGTACTTGGAACTCTCTGCTATTTACCATCTCTACTTCCAAGTTCCTTTCAGTCTACCTAAGTCTCTCATCTCTGCTATGGAACGATGTCGCAAGAAACTGCGACGACTTCTCTACGTGATGTATATTCCTTAAATTTTTGACTATTTTGTGGTTATCTCATATGACTGTCGGAGAGAAGCCCCATCTATCCATCCTCATGCGCATCGCAGAGTCGCTCATGTTCTCGCAGTACAGCATCTTCCACCTCCTTCTGTTGACCCATCAGCTGGTAGTTCATATCCTCCTACTGGTATCACTATTGAGTATCTTCAGGCCTTGATGATGGATCAGTTTAGGTCTATGGACATTTGTACCAAACTTTAGTTATTGGTCCTTGAGGGACGTTACGTATAGTTTTGCTCACAATCCTGGCAGCCCTATTCCCATGGTACATGACCCCTCTGTACTCAGTTTTTGGATTGATGATCGAGATACTCAGCATTATTTCGACCCAGCTACCGTTCACTATAATCCCCACCGTACTGCTGAGTCTGGTCCTTCTAGGGCAGCATATACTGATGATGATGAGGAGGATGATGATTGAGGAGTGATACAGAGTCACTAGTCTGTTCTAACATTGTTTTAGTGCTTATGCATTAGAGATATGCTTCTTTAAAGCATTTTTAGCATTTCAGTTTAGTTTGGCATGTATTAGTTCTCTATGTATCAGTTTCCTATTTCAGTACTTTATGCATTTCTCATTATAAGATTCTTTTTATGCTTACTAGTTTACATGCTACTTGTTTATCTGTGCCGAGTACGTTTTCTACGTCCGTGCCGTACCAACCTACTTCCAATCAAGCTGAACATATTGCTAAATTATCAATCGTAGTTTTGTCAAATTATCAAACTGGGGGAGATTGTTGGCCCATGTAGTCATGATCAACCTGATTTTGATAATTGACTTAAAACTTCGACTTTGATATGGAAAGCAAGAAGACTTCAAGGATGACTATAGATGATTGCACTTAAACGTCAAGAAGATTTTTTTACTTTATTCTGTATTTTTATTTCTTGAGTCTAGATTATTTTGTGAGTCAAGATCACTGGCAAGTAGAAACCTATCCTCACAAAATCAAAATCAATCTCTTATCCCAAACCAAACCTACATCCAAAAGCCAACACAAACCAGAAAAATCTAGAAAACCAGTTAACCGAACTCAGGCCGAGTTCTCCCCGAACTCGGACCGAACTCGGTCCCCTTGGATCACTCATAGTCAGTAGCTTATTCCTAGTCTTTTGGATCTCAAACGTTCAAAATTATGAACGTTTCCTTAGCCGAGTTCTGCCCTACTCTGGCTCAAAAATTACTATAAAGGGAGAAGAATTTGACATTCTAATCACTCAATCCATTCTTCATGTTCTCTATCTATTCTAAGCCTTCCTATTACAAAAAGCTTTCAATCTTCAATTTTCCAAGACAACACCCATTCTTTTAAGTGCCATTGGTTTTCGATTAGGAGTATTCGAGTTTTAAAAGCTTGGAGTATAAAAGTTTTTTTCAGACGGTGTTGAAGTTTAATCGTGGGCTTCGGACTAAAACACGGCGGTGTTGGAGTTGGCATGTTCTTTTGAGTAAAGTACTGCAATCTTTATTTTATATAGTGAATTTAACATCGAGCAGAGTTTTCGAGATTAGACTAGTCCTCTCAGAGGAAATCCAGTATAAAATCTTGGTGTTTGCGTATTGCTTTCTTGCCCCTATTTACAAACTGCTTTAATTTACTACATATTGATATTTGCCTTTACCTACAATTTTTAATTGTAGATATTACTTCCGCTACACTCTATTTGCCTCCCCTCTAGAGGTACCAACGATCCTACAACTAAGATATTAGGTATTACAACTAGGTAATAGATAATATCAAAATGTCAAGTGTCAATAGTAGGATGAGTGAGTCCATGTGTATATGATTGGTAGGGTATGGTAAGCAGAGGATATCCCACAATAATTTGGATAGGTAATAGAATAGAAGGGTATATTAATATATAGGTATATAGGTAAACATATTGTTATAATCTATAGTTATGCATGTCATAGGGTAACTGTCACACCCCGATCCGGAAGATCGAAAGCTAGCTAATGGGTGTGATGCCATACAAGTCTAGGTTGCACTTGTACAAGGCAAAACCATTACAGTTCCTGGTATTTCTAAAAAATAATGACAACGTAGCAAAACTAAGCAGATAAATTGAAGTCACACAAGATATGAAGAAATATATCTCTTTATTGATGATTGCAATGGATTATAAGACTTGCAGCAAAATACAGAGTTTACAACTGATTACAAGACTCTTGAATAGCCAACTGAATATACACTTTCCATTTAGGCTTTACAACTAAACATGCCAACTTTGCTTACAATCTCACTGGTTCATCTGAGTTACACTGTTCCATACATTATGTCCTACATAGCAGAAGACATTATCTTGTAAGAAGAGCTTCTGTATATCCATTCGATTCATCGATGTCAAGCACCGATCAAACGATTTCTCTCATGCACGAGCACCTGAAATATTACCCACAATGTGGGTCAATACATCATCATTATACTGGCGAGCGGTGCTGGCCCAATTAACCTAAGAAGACAACACTAAGTAATCATGTTATACAACATTATTAAAAATGGTCTTTCTCGTTGCCATAGGGTCAATTAGCGGTTCATATCCGACAGCAGTAAAGCATGCATTTATTCATAGCCAACATAATATAAAGCATACAGTTATCACACTTGATGATTCTTACCCACGGTCGTATAGCCATCCTTGTACAATTATAATACTTATATTTTCTGCATAATACATTGTTAGGAACAATATCATAATTCAATATATTTGTCACCGTTTAGGTAATTCTTACAAACAGCCAACATCCTTTCCTGTAATTGATTAATAACTTACTCTTCCTGCGTAAGACATCATTAGCACTGGACCTATCTATATGAAGGTCACTGGCGACACGCCATCTTGGACCGTCTTCCAAGTATAACGTTGCCCCTTATATCGTGGGTAGCTAGCCCCACTGGAGGTCCCGTATACCGATGCTAGTACGTCAGCACCAATCCTTGTTCTCTCTAGGATGAACCGGGTTCGTGGCTCGGATTACCAATCAAGAAACTTGTCACGACCCGCTCCCTGTATAGGGGCACGAGAAGTGGGTACGTCCAGCCTATGCCGCAGTGTCGACGGTAGAACGCTGTCCTAGGTCAATCATCTAACAATATATAAGGTACCTGTACAGTTTATACTCTCCGAATGGAGGTGACAAACAGAATATAATCTCAATCACATCTAGGTAGAAGAATGAAAGATAGATAGATAGACAGTAACTCAAAGAGAACAGTAGCATAGATGAAATAAGTCCAAGTGTCTTGGATAACATAACATCCAGAATGTCAACCCAAAATACAATATAAGTCTAAGAGTCTATACATCTCAACATCTCAAAATACAACTCAGAATGTGAGACAAAATGATAATATAGAAAAGACTGTCTAGCTAAACTAGCCTAGACTACTGGGGCAACATCCTCAGCTGCAGGTAGATCCTGCTGAGGGTCCACAACATAAGTATCATCTAGTCCTGCTCCATAATAGGCAGACACCAGGGCCTCATTCTCATCCTCTGTAATATTTTCAACAGGTCCAGTCAGGACAGGAACGAGCACAATACATCTCACGCAGTGCATAGTATGATAGGAAATATAAAGAATGCAATAGAGTAAAATACAGGAAATGCTGAAGGAAGATACATGTAGTAAAAGAGATAACTGTAATAAAATATCTACTATAATAGAGAACTAGCAGTGACTAGTGAGTCAGAGTAAAATATAGACATATGAATGGCATAGGAGATTCATGACTACAGCTAGAAGTGATTCATGACTGCAGCTACTGGGGTAATATCCACATGACTATTTCTACTCCCCCATCCCCAATCAATACACAAGGATCCGTTCAAGTTATGTTAAGATTCGTGATAAGCCCATAAATAGGAGATTCATGAGAGGCTATGTGAACATGAGAGTACATGAGTCACAAGCGATTCGTGAATCTATGAAAGCATAGAGATACATGATGATTCGTGAAAAGCACAAACATGCTGTATCTGATGCTCCCGAGGGGGATAACATCTTATGAAAAGATCTATATAGTACCAATCCGTGATAACAATCGTGTCAGCATCAAGTAAAGTAATCTAGAGCAAGAATATAAATCCTGGCAAGTATGAAATGGTCAGAGAATGTACTCGCCTGATAACTGAATGTTTAAAGAGGCTATACTGTCTGAGGAGAGGTGTATGGCTCCTAATCAGAGCCATACAAGTCACAATGTATCCACAATGGTAAAAATGAAGTATACAATGCATACTACATGATTCTAGGTCAATCTGGTCAAAAGTCAACTCTTGGTCAACTCTAATAGTCAAACTAGGTCACAGGAAGTCATACTAGGTCATAGTAAATCAAACTAAGTCAAATAAAGTCAAACAAGGTCAAACAAGTCAAGGTTAGTTAAATCTAGGTTAAAGTCAACTCTTGGTCAATATTCTAGTCAAACTAGTCAAGTTATCTAGGGTTTTGGTCAACAGTGGTCAGACTAGTCAAATACTAGTCAACATGATCAATCTAGGTCAAGTCTAGGTCAAACTTAGACTAACTAAGGTTTTGGTCAAACAAGGACTAGTCAACAAGGTAATTAGGTCAATCTTGACTAATGGTCAACTTCTAGTCAATCTCTAAGGCTAACACAAAACATGACACAACTCTTAAGTATTCCACTTAACCCCATACATATCTTAATCTACATAGGGCTATCTATATAACTCAGGGTCAAACATAAATCAATTAGTTAGGGTTTAATCAAACTTAGTCAAATAGTCCTTTTAAAACTATCCAAGTCAATTCCATGTCAATTTGGTCAAGTTTGACCCATGGTTGACTTTGGTCAACAATGGTCAACATTTTGGTCAACCTAGGTCTAGTAGGCCTAATGGTCTATCCTAACTCATTGGCCATAGGCCATAGGCTAGTAACTAGGTTCCATAGACTAATACCATATAGGTATCTACCTTATACAATATATATATATATGACTTACATATATATATATATATATATTTTTTTTTTTACATATATATATATATATATATATATATATATATATATATATATATATATATATATATATTTTACTACTTAGGCCTATAGGCTATGTGTCATAGGTTTCCATATAAACCTATATGTCATTTATATATATATATATATATATATATATATATATATATATATATATATATATATATATATATATATATATATATATCTATATATATAGATATGCAAAAGTCTATCTACTACATATATATATCAATATATGTATACCCTATATATAATACCAAATCACTCTCACATATATATATAATGACACAATATATAAGCTAATACCATATATGAATATATGTACATATATATATATATATATATATATATTTTATATATATATATATATATATATATATATATATATATATATATACAAAACATATATATAAGACATATATATAGAGAGAGAAGGAATGAGAGAGAGTGAATTAGGGTGAGAGAAAGAATGAGAAAGAGATCAGTGAGAGAGAGGGGGAATACTGGACTGACACAGGAAAGGGGGGGTATGTGTTCTCAGAAAACTGAGAACAGAGGGTTGTTCCAGATTTCTGGAACCCAGAAATCACACACACACACACACCGACATATATACATATATATATATATATACACAACTACATATATACATAGATATATACCCTCACATCTCTCATACACACACATATATACATATACATATGTATACAATATAAATACACACAGAAATACATATATATAGTACACAATTTTAGTTAGAAATTCGTTTTAAAACTCAGAAAAATACTTATTTAAACCCAGGAAATACTGTACATAACTGTACATAGGGGTAAACCCAAATCCGACCCCTAAACTCAACTAAGACTTGAAACCAATGGTTGGTAATCGTGCCCCTAGGTGTACTTGTGTCCCTCATGTCCCTAATTGTCCACCACGACACGACACGACGTGTCCAGATGGTAAAAATACAAATCGGATAAGTTTACAGTGTCACAGCGTTGTGCAGAGATGCACACGCGTGTAGGACACGACACACGTGTTCTCGTGTCTCGTGATCATGTCCCTAGGTTCGCCTAGGATAGGGCTACGTGTCCCACAGCCTGATACGTGTCCAAGTGTCGTACAGTGTCGTGTCCGAGCCCGTATCAGAGCCTCGAGTTCGTGTTTATAGTGTCAGTGAGTGACCAGTGCAGCGGCAATTTCGTGTCCGATACGACACGTGGTCGCATAAAACTTCGTGGGTAGGTTGTCAGAGGGTGCCCCTACCCTCGTGCTAAGTGGCACGTGTCCACATGTTGTGTCGTGTCCGCAACCAGTGTCGAGTAGCAGGACAGCGTGTACAGTCTCGTACGCGCGTGTCGGCCAGTCTAGGGCCACGTGTGTGCAACCTATGGTGTCGTGGTCGTATCCTAGGATAGGTGGGGTATCAGGGCATGTGTCCAAGTTCTTGTATCGTGTCCACGACACGTGTGGACACGATACGAAGTGTCAAACATTAGGGTTTAACCGTGTGCACAGTATGGTATTTAACAGTGTGTTCGTGTCCAATTTGGACACGGACGCAATACGATTTCGTGCTCAGTCAACTAGGGTTGTGACCTATAAGTCTAGGGCTACCCAAATATGTATTTTGTTTTGCAAATCAACAACTTTTATTCCTAAGTGGCATTTCACCAAACCCAGTTTTTCAAACATGGATACGTGTCCGATACGGACATGAAATCGAACCTTCTTCCTACCAAACTTGACCTACAGTTGGGGTATACCTATATGCATGCATTTATGAAGAAATAACAGAATATTAACTAGGTTTGAGGACATTTACCTATGAGTGCAAACTCAATGAAAAAGCCTAGAATAGGGGATGTCCACTTCTCTTGGTGATGCCCAAAGCTCCACAAATCCTTGATAGCAGGCCCTAACTAGTATCCTCTAGTGTAGGGGAGTCCAATGCAAGAAACTAGAGGTGATTTGGCTCAAGAATGATCAAGTTATGGCCTTGTGAAGGAAATAGAATTTTTAGGTTTAAAATTCATGTAAATGGATCATGAATGAAATGATAGGTTAATATAGGAAGGGGGGTAGTGTAGGGGGTACCCTTGGCCGGCCATGGCAAGGGAGGGGTGTCCTTGGGTTTCTTCCAAGCTAAGGAAAGGACTTTGGTGCCAAAAGCATGGATACTTTGAGGGTTTTGTGGAAAATATCTACTAAGGTAAATATCAAGATATTTTCCCTACTTTAACCAATGTAAATATCTATCCCCTTAGTATTCTAGGTTAGTAACTATTCTCTAGATTAGGCTAAACTTGGTTAGGGGCTCTCATGACACTTAACAATAATTAAACAATAATAAAAACACATAAATACAAATAATTCCAAATAAATCCTAGAAAATTACCAAAATACCCTTTAGGCTAAAAGCCATAATTTGATGTTCTAAACCTATGGCTAGGCTCACATGATCATGGTTAGTCTCTAGGTTATGAAATCTCTAGGGTTTACACTAGGGTTATACTAGTAAAGTCACAAAGTCATAAGTCATGACTTAGGAAATGGTTTTAATTACACTAGAAATCACCATAATTCATATCATGACTAAAATACCATTAATAAATAATAAAAATAATAAATTTTCAAAAATATCCTAATTTCATAAAACTGGGTGTTACAAGTCTACCCACCTTAAAATAATTATGTCCTCAAAATTTAGATGGTCGTACTCCTCCTAGGTCAAACCTCCAACAATCAGGGTCGAAGCTACTACCTAGCAACATACAAGGTCAACAAACAAAATATGGGTAGTAGACCTGTACTGGGTCATGTCTAAAAATTGGTTGGCAATTTTAGGTCATAAGGTGTAGACTAGGAAGATAAGGAAACAATAAATCACAGGACTAAATGGATTACCATTCTATGATCAGCGCTACTCTATCAAAAGGCATAGCATATACATTAATTTACTTAAGAGGAAAATTTTTGACAAAAGAAGTTAGTCAAGAATTATATTAACAGCTAAACTACTCATACTCCTACTCCTAAGTAAGAGATGAAGAAACAACAACAATCGACAAAATCAAAGGAACTACCAGGTCAAAACTGATCACTAATAAAGAACAGGTAGGAGCAGATAGAATTGGATTTTAAGATAGATAAAATGAAGCAAGGTGGGAATAGAATTTAGAAGAACAGAACCTGCAAGCACATCGCCAACTGCCTGAGCATCCTCAACTGTCATGGCGTAAGCTCGCCCCTGCTGGTCTCTTCTAGCCTGTTGCTGAAACTGCATAAATCTCTGCTGCTGTGGCTGTAACTGTCTCCTCTGCTGACTTACCGGAGCCTTGGCTCCTGCTCCTGGTGTTGCTCCCTGTGCTACTCTGCCTGTGTACTGGGAACACTCCCTCAGCTGGTGGTCCGCTGCCCCATATAGTAGGCACTAGCCCAACCTCTTCCTGCACTCTCCCCATCTATGTCCCAGCTTCTTACAGTAGGGACAACTGGTAGTCTGCTATCTCGGGGCCTGCTGTTGCTGTCTTGGCTGCTGATACTGCTGTGGCTGCCTCTGCTGATGCTGATAGTGAGGCCTCTTGGCCTGACCTCCACTGCTGCCGGCTCCCTGTGTATCACGGCCCCTCTTGAGCTTCAACTCAAGATCATCCTCAGCTGCCATTGCTCCTGCCAGAATCTTCTCAAAAGTGGCATTCCTGTCACTCTTGGTCAAGGACTTGACTTCCTTGACCAAGCCCTTCCCGAACCTCCTCGCCTTCGCTGTCTCGCTAAAGCCCTCTACAAATCTGCTCAACCGACAAAACTCACCGGAATACTCCTCTACAGTCTGGTTCCCCTGAACCAGGTTCTCGAACTGGGTTTCCAAAGCACCGACTGCCTGATCCGGGAAAAACTTCCCCTTGAAGAGCTCCTTGAAAGCTCCCCATGTCTGCCCTGGAGTGCCTACTCTCGGGTCCGTCTGGTACCAGGTACGGGCAAGATCCCGCCTACTCTCGGGTCTATCTGTAGTCCGGCTGGTATCTCCGTCAGTCGAAAAATCTCCTCAATGTGCTCAATCCAGTCATCAGCATAAAGAATCTCCTCTGTCCCCAAGAAGTCCCTGGGGTTCATCTTCTTGAAGTCCTGAATGCCCGGAATCCTCTGCTGTCGCGGCTGTCCCAATCCTCTCTGTGGCTGGATAGCCAACCTCTCCATCGTCGCTCTAGCCAGCTGATGGACCTCATCTATGCCCCTGGTAAACTCCATCGTATGACGCTGCTGCTGGGCCTGCTGCGTCTCTAGGAAATACTGGAAGTATGAAAACATCTGTGCAGCATCCACTAATCCAGATGGCATCGACGGCTGGAACTGCTGCTGGTGCTGCTGGTGCTGTTGAAACTGTGGCTGACGAAACTGCGGGGGAGGCATGTCTGGGGTAGCT
Organism: Iris pallida; assembly: GCA_029216955.1. Lineage (NCBI taxonomy): Eukaryota > Viridiplantae > Streptophyta > Magnoliopsida > Asparagales > Iridaceae > Iris > Iris pallida. Next base: position 9,648,269 of record JANAVB010034418.1, on the reverse strand, counting down.
GGGATGGTCCCCCGAATAAGTAGAGGTGTACCCCCAAATGTGGCAGAAGCTCCCAAATGAGCTGGAGTAAAGGGAGTTGTGGTCCCCGGGTCCTGGTGAACTGGACGAGAGGTGGCAGACCTCTCAGTGGTGTCACCTGGACCGAGTCGCTGTGATCGTGTCTCCACCATCCTGAAGACAGATCAACAAGGAAGTCAATAATGGTACAAGGATGATAGTTTCAAGAAGGACAATATGAAATAGATTATACAGATTTGAATAAAAGTCAGTAGATTCAAATCCATAGAAATTTCGTAATTGTGATTGAGTATCCACGCTCTCTAAGCCTATTCCTCAAATCCTGTCACAGGCTATAGTGATACTTTAGTTTGAATACCACTACATAAACAGGACCTGCATGGGCCACCACTAAAAACGTGTCACGACCCGCACCCTGTATAGGGCACGAGAAGTGGGTTCGTCCAGCCTACGCTGCAGTGTCGGTGGTAGAACGCTGTCCTAGGTCAATCATCTAACAATATATAAGGTACCTGTACAGTTTATACTCTCCGAATGGAGGTGACAAACAGAATACAATCTCAATCACATCTAGGTAGAAGAATGAAAGATAGATAGATAGACAGTAACTCAAAGAGAACAGTAGCATAGATGAAATAAGTCCAAGTGTCTAGGATAACATAACATCCAGAATGTCAACTCAAAATACAATATAAGTCTAAGAGACTATACATCTCAACATCTCAAAATACAACTCAGAATGTGAGACAAAATGATAATATAGAAAAGACTGTCTAGCTAAACTAGCCTAGACTACTGGGGCAACATCCTCAGCTGCAGGTGGATCCTGCTGAGGGTCCACAACATAAGTATCATCTAGTCCTGCTCCATAATAGGTAGACACCAGGGCCTCATCCTCATCCTCTGTAATATTTTCAACAGGTCCAGTCAGGACAGGAACGAGCACAATACATCTCACGCAGTGCATAGTATGATAGGAAATGTAAAGCATACAATAGAGTAAAATACAGGAAATGCTGAAGGAAGATACATGTAGTAAAAGAGATAACTGTAATAAAATATCTACTATAATAGAGAACTAGTAGTGACTAGTGAGTCAGAGTAAAATATAGACATGTGAATGGCATAGGAGATTCATGACTACAACTAGAAGTGATTCATGACTACAGCTACTGGGGTAATATCCACATGACTATTTCCACTCCCCCATCCCCAATCAATACACAAGGATCCGTTCAAGTTATGTTAAGATTCGTGATAAACCCATAAATGGGAGATTCATGAGAGGCTCTGTGAACATGAGAGTACATGAGTCACAAGCGATTCGTGAATCTATAAAAGCATAGAGATACATGATGATTCGTGAAAAGCACAAACATGCTGTATCTGATGCTCCCGAGGGGGATAACATCTCATGAAAAGATCCATATAGTACCAATCCGTGATAACAATCGTGTCAGCATCAAGTAAAGTAATCTAGAGCAAGAATATAAATCCTAGCAAGTATGAAACGGTCAGAGATTATACTCGCCTGATAACTGAATGTCTGAAGAGGCTATACTGTCCGAGGAGAGGTGTATGGCTCCTAATCAGAGCAATACAAGCCACAATGTATCCACAATGGCAAAAATGAAGTATACAATGCATACTATATGATTCTAGGTCAATCTGGTCAAAAGTCAACTCTTGGTTAACTATAATAGTTAAACTAGGTCACAGGAAGTCATACTAGGTCATAGTAAATCAAACTAAGTCAAATAAAGTCAAACAAGGTCAAATAAGTCAAGGTTAGTTAAATCTAGGTTAAAATCAACTCTTGGTCAACATTCTAGTCAAACTAGTCAAGTTATCTAGGGTTTTGGTCAACAGTAGTCAGACTAGTCAAATACTAGTCAACATGATCAATCTAGGTCAAGTCTAGGTCAAACTTAGACTAACTAAGGTTTTGGTCAAACAAGGACTAGTCAACAAGGTAATTAGGTCAATCTTGACTAATGGTCAACTTCTAGTCAATCTCTAAGGCTAACACAAATCATGACACAACTCTTAAGTATTCCACTTAACCCCAAACATATCTTAATCTACATAGGGCTATCTATATAACTCAGGGTCAAACATAAATCAATTGGTTAGGGTTTAATCAAACTTAGTCAAATAGTCCTTTTAAAACTATCCAAGTCAATTCCATGTCAATTTGGTCAAGTTTGACCCATGGTTGACTTTGGTCAACAATGGTCAACATTTTGGTCAACCTAGGTCTAGTAGGCCTAATGGTCTATCCTAACTCATTGGCCATAGGCCATAGGCTAGTAACTAGGTTCCATAGGCTAATACCATATAGGTATCTACCTTATACAATATATATATATGATTTACATATATATATATATATATATATATATACAATATACTACTTAGGCCTATAGGCTATGTGTCATAGGTTTCCATATAAACCTATATCTAGAAAGTCATTTATATAGATATATATATATATATATATATATATATATATATATATATATATATATATATATATATATATATAGATATACAAAAGTCTATCTACTACATATATATATCAATATATGTATACCCTATATATAATACCAAATCACTCTCACATATATATAATGACACAATATATAAGCTAATACCATATATGAATATATGTACATATATATATATGCAAAACATATATATAAGACATATATATAGAGAGAGAAGGAATGAGAGAGAGTGAATTAGGGTGAGAGAGAGAATGAGAAAGAGATCAGTGAGAGAGAGGGGGAATACTGGACTGACACAGGAAAGGGGGGTATGTGTTCTCAGAAAACTGAGAACAGAGGGTTGTTCCAGATTTCTGGAACCCAGAAATCACACACACAGACACACCTACATATATACATATATATATATATACACACAACTACATATATACATAGATATATACCCTCACATCTCTCATACACACGCATATATACATATACATATGTATACAATGTAAATACACACAGAAATACATATATATATTACACAATTTTAGTTAGAAATTCGTTCAAAAACTCAGAAAAATACCAATTTAAACCCAGGAAACACTGTACATAACTGTACATAGGGGTAAACCCAAATCCGACCCCTAAACTCAACTAAGACTTGAAACCAATGGTTGGTAATCGTGCCCCTAGGTGTACTCGTATCCTTCGTGTCCTTAAGTGTCCACCATGACACGACACGACGTGTCCAGATGGTAAAAATACAAATCGGGTAAGTTTATAGTGTCACAGCGTCGTGCAGAGATGCACACACGTGTAGGACACGACACACGTGTCCTCGTGTCTCGTGATCGTGTCCCTAGGTTCACCTAGGATAGGGCTACGTGTCCCACAGCCTGATATATGTCCAAGTGTCGTACAGTGTCGTGTCCGAGCCCGTATCAGAGCCTCGAGTTCGTGTTTATAGTGTCAGTGAGTAACCAGTGCAGAGGCGATTTTGTGTCCGATATGACACATGGTCGCATGAAACTTCGTGGGTAGGTTGTCAGAGGGTGCCCCTACCCTCGTGCCAAGTGGCACGTGTCCACGTGTTGTGTCGTGTCCGCAATCAGTGTCGAGTAGCAGGACAGCATGCACAGTCTCGTGCGCGCGTGTCGGCCAGTCTAGGGCCACGTGTGTGCAACCTATGGTGTCGTGGTCGTGTCCTAGGATAGATGGGGTATCAGGGCATGTGTCCAAGTTTCTGTATCGTGTCCACGACACATGTGGACACGACACAATGTGTCAAACAGTAGGTTTTAACCGTGTGCACAGTATGGGGTTTAACAGTGTGTTCGTGTCCAATTTGGACACGGACACAATATGATTTCGTGCTCAGTCAACTAGGGTTGTGACCTACAAGTCTAGGGCTACCCAAATATGTATTTTGTTTTGCAAATCAACAACTTTTATTCCTAAGTGGCATTTCACCAAACACAGTTTTTGAAACATGGATACGTGTCCGATACAGACACGAAATCGAACCTACTTTCTACCAAACTTGACCTACAGTAGGGGTATACCTCTATGCATGCATTTATGAAGAAATAACAGAATATTAACTAGGTTTGAGGAAATTTACCTATGAGTGCAAACTCAATGAAAAAGCCTAGAATAGGGGGGATGTCCACTTCTCTTGGTGATGCCCAAAGCTCCACAAATCCTTGATAGCAGGCCCTAACTAGTATCCTTTAGTGTAGGGGAGTCCAATGCAAGAAACTAGAGGTGATTTGGCTCAAGAATGATCAAGTTATGGCCTTGTGAAGGAAATAGAATTTCTAGGTTTAAAATTCATGTAAATTGAACATGAATGAAATGATAGGTTAATATAGGAAGGGGGTAGTGTAGGCGGGTACACTTGGCCGGCCATGGCAAGGGGGGGTGTCCTTGGGTTTCTTCCAAGCTAAGGAAAGGACTTTGGTGCCAAAAGCATGGATACTTTGAGGGTTTTGTGGAAAATATCTACTAAGGTAAATATCAAGATATTTTCCCTACTTTAACCAATGTAAATATCTATCCCCTTAGTATTCTAGGTTAGTAACTAATCTCTAGATTAGGCTAAACTTGGTTAGGGGCTCTCATGACACTTAACAATAATTAAACAATAATAAAAACACATAAATACAAATAATTCCAAATAAATCCTAGAAAATTACCAAAATACCCTTTAGGCTAAAAGCCCTAATTTGATGTTCTAAACCTATGGCTAGGCTCACATGATCATGGTTAGTCTCTAGGTTATGAAATCTCTAGGATTTATACTAGGGTTATACTAGTAAAGTCACAAAGTCATAAGTCATGACTTAGGAAATGGTTTTAATTACACTAAAAATCACCATAATTCATATCATGACTAAAATACCATTAATAAATAATAAAAATAATAAATTTTCAAAAATATCCCAATTTTAGAAAACTGGGTGTTACAAAACTACCTTGTCGACAAGTTGTCCATGACCATGCAAATATATGTAACTTATCTATGAAGAAACATATAATGCATGATAAGAAAAACTACCTTGTCGACAAGCACTTCATCTACCATTCTCATTCGTATTTCCATCATTCTCATTCTAGGATCTTGGTGTAATCAATATTCTACATCGGCGGTGAAATAAGAGAATGTTGTTACCCAATCCCTTTCCCACATCTTTAAACCATACATCTTTCCAACCAAACTCAATTTACTCACCACCCAATTCTTGGCATAGCATTTGTTTAGCATATGTTCATTCGAACATAATTCAAGCATACTCACTGCCTAGTTTTTGGGTCTTATTATCTGTGTTACTATCTATTCATTGAGCTAAGGCTCTATATACTCACCGTCTAAGTATTTGGGACTTTTTTTCACCTGTCAAGTATTTTGTTGTAAAGCACACACGCATACAATCATGAAATAATATGCAACAGTTTTTGGGTCATATGACTAATTATCTTTCATTATCTTTCCAACTTTCCTGCAAGGTGTTATTCAGCAACTCAACGAGTAAACATAGCATACAGTCCATTTATTAAGCGTGAAGCTAAAGGATCTTCGAAGGGTTCAACAATATTCGCATTTATAAGACGATTTCTGCCACGATCGCGTAGCCTTCCAAGCGATCCTTCGTATATTCCCATGTCCAACAAGGCTTCATTGAACAAACCATCCATCATAAGGCATCTTGCGGGTCGGAGCACTACAATAAGGATATAGGTATCATGGTATCAATTGTAGGTAACCTAGGATACATATCTATGCATATATGTATATCTAGGATCAAATGTAGATATCTATAGGTAATATGTACATATAAAAATAAGATACTAGAATACGTGTCATGCTATATAGAGTATAGGTAATGTAACCATGGTATGCTGTAAAATATGGGATGCTTAATGAATTAAGGTATCATGACATAACATGGTATAGGATATGTCAAGTATTAGGTAGAACATGGTATCCTAAGGATATGCTATCTATATATGTATATATAGATGTATATGTATATGTATAGGTAGTTAAAGTAATTCTAAGGGTAAAGGTAAAATATCTTAGTAGCAAGGTTAGCCATGGATATGCGTAGGATAGCAAAGGTATAATATTATATATGTATTTTATATTAAAATAGGTATTATATAGATACCTATATTATAGGATATATAGGGATATAGATACATATTTATACGTACAGTATAAGGGTTTATTATACCATATGGAAATGGTATAGGGGTATCTTGGTGTTCTATGACATGTAAGGTATATGGATATATATAATATATGAGAAAGGGAGTAACCTGGCACCATAGGTAAGTATAGACAAACATGTGTGAGGGTAAACTAATGGGTAAATGGTAAGGGATATGGTCTATAATAGGATATATGGACATATGTACATTATATAGTTAAAGGATAAATGTTTAGATATGGGTAGGGGAAGTATTGGTATATGTTATGGATATGTAACGATATGGTATACGTAATAGGTATTGCGTACATCCATGGATAAAAAGGACAAATTGGCTAAGATAATCCTATATAGTGGGTAACTAGTAGATACATAAGATATATATATTGATACTTGGTAATAATAGCTAGTATGTCTAATACCTTCAAGGTATGGACCTAGAAACAAGGTAATGACAAGTATGGACTAGAAAACCTAGTTTACCCAAGTTACTGACCCTAGAACTAAGGTATTGACTAATAACTAAGGTATTTGAAATAAGGGCCAAGGTATTAGGTAAATGTGTGATGTGGGTTAGATACCGTTGTAGGAGCGTAAAAAGTGCTTCAAAGCAAGAGTCATCCCATTCATAAGTCATTGGTTTTCTACACCAAGCAAGAGCGGATAATCTCTTTTACGCCCATGACTAGGCTAATCAATTTACGCCTAAGCAGGCTGATCATTTTACGCTTGGGTCCACACCGATGGTTTTACGCCAAGGACAGAGCAGCCTCTTTTACGCTGGACAAAGCTGTCAAATCTCTCATTTAATGCAAACTCTGACATGAAGATATTAATGATGGCATTTACCACAGAATTCAATGGGATTTGTCTTATACAAAGACCATTGTTGTCGTTTACGGGGGATCGAGCTACTTTACGCTCACTATATGGTTTCTTTTACGCACGGAGTTTTACATGAGTTCTTACGCTCATAAAACAATGTGTGCGTAAAGTCTATTTGAGCCATTTTATGCTCAAGGTTATTCAATAACCACTTTACGCTGGAAACTTATGACAGAGCTATTTTACGCTCATCTTACTGCTTTACGCCCAGAGGATGTTGGAGCTATTTTTTACGCCCTATTCTTTCTGGCCAGTATGGAACGTGGTTTGCCTACATGGCCTTCATGCCATATATTTCGAAGAACGTGTGTGCATGCATCATATTCTCACTGAAATGATGGGACGCGTGTCAACGTATGCAAAGGATGACTCTGATCATGGGTGGCAGTTGTTCGCGTAAAGACAGATTTTGATGTCTTTTTACGCACAGAAGCCCCAGTCTATAAATAGACTCATTTTTCTCAAAAAGACGGACAAAGAGAGAACATGAGAGAATACAGAGATCAGGACTTCGAGATTTTGATCCTCCAGAGCATTTTTTTTCAACTTTTCTTTCAGAACAGAGTGAAGCAAAGCAGAAAAGCATTCGGCCTCGCCATCAGTGCCCAAGTGCGTCGATACCTTTCTGGTGACTTAGTTCTTCCAAGTTGTTCTACTTCAAGCAGTGATCTTCATCATCATCATATGGTCCAAGGAACAAAGTGATCATTTACGAATCAGACTTCCATAGCAATACTTTCCCAGAATCAAATTTGTACTTCTTGTACTTTTTCTCGTTTTATTTTCAAAATCCAACCTTTTGTTTGGCAATTTTGTTAAGTGAAACAAAATGACGACTTTGCTGGGGACTACTTTCTCCTCCGACGAGGAAGTGATTGCTCAATATGATGATATTTCAGTCGATTCGACTAAGAAGACTCTGGTTGTACACTTCGACCAGACTGCCTATGAAGAAATGCTCCGAACTGGGGGTGGTTCTCACCACTCCAATGTTCAAAAGTCTCGCAAAGCACAAAAAGTTTGGATTCCCAAATACAAAGTGGTTTCTGGTCTCTCTGTTGCTTCTGATGATAAGGGAATTCTTCCTACTCCTGTTGTAGGGGCTCCCGTTCGTAACGAGGCAGTCCTTACTTCAGAGTTGTACTCAAAGTGTGATAATTTATCTCCCGTTTGTAACGGAGAAGATAATCAGGTTTCACGCCCACTGCATAAGAATCAAGTTTTACGCTCAGTGGGTAAGAACCAAATTTTACGCTCAAGGCATAAGAATGAGTCTCCCATTTGTAATGTGACAGATTCTAATGTTTCTGAGTGTAAGAACCCATCTTCCGTCGGTGACGTGGTAGACTCACACAAATTACGCTCCTCGCATAAAACAAAATCTCCCATCTGTGATGTGGTAGATAATCAATTTTTATGTTTTACGCGTAAAGGTAAGTCTCCTGTCTGTGAGAGAGTAGATAAAATTCACAACGATGTTTGCACATCTAATGTGAATATACCTAAACGCATACAGCGTAAAAGTGATGTTGGTAAAACTTCTGTCCTATACCAACAACCTTCTTATACTGCTTTACGCAAGGTACCAAACTTGCAAATCACACGCCATGAAAATGGGGTCCTTCGTGCTAAATCTTAAGATTTACGCACACAACTCCAAACGCGTAAAAATGTACAGTTTGGTTCTGCGAATGAAGCCAGTAATCTTTTTTATATACAGGGGACTAAACGTTTTTCTGCCCCAAATGTAATAAAGAAGAATATTCCCTCCATTCCTTTTGACTTACGTGAATTGCTATTGCAAAAGCGTAGGAATTCACAATCTCCGGCGATGCTCCCCCAAGAAAGACATCAATGTGGATATCATCAGGTTGTGATCAATTGTTGTTGTTCAGCTTCAAAACGGTCAGTTTTTGATCGACTGAATTTCTCACTTCAACATCAAGCTGAAGACCAAGAAGATGAGTTGTCATATGCATCAGTCAACATGGCATCTCATACTAACAGAGGACGACGACCGAGACGGAACATGTCCCAAAATCCAGGTCAACAACAATTCAACAGACTTCTTGATTCCTTTGAAGGAGTATATCAGAATACTCGATCAAGAAGACAAAGACAATTATAGATTTCTGATTTAGAAGCTGGGGGTACTCAATCTTTCGAGTCTGATACTGATAGTGTGGATTCATACTTCTATACTAATCCCTCTATATCTTCAAGAGAGGTTGAATCCTACGCCGTTGGAGATGAACCAGAGACGTTATCTGCTAATACGGAACAACGTCTCACTGCCGTGGAGCAATCATTGAAAGACATGCTCAACATGGTGCAAAGCATGCATCAGATAATTTTGAATCAGCAAACTGCTCAACCCACAGTAATAACTCCGGTACCAGCAGCAGCACAAACTCAAGATAGTCAAGGGGCTGATATACCTTCGAATATTCAAGAACCTGCTGTTAATCAAAATTCTGCATCTCCAGATCCTATCATTCCAGAAGATGTACCACCTCCAGTGGAGGTTACGGTACATCCAACGACTATTCAATCAAATGTGCTTTCTCAAACCAGTGAAGCCATTCAAGCAGTGCGTAAACTCAAAGCACAGTTTGAGGTTTTGAGGCACAAAGATCAGCTCCAGAGGTTAGGGATTAAGCAACCCTATCCTCCTCATTGGAATAATGTACCCTTTCCATCGAAGTTTAAGCCACAATCTATGGTTTTATTCGATGGAAAAGCATCTCCCAGTCAATATATCAATTACTTTGATATTATGACTGTACACTTACAGAAAAATGATGCTCTTCTCACTCGAGTATTCATTGGGTGCTTGACGGGTTCGGCTTATGACTGGTATCGTAGCTTACCCGATAACTCTATTTCGTCTTTTGACGAATTCAAGGCAATGTTTCTCTCCCGCTTCTATGAAGGAGGTATGGACATGAATATGTCCTCCTTAATAGAAATAAAACAAAAGGAGAAAGAAGATACTCGGACGTTCATTAAACGTTTCCGACAGGCTACTCTAAAGATGCCTCCTAGTATGCCAGATTCAGCGTTGATCGATACATGCAAGATGAATCTGCGACCATCCATTGCTGTCTTTACAGGTTCCCAATTTACAGATTGGGCTTCGTTTATCATAGCAGCAGTTTCTGTCGAGACCAATGGTAGGTTGGCTCGGGAACATGGGATGATTTTTGCTTCAGAAGATAAAGGAAAGAAAAGTAATCCTGGTAATAATCCTGCAATCGTAACGTGAAAGGAAAAGATACTCTTATGGTCAATCTCTCTAAGAACAAAATGATGCCAAATAATCAGGAATCTTCCAGGCCAAAGGAAGAATACTCTTTTGACGAAAGTGATATCCCAGGGATATTTCAGTATCTGGTGAAAAGTGGAAAACTTCAGATTCCAGAGCCAAAAAGGCCTAATGAGGTGAATCTGACTGACAATCCCAAATATTGTATCTATCATAGATACATTAATCATCCTACCAGTGCTTGCTATGTCTTGAAAAAGAAGATCCAAGACCTGATAAATGGTGGCGCTATCGCTTTAACCAATGATGACCATACGGTTACAACCAATATGGTCTCTCTTCAGTTTGGAAATTTTTCTCCACAGCAAGTCCCAGATGGAATTATTCCAATTTCGAAGGCAACTATGAAGATCGTGAATATCTCGCCCGCCAGGGAAGAAAATACAGGATTGCTGCCGCTCACATTGAAAAATGGTGAAATTATGTGGGTACATCCTGACTTAATACCTGAATTGGAGAATGAAGGTAAAACTTTAAAATACAAGAAAGGTAAGAAAGTCAAAACCTGCAACATGATTTTTTATGTTATTACAAATCCTGATGACTTGGATCATCTATGGAATGGCCTTCCCCTAGAAGATAGACTGAAAAGACTAAACATCTGTCCTCCAAGTCTAGCTCCTCCTACCAAGCTCAAGCTTATCCATCAGCAGTGGCTAGCCATGAATAGTGTTCCTTTATATCGGGTATGACAAGTCTTTGCTGCTTATGAAAAAGCACCGACAGGGATTCTTTCTCATATCCCGAATCCTCCTCCTCCCGTAACTACAGAGACATCTATTCTTCATTCTCCTGAGGTTACAGAGGGTCTTGCTTCTTCCTCTTCCTCTGTTGAAACACCTGTCAAAAGTCTGCTACCCACTCACTTGTATAGTCAGCAATCTGTTCATCTCATGAAGAAGATGGGTTACGACTTTCAAAAGGCAGAAGGTTTGAATTATGATAAAGGAATACGTCTTCCTTTACAAATTCAAAATTAGAATTCTACTGCTGGATTGGGTTCTAAAATGCCTCATAACAACCCTCACAAGAAGAAGACTAAGGAAAGAAAAATTAAATCCTGTAATATGGTATTTCCTTCTCCTGAGTCTGAAGAAGAAACTTTTGCTGGTACAAGATCTGGAAAAAAGTACCACAAAGACTATGAGAGATCCTCCAAAGAAGCAGAAGATGTAGTGGTGACTCTACCAGTTCAACCTTCTTCTGTTCCTGTTAAACCGTCTGTGGTTGAAAAGGGAAAACAGAAGGCAGTACGCTTTGATATCCCATTGAAGCCTGCTTCCAATCAGGGGGTGGTGATAAAGCCTTACAAATTTGAAATTCTAGCTCAGTTAGCCAATACTCTGGCTAGACTTTCTATATTTGAACTGCTTCGCCTTTCCAAAGAAAGCAGAGAGACTTTGAGCGAAGCTTTACTTCAAGCAGATTCATGCTTGGCACAACTCAAGACTCCTGATAATATACCAGTATCATGTCCGTAATGTCATAGTGTGATGGAAGCAATTCCCAACATCACCTTTACACAAGAGGATATGCTATTGAATCACAACAAGCATGATAGGCCTCTGTGTTACACTGGATATATCAGATCCACTGAAATTGATAGGATTTACATCGATCCTGGGTCATCAATTAGTATAATTCTTCAGACTATGCTAAGACCCCTGAGGATTCCTACTAGTGAGCTGACTTACACTAGTACTACGATAGTCGATTTTAACTCTGGCAAGAGCAATCCACTGGGAAGATTCATCTGCAGATTCAGATTGGTGATCTTCTAACTATGGTAACTTTCTATGTTATCAACTCGGACGTATCCTACAATATTCTTCTTGGAAGACCGTGGATTCATGAACATAATATTGTGCCTTCAACTCTTCACCAATGTTTCAAATATGTGGACTCCCAAGGAGTTGTGAAAACTGAGTTTGCTGATATTAATCCGTTCAAGGGTGTTGAAGCCTACTTCTCTGATTCAAGGCTTTATAAACAAGAACATGTGAAAGATATATCAGACATGGCTGAAGATCAATCACCCTCTGAGGATCACTCTATTAATGAAGATCCGCCAGAGGAGCAACCTTTGAAGATCATAGTTAAGGGACGAATCCAATCCCAACCTGTCAATGATCAACCTTTGATGATCAAGGTTAAAGGAAGAACTCAAACTTCATCTGAGGAATCAATAAATATTCCTGCTAAGAGCCAAGTTCAACCTTTTATGATTAAGGTCAAAGGACGTACTTCTTGCACGAATGATCCAGAACTATCGTTGATTGTCAATCTTGGCAAATCTACGCAGAAGACGGATGATGGTCCACTGTTGATTAATCCAAAGCGTAGCAATCAGACTGTAAATGATGTAAATATTGATAATTCTGTACTTTTTGATATCAATGAAGATTTCTTGTTCGAGTATATGGCTGTCAAGTTTATTGAAAGAATGACTTTATCTTCTGATAATCAAAGTCATCAATATAAAGACAACATAGAACCGGAAGAAATTCTATTCATCGAATCCAATATTTCTCATTCCTCATATTGTGAATTTGGGCAAGTACTCTCAGTCAATATGGTTCAAACCGATGATGAATCAGAGCCATTTGAAAATGATCCTTGGGCTCAACAAATGGATACTCAATGGGAACTTCGTTTCGAACAACGACAGCCACCTACAGAAGATAAGGTTATCCAGATTGATGTCGGAGATGGAGTTACGTCCAAACCAATATTCATCAGTAAGAATCTTTCTGAAGATGAAAAGGAAGAGCTAATAAAACTTATAAAAGATTACATTGACATCTTTGCATGGAGTTATGAAGATATGCCAGGGCTAGATCCTACAGTTGCTACCCATAAACTCAACATTTTGCCTAATGTCAAGCCTGTAAAACAACAGCAACGACGCTTTAGACCAGATATAATGGATGCGATTGAGGCAGAAGTCAAAAAGCTGATTACGTGTGGCTTTGTTCGTGAAGAACAACACCCAGATTGGGTGGCCAATATTGTTCCTGTTATGAAGAAGAACGGAAAATTCTGAGTTTGTATAGATTACCGAGATCTTAATACGGCTTGTCCAAAGGATAAATTTCCACTTCCAATTACTGATATCATGATAGACAATACATGTGGTTTTGAACGCATGTCTTTCATGGACGGATTCTCAGGATACAATCAGATTAAGATGCATCCAGAAGATGAGAAGCACACCGCTTTTCGTACACCTCTTGGGGTCTACTGCTATACAGTTATGCCGTTTGGTCTTAAAAATGCCGGTGCCACGTATCAACAGGCTATGAGCAATATCTTTCTAGAACATCTACGGAAGATAGTTGAATGCTATGTAGATGACATTGCTGTTAAAAGTCGATCAAAGAATGATCACATTCAGGACTTGAAGACAGTATTTGAATTGATGCGCCAACATCAATTAAAAATAAACCCTACTAAGTCTTTCTTAGGGGTTTCTAGTGGCAAGTTTCTAGGATTTGTCATTACCTCTCAAGGTATCCTTGTTGATCCTGATAAGGTTAAAGCAATTCTTGAAATGCATCCTCCTCGTAATCTGAAAGAACTCCGTGGCTTTCAAGGCCGTATTGCTTATATCAGAAGATTTATATCTAATCTTTCTGGGAGATGTCAACCTTTCTTCCGTCTATTAAAGAAAGGGGTATCTTTCGTCTGGGATGAAGCGTGTCAAAAAGCCTTCAATGACATTAAGCAATATCTTACAAACCCACCTGTTCTGGTACCTCCGGGGGTAGAAAGACCATTCTTGCTATATGTTCGAGCTTTAGATCATTCACTTGGCGCTCTTCTGGCACAGAAAAGTGATATGGGTCATGAACAAGCAATATATTATCTGAGCAGAATGATGGTCGAAGCTGAACACAGATATACTCCTGTAGAAAAATAATGTCTAGCTTTGGTTTTTGTCGTCCAAAAGACAAGGCATTATGTCACCGGACAGACTATTCATGTCATCTCCAGAATAAATCCCATTCGGGTATTGATGAGGAAACTGAGCATTCTTAATTCCAGGTTAGCTACCTGGGCGATGTTGCTCACTCCTTATGATATGATTTATGTGCCTCAAAAATCAGTGAAGGGCCAAGTGTTAGTTGATTTCTTAGCTGCTCATCCTATAACTAAAACTTCGAAGTTATATGAAGACATTCCAGACGAAGTAGTGGATTGTAACATGACTTTGAAGAATGATATATGGCAATTATATTTTGATGGAGCATCACGAGTGGGACCTAAAGGCAATATTGTCTCTGGGGTAGGAATTGTCTTGGTTTCTCCTGACAAAATGGTCATATACCGTGCCTATTCTCTTAATGAACCATGCTCTAACAATGTAGCAGAATATAATGCTCTATTGATTGGTCTCCAAGTAGCAAAACAATTGGATATTGAATTCTTAGAGGCTTATGGAGATTCTCAATTGATCGTTAATCAAGTTAGAGGGACTTATGAAGTTAAAAATCTTGACCTCATCCCCTATCATCAAGTGGTAGTCGAGTTGGTCCTATCATTCAAAGGATTCTTTATTAAATTTGTACCACGTTCTCAGAATGTGGAGGCTGATGCTCTTGCTAGCTTAGCCGCAGACTTGGCTGTCCCAATCCGAAGGCAAAATATAATTACTTTGTTAGACCGAGACTTGTTCTGTATGAAAAATAATCTGCATATTGAACAAAGTTTTACTACAGAGTCAAGTTCCGAGCAGAAAGATTGGAAAACTCCATTCATTGATTATGCAGTTCATAGAATTTTGCCTGAAGATCCTAAAGAAGCTGTATCAATTAAGAGACGATCATTTCGATTCTATTATGATTCGTCTTTACATACGCTATATCGTCGTTCATATGACGGACTCTTGCTGCGCTGTCTTTCAGAAAGTGAAGCCAAACAAATACTGCGTGAGGCTCATGACAGTGTCTGTGGTGCTCATCGACTGGGTCCAAAGTTGCAGGACCATATCCGGAGAATGGGGTATTATTGGCCTTCTATGATAGCAGATGCTGTAGACTATGCCAGAAGATGTAAAGCATGTCAGATTCATGCTGATTTTATTCATCAACCATCTGAATTTCTACATTCTACAGCAGCCTCTTGGCCCTTCAAAGTTTGGGGTATGGATGTCATTGGTCCTATTAACCCTCCTTCTGTCAAAGGACATCGGTTTATACTAGCTATAACCGATTACTTTTTGAAGTGGGCAGAAGCAGTCCCCCTTGCGGAAGTGAAAACATCTAATGTGATCAGTTTCATCAAGCACTATGTCATTTATCGTTTCGGGATTCCTCGACGGATAATTCATGACAATGGTCCATAATTTGCCAGTCAAGCATTTTATCGATTCTGTGACAAGAATCGAATTCAGAATTTGGCTTCTACGGCTTATAATCCAGCTGCTAATGGTTTAGCTGAAGCTTTCAATAAGACGATCATCAAACTTCTTAAAAAGTTTGTTTCTTCCAATAAACGTGATTGGAATGAGAAACTTGGAGAATGTTTATGGGCTTATCGAACAACAGTCCGGACTCCTACTGGTTTTACACCATTCTCATTGGTCTATGGATGCGAAGCTGTTCTCCCATTGGAAATCCATATCCCTTCTCTACGAATAGCCATTGCTAATGAGCTAACTACGGAGAATAATGATCTCTTATGACTCCAAGAACTTGAAGGATTGGATGAGAAGCGTCTTCAAGCACAACAACACATTAAACTATATCAAGCCCGTATATCTCGAACTTTTAATCGTAAAGTTAAGGAGAGGGTATTCAAAGTTGGCGAGCTTATATTAGCTGTTCGGAGACCGATGGTAATGACTCATAAAAGTAAAGGGAAATTCCAAACAAAATGGGAAGGCCCTTATGTGATTGAGTCTGTGTTTTCCAATGGTGCCTATCGGTTGTCAAAGCCCAATGGAGATCTACTCATGCTACCGATCAATGGCAAATTTCTTAAAAAATACTATGTATAAAAAAAAAAGAGACAGAACAAAAAAATAAAGTTTCTTTTATTATTTTTGTTCAAAATAAACGACTAAGGATGAGAGCCACTCCCCTCCTTATTGAATACATAGTCGGCCAATGCATAGAAGGCATCGTTTCCTGAACACATAAAAAATTGGCAGGCAGCCATCCTCGACGCTTCTTCTTCAGGTGTTTTCCCTGGCTCTACTAAAAAAGCAAGAATGTCTTCGAGTGGCTTGGGCATAGAAGAGCCGTTGCCTACTTGAGTCGGGCCCACCACTGTTGGCCCAAGGGGACACATCTCAGCGACGTCCTCAATTTTCCTGAAAACTTCATTCTTTTGCTGTGCATCCTCGGAAGACATTTCCAATAGAGGAGTAGAAATAAGAATGAAATATTACAGAGAGTTCTCACCTATTTATAGAAGAAGACTGTTGATGAACCGGTCTTTGAAGATCGAGAACAACCTTTCATTCCCAAAAAGACCTGTCCGTTCGTTCCATCGGGTTCATTCATTTCGAATCAATGTTTTCTTTTCCCGAAAAATGCATTGGTTCGTCCATTATTTTTGACCCACATGTTCATGACATCTGTCTTCTTAATCCCCAGCTACCAAGGTTTGGTTAAGCTGACTTCTTGGGAAAGGGATTTTATATCTTCAATATCAATTGATTAGAAAGTGGGATTCACTATTTATCATGTTTCCATGACCTCTGAATAAATATTAAATCTACTTTCTTTTCCTATCTATTACTTCTATTTTTGACCTCTGCATAGATATTAATCTAATTTTCTTTTGAGTTCATATATGCTATTATGTCCATATTACCTCTAATAGTATCATATACTCTAAAACAGAAAATAGGATTTCATTTATCTATCATGTCCATATTACATCCCGATAGATACAAATCATTGATTATAGAAGAATCATCATTTTCATTCCCATATCATCAAAAAAGGCTATTACATTTCTTAGACTTCCTTACAAGTTATAATGGAAATCTTTTACAATCTTGGATTTTCATTCTATATACCAACGATAACCTAATAGAGATCTATTTCTTCTTTGATCCTCTTTGACGAGTTCGTTGTTGATGGCAGTTCCTGACTGTCTGAGCTCCAGTGGCAACAGGAATAGCAGGAATCAAACTCTGGACTTATCTCTCAGACGAGAGGAGAACCCCAGAGTATGGCAGCCCGAAGGCGCGTTGTTGCCAATACAACTGGTGGATTAGTGGCGGCACCTCAAAGGAGATAGGAATGTATCCAGCAATGGGATACGATTCCTAGTTCTGCCGTGAAAGGAACTCTACTACCCGATTTCTCGGGGTAGAGTTGAATCCACCATCCAACTCTCCGTGTATAAAGGCTCTTCCTACCAACAGAGGAAGAACCTTCTATCTCACGAAGAGTTCTGAGTTGTCTGATTTGTGCATCAAAAGCGCATGAGCTCCCTGATGTTGATGTCAGAAGAACGCTCCTCACAGTGTCAAAATCGCCAATGCCGGTTCTGGAAAAGCTGCTCAGCCAAACTTCTGCAGAAAACAACAAAGAAGAAGTGTTTTAAAAACAGAAGTATTATCAGATGCGTATTAAACGCTAATTTAAAAACAGATCACAAGGCATTTTTTATGCCAAGACTGTAGCAAGGCATTTTACGCCAGTGATTCAGCAAGGCTTTTACGCCAATAATTCAGCAAGGCATTTTACGCCAGTGCTTCAACAAGGCTTTTACGCCAGTGCTTCAGCAAGGCTTTTACGCCAGTGCTTCAGCAAAGCTCTTACGCCAGTGCTTCAGCAAGGCTTTTACGCCAGTGCTTCAGCAAAGCTCTTACGCCAGTGCTTCAATAAGGCTTTTACGCCGGTACTTCAACAAGGCTTTTGTGCCAGTGTTTCAGCAAGTTTTTACGCTCATCAAGAATTTACGTTCATAAAGTAGATGTGTTCAACGAAAAATTCGAAAGACAGATATTTGCTTACGATCGGATTTACCATTTGAGTCGAATGGTTTGGCTCTAATGGTGGTTGAATCTGCGTCTAATGACTGGGCATACAAAAGAACACAGCGGAAAAGCTTTGCCATCCTCATTTGTTGGAGAACAACATCATGAAAAGTTATCTTCAGTGGAATGAGTACGAGAATATGTGAAACATTCTCGACTATTTATAAAGGCTGAAGAACTGTTGGGAAGAGTCTATTTCGGGAGAAGATCCTATTTAAAGGCTCTCGTGACCACAAGACAGACGCCACGTGTTGGTTTGTTACTCGGGAATGAACAACCATAGAAACAGTCAAAATAAAGTGTTAAACAGTTCTATCTACCAACAGATGAGATAGTCATCAAAATTTTATTTTATAAAGGGGAAGTGGACCCCTACATATAAGAGAGTCACAATACATAGAATTTTATTTCCCCTCTCCTTCGTTGGATTGACGAAGAGAGGCACCTAACTCACGCATGTTGTGAATCCTGGAGCGACACATCAGATTAAGAAATGCTTTGGCATCTCCTGGCCTTCGTACGCAGTTGGAGGACCACCATCAATGCGACTAAAGACCGCAGAAGTTACTCCAAAACACTCTAAAAGGTTACACGCTCGCTCGAAATCAAGCCTTGAGATTGAAGCCTCTTCATTATTAATCTCCTTCTTGGGTGCCATGTCACTATGGAGATGAATGACGAGAGTGAAGAATTTCTCCTTAATCAGCTCTTCATATTCCTCATTGGAAACGGTTCATTATAAATGCAAAACTCGGGGAAGCGAAAAGGCATTTGAGAGTTTCGAAAAAGGAAATTTATTGTGATAAATAAGTGTTGACCGACACTGTTGGAAATTACGCCGACTGTTGGACATCCCCGCTTTTACGCAGATGGCTGTTGCGTATCCCAAATTTTACGCTGGCAGGTCAAATCTCAATTTTTACGCTTCTGTTCAAAGTGTTTCAAATTTTGGAGATATTTGAAAACTTTGAAGGGGGTCTTGTAGGAGCATAAAAAGTGATTCAAAGCAAGAGCCATCCCATTCATAAGTCATCGGTTTTCTACACCAAGCAAGAGCGGATAATCTCTTTTACGCCCAAGACTAGGCTAATCAATTTACGCCTAAGCAGGCTGATCATTTTACGCTTGGGTCCACACCGATGGTTTTACGCCAAGGACAGAGCAGCCTCTTTTACGTTGGACAAAGCTGTCAAATCTCTCATTTAATGCAAACTCTGACATGAAGATATTAATGATGGCATTTACCACAGAATTTAATGGGATTTGTCTTATACAAAGACCATTGTTGTCGTTTACGGGGGATCGAGCTACTTTACGCTCACTATATGGTTTCTTTTACGCACGGAGTTTTACATGAGTTTTTACGCTCATAAAACAATGTGTGCGTAAAGTCTATTTGAGCCATTTTATGCTCAAGGTTATTCAATAACCACTTTACGCTGGAAACTTATGACAGAGCTATTTTACGCTCATCTTACTGCTTTACGCCCAGAGGATGTTGGAGCTATTTTTTACGCCCTATTCTTTCTGGCCAGTATGGAACGTGGTTTGCCTACATGGCCTTCATGCCATATATTTCGAAGAACGTGTGTATATACATCCTATTCTCACTGAAAAGATGGGACGCGTGTCAACGTATGCAAAGGATGACTCTGATCATGGGTGGCAGTTGTTAGCGTAAAGACAGATTTTGATGTCTTTTTATGCACAGAAGCCCCAGTCTATAAATAGACTCATTTTTCTCAAAGAGACGGACAGAGAGAGAACATGAGAGAATACAGAGATTAGGACTTCGAGATTTTGATCCTCCAGAGCATTTTTCTTCAACTTTTCTTTCAGAACAGAGTGAAGCAAAGCAGGAAAGCATTCGGCCTCGCCATCAGTGCCCAAGTGCGTCGATACCTTTCTGGTGACTTAGTTCTTCCAAGTTGTTCTACTTCAAGCAGTGATCTTCATCATCATCATATGGTCCAAGGAACAAAGTGATCATTTACGAATCAGACTTCCATAGCAATACTTTCCCAGAATCAAATTTGTACTTCTTGTACTTTTTCTCGTTTTATTTTCAAAATCCAACCTTTTGTTTGGCAATTTTGTTAAGTGAAACAACCGTGATACGGGGTAAGGTAAATAGCTATAGGCCAAGATATTTTTAGAAATTATGGATAGAAGTATATATTGATGGAACTGAGGATTTTTAGGACCATGGATTGGTGTGTGTATTGATCGATAGAAAGTTAACATATTTAAAATGTGTTCTAACCCTTCATAGGCGAAAACTAATATTCATGAATTACACCTACGATGAGAAGAAGACGACAGTTTTCTACAATCTTGAGCATTCATCAACTCCAAGATCTTCTACACATATTCCTTCCTCGGGTTGGATGTCATGTGGGCGATAATCTTCCAACCTTTTCTTTCCATGGCTATCCTCCCTTTCTCTCCTCTCGTGATGAACGAATTATAGAAAAATGTTCTTCTTAGGATACATATAACTACTAGAGAATATATGGCATATATAGGCTACGGCAAGGACCGTGAGGAAAAATTAGGTTTAGGTCTCCTAACGGGTCTAGGTATCCCGTATTCAGCCCGAACACACAACCCAAGCCTGTTAACAATAGCTCGATCCACTAAAGATCTATTGTTGCGCTACCTTCATAATCCTAAATTACGTTTATGAGCTCCTTCTTATTATATGCTTGTTTGTCTTCCCATGTTGCGCTACCTTCCATCAATCAAAGTAAGTTATTGATAACTACATTGATTGACATCTTTTATCTTTAAGTAGTACCACTCAACTTTATTTGTCATATCGGATATAATCCACCTGCAAGGTTTACATGACAATCCTTATGACTTCCTTAAGGGGAAGTCATCAATTCGATATATAGGGACATGGATTCCTTTTATAACCAACATCCCATCATACACATAATGTCATTACCCAATTCATAGAGGTTATTGACTCGTTATGAATATCACTCTTTTATAAATGAAAGTAATGCACACTACATATACATGTCTGTTATTATATCCGGATTAAGAGAACAAACATCCATAATAACAATGGTATTTATTTTCTTATGTAGTCAGTATAAAAAGAACAACCTCAAGTGGTCCTGTTCAATACACATAAAGTGCACTAGTATAAACCTATATTGAAGATAGATTAGTGTCAGATTACACTACAACCTTGCCAATGGTTTGTCCAAATCCATTTTGGTTGTGAACCATTTATATATTCTACAAGGAATTGATAGTATTACCTTCTGTGTGTCACCACACATCATATTATCTATAATGTAGAATGTCACACTTGTATTAACATACAAAAAAGATAAAATGGCAACATTTTCCTATATAATTTCTATTAAAAAGTAATAGAAAAATATAATTAATACAAAAGTGATGCTTTTAGTATAGAACCCTAATAATCTCCTACTTATACTCAAAGTATTACTTTTTAGTGTACTGTTACAAATCTCCCACTTATATTTAAAGCCATACGGCCATGCTTCTGACTCCCATTCCCTCAACATGACTATTAAAAGCCCTAGCGGTACGCTCTTTGTAAAGGGATCAGCTAAGTTGTTAGATGTGATATCTTGGTCACAGCAACATATTCTCTTTTAATGATATCTCATATCAGGTGGTACTTGCGCTTAATTTGTTTACCAGTCTTATGGACTCGTGGTTCCTTCGAGTTTACAACTGCACCACTATTATCATAATAAAGTATAATAGTCTTAGGCAAACGAGGTACCACATCCAAGTCCAGTAGGAAGTTTCTGAGCTAAACCACTTCTTTGTCTGCCTTAGAGGCTGTCACATACTTGTAGAAGCATAAAAAAGGTAGCAACCACAAAAGCAAGGGAAATCAGTTGCTGTACATGCTTTAGAAAAGCGCAGACACCAGGTTGCTACGCACATCACAAACCATAAAAGAAAAGCCAAAGGCATTACATAAAGAGAAATATTTTACTGAAAATCAATTTTACAAAGATCTAATGTAGACTCTTCATGATTACCTATGAACACTCTACATCCTATGTTACATATAACAACTCTACAGCCTATAAATGCGCAACCTACAAGTGTGCAGCTCTCCGAATAGTCAGAGCGAAACACTTTCTTATCAGGCATGAAGCTCCCTACTCCAATATGGATCATGAAGTAATAATTCAGCCGGGCAGGAGCACAACTTGTGGCTCTTTGGATTGGCAGTCAATCCAAACCCGGTATCTTGGGCCTCGAAGACCTCCAATATGTTGTTCAGGTTCGAACGCCTTATGCCAAACGCTCAAGTGCATATCGAAACATGGAAATTGTCCTTCACCAAGACTAAAGCTTCTTTGAACGAAGAGATCGACAACTAATAGGTGACTTATGCAAGGCTTATGGCCGTTCGAAGCTTTATCGGGGTCGAGCATGACAAAAGGATGTCATGAAACTACGAGCAAAGACTTCCCCAAAGCTCCTCTTTATGAAGGCTATGTGGTCCGACCCATGCACCATATGACAGTCTATAACACCAGTTTTCCAGAAGAGGGTAATTTTAAAATTTTGTAATTATAATTATTAATTAATGATATTTATTTCATATTAGAATTTTTAGTGATTTTTTAATTAATTTTAAACTATTTAAATTCATGACTTGTGATTTTGGTGTTGTACTAGGGAATAGTAGATACTACCTACCCTGGAGCCTAGCCATGTGATTAGGGTATGTTTGACATTTTTAGGGATATTTGGATTTATTATAATTTATTTGAATTTATGGAAATTTTTAGAATTTATTTTGGAATTGTTTGAATGAGGGTTGACTAGGTTGACTAGCAATGACCTTGGTAGGCTAACCTAGAAGCTAACCCTAGTTGTGTTTGGACTTGGTTAGGTCATGTAACCCTAGTTAGACTAGAGTTGACCCATGGTATGGTTATTTGACTTAAGTTAGATTCAAGTCATAAGCCATGACTTGTGATTAAAACTTAAATCAATAACTAGCCCTAAAGCCCATAGAGGCCCAAGCCCATAGCCCATCACTAAACCCTCACCCTAACCCACTATGGCCAGCCACATTGGGAACCCCACCCCTATTTATACTCTCTTCCATTTAGGGCTAGCCTCTTTTAGGAAAGAACAAGCTTAAGGAGGAGGTATTTTCCCAACTTTAGAAATTCATAGAAATTCCATTTGATCTCCTTTTTCCCTCAAACAAATTGCAGTAGGTTCTAATTTAGGTATACTTTCTGTTCATGGAGGTCATTCTCAAATTTGGGACAATTTGGAGCTTTGGGATTAGCAAGAAGGATCCCCCATTTTGAAGCTTTCTTTGGAGAAGAACACCAATAGGTAACTTCTCATTCTCTCCATGAAATTCTAGTTTTCTTGCATATTTGGACAGCCCTAGGAGTCCCCTAACTGTAGGAATTAGTTTCGTGTCTTGGTGGACCCATTTCGTGTCCGTATCGGACACGTATCTAGGTGTCTATGCATGTGTTTGATGAAATGTCACAAAGGGAATTTATTGCTATTTTTGAAAAAGTATTTGAATGAAAAGGTTTACTTTAATGTGTTTACTAATTTCCCCCAGGACTGAGTTGGTTTTCGAGCCGTGTCCGTGTCCAAATAGGACACGCACACGCTCGCAGCACTCACGGGCAGTGCCCTGCTGTCCGTGTCCTGGTTTGCCTTGGACACGCCACTTTACGCCACGAAATTTGACATGGGGACTCCCTACATGACTGACACGAGGCCTACAAAGTTTCGTAGGACCTCGTGGAATGGTTTGGGAGCAATCGAGCCCGCACGAAATTGTACTGTCACGTACACGCACACAATTGCTTCACTGATACGCACTCACACACACGACACGACACAACGTGGATACGGTGCAGGCTATGGGACACGTTCCCCTATCCTAGGCGAACCTATAGCCACGGGCACGTGTCCTAACTCGTGTCGAGTAGTGTCCACGAATGGTGTGCACGTGTGTACGATGATTTGTGCACAGATTTGTGTCTGTGATGTGTGGTTGTTTAGGACACGTTCGTGTCCATCTTGTTGGACACGAACACCCTCTCCATGACACGTATCATGTGTACACCTGACTGCACACTTAATTTACTGATTTAATTAGGTTTTGAGTTTGAATTGGTTTTGGTTCGATTTCTCTGATACCATGTGTCTTTTTCAAAATTCCTGAATTGATTTCATTTTAATCTGATTTAGATGATGTTTTAGATTGCCACATTAATTTCCTACATGTGCTTTGGTTCCTACTAAGTTGGTTTTTGCAAATAGATTCGAATTGGTATTAATATTGGGTTGATTGAACTGTTATTTTCCCTTTATTTTTCCTGAGAACTGTATTCAATTGCTTCCTGTTAAAACTGAGTTTGATGTTATGGTCATATTGAATCATCTTCAAGTGTATTAAATACTGCAGTTTGATCTACATGTTAGATTAGGTTAATGATTAGATGAATGGATATTCGAATATGGTTGGACTGTGCAAAGGGTAGCTGATACATTCCTGTTTGTTGGAATGCTGAATTTGATTTTTATGTATTTTTAACTGATTTTGATGTTTTGATCACCATGTTAATTCATTATACATGTGTTACTTTACTGTCAACCAATCTGAGGTTAGGTTCAGGTGTTTATGTCCTATCACAAGACACACACAACACTATGGTCCCTGTCACACACAGGACACTATTATTACTTGAACCTGAGATTTTCTCTTCTATGTTTATTGAACTAAAATTGATGAGAAGTCTCATATTTTGTTGAGTTGATTTGGAGTGATATTTGGGCTGGAAACATGGAACCTGAGTTTGTTTTCTTTCTTTTCTTCACTACTCACTGATTTTTCTAATTGTCAGAAACCTGAGTTATGCACAGGTTCCTTACATATCACTGTTCGTAAATTCCTGAGATCACACCCTCTTCACACACATTGCTATATATGTACTCCCACACACATGTTACACACACACCCTAACACTGAGTGTCACGACCCGCACCCTAGAGTAAGGGCACGAGAAGTGGGTACGTCCAGCCTACGCCGCAGTGTCGGCGGTAGAACGCTGTTCTAGGTCACAACATCTAACAATATAAGGTACATGTACAGTATATACACTCCGAGTGGAGGTGACAATACAGAATACAGTCTCAATCACAACTAAGGCGGAAATAGTATGATATCATAGATGAAATCTCAAGGAAGATACAAACAGAAGGGGAAATAAGTCTAAGTGTCTAAATGACACAATAACAAAACATAGTACAACTCAAATCCCAAAGACAACATAAGTAAGATAAAGCCTAACTAAACGAGAGGCAGTAGGGTTGATGTTGCAATTGATTAGAACCAATTTGGGATTGATTTGGATATTAGGGAAGGAATTTTGAGGAGGAACTATTAGGGTTCTAAAGAGTTGTAAAAGAGGCAAAGGTTTTTGTTAGAGATGTTTTATAGGAAGGGGGGATCATTTATGGCTGCCATTAGATGTGTTAGGGTTAAATTTTTGGGCTAGATGTGTGGCTAGGAGTTGTCCAACAAAATCTAGGCCTTCCTATTGGTTCAACTTGTCATGGCTACCTTTATTACAAATATCTTAGGGTTAAATATCTTACCTACAAATATCTAGATATTAGTAATTATGACATGATTAAGTTAACCTAATCAATCAAGGCTAATCTAGATTAGGCTAAGTTTCTAGGTCAAGTCTCAACTTAACATTTAACACATATTTAATTAATAAAAAAAACAAAATCACCAAAAAGTCAAAATGACCAAAATACCCTCAAACCTAAAATGTGGTAGTGACAAGTCTACCCTCCTTAAAAGAATTTCGTCCTCAAAATTGAAAGGCGAAACTAAACTGATGAGAAGGATAGAAAATCATACCTCAAGGTCCAAAAAGATAAGGGTATCGCTCGCGCATCTCATCCTCCCGCTCCCAGGTAGACTCTCTTGGAGAATGATGCCTCCATACGATGCGAACCAAGGATATCATCTGGTTCCTCAGTACCTTCTCTCGTCGATCCAGAATCTCCATAGGCTGCTCTGGATAGCTAAGAGTAGGTACCACCTCGATCTCCGAATGATCGAGTACATAGCTAGGGTCCGCCACGTACCGTCTCAACTGCGACACGTGAAATACGTTGTGGACTCCCACTAATGTAGGTGGAAAATCTAGCCTATAAGCCACGTCACCGACTCTTCCGCTGATAACGAAGGGTCCGATGAAATACGGGCTAAGCTTCCCACCTCCACCAAAACGTATGGTACCACGTGTCGGAGATATCCTCAGAAAAACCAGATCTCCAACCTAATCACAAACAAGGTCTCAATTAACTATAATAATCAAACACGATCATAAAATCACAAAACTACATTCCTACTTCTAATCCTATCTTTAAGCTGCACCTCGAACTCCAGCAGTCTACGGTGGCTATCGGTCCAATGCCGATGTCTGTCCTGCGCCATGCGAAGTCGATCTCTGATGAGCTTCACCTTCTCGGCTGCATCCACAACCATCTCAGGTCCCAATAAAGCTCGCTCTCCGACGTCATCCCAAGACAAGGGTGTACGACATCTACACCCGTACAATGCCTCGAACGGTGACATCTCAATGCTGGCCTGAAAACTGTTGTTGTATGCAAACTCCACTAAGTGCAGGTGATCCTCCCAGGATCCTCCGAAGTCCAAAACACAAGTCCGCAACATGTCCTCGAGTGTCTGGATAGTCCTCTCTGACTGTCCGTCCGTCTGGGGGTGGTATGCAGTACTAAACTTGAGCTGAGTGCCCAAACTAGTCTGTAGACTCCTCGAAAAATGGAAAGTAAAGTGGCTATCCCGATCCGAGACAATGCTCACCGGGACTCCATGAATCCTGACGATCTGCCGTATATACATCTCCGCTAGCCTCTCTGTAGACGTACCCACCTTGAATGGCAAAAAGTGGGCCGATTTGGTCAACCTGTCAACGATGACCCAAATCGCGTCTTTCCCTCCTGGTGTACGCGGCAATCCCGAAACGAAGTCCATCGTAATGTGTTCCCACTTCCACTCCGGAATGGGCAACGGCTGCAACAAACCTCCTGGCCTCTGCCTCTCTGCCTTCACCTACTGGCAGACCAAACATCTAGCGATGAAGCGTGCTACCTCTCGCTTCATCCCACACCACCATACCTGCTCCCTCAGATCCCTATACATCTTGTTTGCACCTGGATGCATAGAGTACTGAGATCGATGGGCCTCTTGCATGACCAGCTCCCGAAGCTCTCCACTGGGCACACACAGTCTGGAACCGTGCCTCAATGTGCCATCCTCTGCAATGGTGAACTCATCCACCAACCCTGCTCGAGCCTGCTCTCGGATGCACCGCAGAGCAATATTGTCGAACTGAGTCAACTTGATCCTCCCAATCAAGTCCGACTGAATCTGCAGACCCCACATCTGTATCGCCACTCCTGGCACTAGCACCTCGATCCCCAAGCTCTCCAGATCTGCTAGTAAGTGACGATCTGCCATCAAACACATTGCTGTCGGATATCTGCTCAAAGCATCGGCAACCACATTGGCCTTCCCTGGATGATACTGCAATGTAATGTCAAAGTCCTTCATCAACTCCAACCAACTATGCTGCCTCATATTGAGCTCCTTCTGTGTAAACACATACTTCAAGCTCTTGTGGTATGTGAAGATCTCCACACGCTCTCCGTATAAATAGTATTTCCACAACTTCAAAGCAAAAATAACTGCCGCCAACTCTAAATCATGGGTAGGGTAGTTCTTCTCATGCAAACGTAACTGCCTGGAAGTATAGGCAATTACCGTCCCATGCTGCTGCAAGACATAACCCAAACCCTTTCCCGAGGCGTCACTGTAGATAGTGAACCCGCCTGTTCCTGCTGGCAAGGTCAGAATTGGAGCTGTCGTCAACCACTTCTTTAACTCATCAAAAGAGACCTGACACTCCTCTGACCAGATATACTCTGTGCCCTTCCGGGTCAGCCTAGTCAATGGCTCTACAACCCGGAAGAAATCTTGAACGAACCTCCTGTAGTAGCCAGCCAATCCCAGGAAGCTCCTGATCTCTGCAACTGAAGTCGGTGCTGTCCACGCCTCAACTGCCGTGATCTTCCTCGAGTCAACTGAGATCCAATCTCCAGTCACAACATGACCTAGGAAATTAACTCGGTCTAGAAAGAACTCACACTTCGAGAGCTTGCCATAAAGCTCCTCCTTCCTGAGAGTCTCCAGAACCACTCGTAAATGCTCCTCATGCTCCTCCGCGGTCCTCGATTATACTAAGATATCATCAATGAACACCACCACGAACTTGTCTAAGTACTGGTGGAACACCTTGTTCATCAGGTTCATGAATACCGCCGGGGCATTAGTCAAACCAAACGGCATCACAATAAACTCGAACTAGCCGTACCGCATCCTGAATGCTGTCTTCGGGATATCCTCCCTCCTCACCTTCACCTGATGGTATCCTGACCTCAGATCAATCTTCAAAAATACCCTAGCTCCGCTCAACTGATCAAAGAGATCATCTATCCGCGACAGTGGGTACCTGTTCTTGATCGTAAGGTTGTTGAGTGCCCTGTAGTCGATACACATACGTACCGTCCCATCCTTCTTCGGTACAAAAAGCACCGGTGCACCCCATGGTGAAGAACTAGATCGGATGAAGCCCTTGTCCTACAACTCATCCACCGGTTTCTTCAACTCCACCAACTTGCTATTGTTTACCCTATAGACGTGCTGAGATATCGGCTCTGCGCCGGGCACTAAGTCTATAGAGAAATCAACGTCTCTGTTTGGTGGTAGTCCTGGCAAGTCCTCCGAAAAGACATCCATGAACTCTACTATCAATGGATGTGGCACTGTCTGCTCCCCAACTAAAACTCTGCAGAAGACTCCGCTGCTCTGCTCTGCCTTCTGCCTGGCAAAATCGAACTCTGGCTCTCCTGGTGGACGGAAAAGAACTCTGCTGCTGCGACAATCTATACTGGCATGGTGCCTGCTCAACCAATCCATCCTGAGTACTATATCGTAGTTCGGTAGTGGCATTACGAGCAAACTCACATCCAGTTCTCAGCCTCCCAAAACTACTCTCTGATCCCTGCAAATATCACTGACGAGGATAATGCCACCCCCGGTCGTGATCTTGCAAGTCCTAGGCAATGATTCAGAAGCAAGATGGTGTCGAATAGCAAAAGATACTGACACAAAGCTATGCGATGCCCCAGAATCAAACAATGCGAAAGCGGAAATGGAGTCAAGAAGAACAGAACCTGCAATAAGATCTCCAATAGCATCTGAATCCTCCGCTGCCATGGCGAATGCTCGTCCCTACTGGCCTTCCCTGGTGTGCTGCTGGTGCTGGACAAACCTCTGCTGCTGAGTCTGCAGGGCTGGTCCCTTCTGCTGGCCTACTGGAGCCTTGGCTCCTCCTTCTTCTGGTGTTGGACGAGCTGCTGCTACGGAACAGTCTCTCATCTGGTGGTCTGGAGAACCACACATCAGACACCTCCCTAGCCTCTTCCTACAGTCATTCCACCCGTGTCTCGGCTTCCTACAGAAAGGACAACTGGTGGTCTGCTGCTGCCTGGGGCCCTGCTGAAAAGGTGCTCGCCCTGTCCCTGAGGCTGCCGCTGGAACTGCCTCTTCTGCTGCTGCTGGAAGTGGGGCCTCTTGGCCGGACCCCCGCTGCTACTGGCTCCGTGAAAGTCTCGCCCTTTCTTGAGCTTCAGCTCAAGATCATCCTCTGCTGCCATGGCACCCATCAAAATCTTCTCGAAAGTGGCACTCCGGTCACTCTTGGTCAAGGACTTGACCTCCTTGACTAACCCCTTCCGGAACCTCTGGGCCTTCGCCGAATCGCTGAGTCCCTCCACAAATCTGCCTAGTCGGCAGAACTCCCCTGCGTACTCCTCGACAGTACGGCTGCCCTGCACTAGGCTCTCAAACTGCATCTCCAGGGAGCCGAGAGCTATGTCAGGAAAGAATTTCTTCTTGTACAGCTGCTTGAAGGCTGCCCTAGTCTGTCCCTCGGTCCCCACTCTAGGGTCCGTCTGATACCAAGTACGGGCCAGGTCCTGCATCTGGCTGCCTGCCGCCTGGATCTGAAGTCGGGCTGGTATCTCTGCCAGCCGAAATATCTCCTCGATATGCTCTATCTAGTCATTGGCATATAAGATCCCCTCTGTACCGCGGAAGTCCTACGGACGCATCTTTTGGAAATCCTGGATCCCTGGTGTCCTCGGCTGATATGGCTGCACCTGGGCTGCCTGCGGCTGTGCGATAACTCTCTCCACAGTCGTCAAAGCAAGCTGATGGGCATTCTCTATACCCTGCTGGAAATGAGCTGTCTGCCGCTGCTGAGAGTCCACCATCTTCTGAAGGAATTCGAACAACTGCCCCGCGTTAACTGATCCGGAAGGTGGCTGCTGATGCTGCCGAGGGATATCAGGAATGACGGGGGAAAGTCTCTGTACAGGCGGAGGTGTACTTCCAAATGCAGCAGAAATGCCAACCTGAGTCGGCACAAAAGGAGCTGCGGTCTCGTGGCCCTGATAATCAAGACAAGAGGTGGCCGACCTCTCGATAGTATCCCCCGGACTGGAGCGATAGGATCGTGTCTCCATAACCATCCTGAAGATAGATCAAAACAGAAATAATTACTGAGAATGAAGCAAAAATCAACAGAGGACAGTTATTTATTCAAAGGAAAATATTTAATCAACAAGAAATTAGATGGCAATTATTAGATCAAGGTTTTCCTAATGTGATTGAGTACCTCAAAACTATATCCTATCCTACTACAGGCTGTAGTGATACTCTAGTTCGAATACCACTACAATCTAGACCTGCATGGGCCACCACTAAAAACGTGTCACGACCCGCACCCTAGAGTAAGGGCACGAGAAGTGGGTACGTCCAGCCTATGCCACAGTGTCGGCGGTAGAACACTGTCCTAGGTCACAACATCTAACAATATAAGGTACATGTACAGTATATACACTCCGAGTGGAGGTGACAATACAGAATACAGTCTCAATCACAACTAAAGCAGAAATAGTACGATATCATAGATAAAATCTCAAGGAAGATACAAACAGAAGGGGAAATAAGTCTAAGTGTCTAAATGACACAATAACAAAACATAGTACAACTCAAATCCCAAAGACAATATAAGTAAGATAAAGCCTAACTAAACTAGTCTAGGCAGTAGGGGTGATGTTGCAATTGATTAGAACCAACTTGGGCTTGATTTGGATATTAGGGAAGGAATTTTGAGGAGGAACTATTAGGGTTCTAAAGAGTTGTAAAAGAGGCAAAGGTTTTTGTTAGAGATGTTTTATAGGAAGGGAGGATCATTTGTGGCTGCCATTAGATGTGTTAGGGTTAAATTTTAGGGCTAGATGTGTGGCTAGGAGTTGTCCAACAAAATCTAGGCCTTTCTATTGGTTCAACTTGTCATGGCTACCTTTATTACAAATATCATAGGGTTAAATATCTTACCTATAAATATCTAGATATTAGTAATTATGACATGATTAAGTCAACCTAATCAATCAAGGCTAATCTAGATTAGGCTAAGTTTCTAGGTCAAGTCTCAACTTAACATTTAACACATATTTAATTAATAAAAAAACAAAATCACCAAAAAGTCAAAATGACCAAAATACCCTCAAACCTAAAATATGGTAGTGACACTGAGACACATGTACACACAGGGCATCACATTGTTTCCTGGGACTATTTCACATCCCTGTTAGTATGTGTGTAAACCTGAGCTAAATACTGTCATGATTGAAGACATTGACACCACATTTCCTCCTCTCAATCACACACACTGTTAACTGGACTTAACTGTCCTTGAGATTCCTGTACAGTCCACACATTTATTTCCTGTAACACACAACATTACTGTGAAGCACATTAGCACACATTACCTGTCATATTTTCCTAAACCCCCATATTCCTGTCACACATTGTCTCCTCCATGCATACCCACACATTGTATCATTAACACACACACATGTCTCTCCTCTTGACACACATTATGCACACACATAAACACCCAACTGTTCCTGAAAACCCAAAGTTTAATTCCTATTTTAACTGAATATTGGTGTTAGAATTTCATAATTGGATTCATGTACATATATGTTAGTACCTTCTCAGTTGGTTTTGCAAGTTAGATAGGTTTGCATTGAGAGAATGGGAATTGAACAATGGGTGACTGATACCTATTCACTGAAAATTTAGACTTTAATTCCTATTTTAAAACCGAAGTTGATTGCCATTTAATCCATGTACATGTGTAAGTACATACTACCATGTGGGATGCTGATTTGTGATAGGTTTTATGATCTAGTATTGGATTTTGAATGTGGTTTGGCTGTCCTAAGAGCTGGACTGATACACAGTCCTGAAATCCAATTACCTGAACTTTAATTCCTGTTTTAACTTTTTTTTAATGATTAGTTCCATGTTTGATCACTTAAACCTGAGTATTAGTTCCTGCTGGATAGGATTGGCAAGTTACATAGGGTTTTGCACTTGAGATCGTAGAATTCGAACATTGGTTTGGGATGTCAACTGATGCATGCATTTCAGCCTTTAAATCCTGATTTTTAATCCTTTTAAACTGATTTAAATGATGATTAAGTTTGATGTTGAGATTTGGGTTGCTGCTTAAATAGGCTCTTTTGAATGTTTATATATAACTAGGTTTGCTCAATGTAAAACTGAGTTTGATTGATATCTTAACTGAGTTAAATGCAAACTGAGATTTAACCTGAAAACTGAGGGCTTAAATCTCGGTGCATATTAATGCCATGTTCTAATGAGATTACTCAACTGTGGTTAGCTAAACCTGGTTCATAACTGAATTTGTATATGTGTATATCTGAAATAAACTGTTAAATAATCTTAAGAATTGTAGGAATGTGGGATGTTGTAAACTGAATTATGGTTAGTACCATATTACTCAGTCACCCTCACTGATTCCTATTTCTATGTGACACTCATTATTCCAGGTCCTACACACACACATACATGAACCTTGACACACACACTCTAGTATGCAAATTCTTGTCATATTTCACTCACACTTTCAAATACACAGTCCTTTCCCTTTTGTCCTGTCACCATATACACACACACATGTGTCTACATTCCGTAAATCCTATTGACACTAGCCTATCACTAAACTGCCATGTTCCAAACATACACCTATGCATATGACTGAGATGTTAATCTGAGACTTATACCATGTATCACACACATGTTTATCTCTTATATATATAATATATGCTAATGGCTTATATGTGATAAATAAGTTGCCTATATTAATCTAGTATATAGATAGATATAAATATAATATATAAAATATGTGTGATGTGGACTATAGGGCATAAGGCCTATGTGTATGGTATGAATACACCAATGGTTGTGTGTTGATAGTCTA
Source organism: Iris pallida (assembly GCA_029216955.1). NCBI lineage: Eukaryota > Viridiplantae > Streptophyta > Magnoliopsida > Asparagales > Iridaceae > Iris > Iris pallida. The sequence goes on along the minus strand of JANAVB010034418.1, from coordinate 9,614,334 downwards.
GTATGACTTGTGATTGGTGTGTGATTGCTAGAATAGGCTGGTTAGGCTTAGCGAGACTTGTTTGGTTTAGTTTGACCTAGCCTTGACTAGTATAGTTGACTGGAGTTGACCAAGAGTTTACTTTGGCCTAGTTCGACCTAGACAGCATGCAGATGCATTATAGATTACTATTATCATCCCCTGTATACATCTTGACTTGTGTTGCTCTAACTAGGAGTCAGATATCTCATCTCGGATAGTACATTTACTTCAGACATTCAGATATGAGGCGAGTATATTCTCTGATCATTTCATATCCTGCTTAGAATTATTTCCTGCATTAAATTACTTTACTTGATACTGTCACGTTGGTCACACGGATTAGTACTATATGGATCCCTTTTTGAGATGTTATCCCTTCAGGGACCATCGGGTACTCTATGTTCTGTGTGTTTCACTTACATAGCGTATCATATGCTTCTTTGGTTCTTTGATCACTTGAGACATATACCCATATGATCACAAAGTCTTCTTTGAATTCTTATCACCCTTTGGGGGCATATCACCCTTAGGGGGCTTATCACCTTTCGGAGGCTTATCACCCTTTTGGGGCATATCACCCTTTGGGGGCTTATCACCTTTCGGAGGCTTATCACCCTTCGGGGGCTGTTACATAGAAGTATGTACGTAACATAACTTGTTTGGATCCTTGTGTATTAGTTGGGGGTACGGAGGAGTATAAATAGCCATGTAAATAATTCCAAAGTAGAATAGCCATGTACGCCTCTTTAGTATAGCCATGTACAATCAAGCCGTTCACATGTCGACTTTGTACTCTAAATCACTAGTCACTGGTAGCTCTCTACTTATAGTAGATATTTTTATTACAGTTCTCTCTCTGTTTACATACTGTATTTTCTTCAGTATCTATATCTTACTTTACTGTATGATTATATTTTCTAACCTGCTATGAACTGTTGAGATGTACTGTGCTCGCTCTCGTCCTGACTGGACCTGTTGAAAATTTTACAGAGGTTGATGAGGCACTCTGCACCCTTACTTGGAGTTTGCCTAGATGACACTCGCGACCTGGACCCCTGGGGAGGTTCAGGCAGCTGCTGAGGATGATACCCTTGCACAGTATAGATAGCTTAGACTATTTCTTTTTATGTTTAGCTGTTGTCTTTATTTTCAGAGTTGTATATTTTAGAGATGTTGATGTAGGCCTCAAAAATGAAGTCACGCTGAGTTGATCAGAACAAGTCACGCAGAGTGATCCAAGAAGCAGCACAAAAGATACGTTAAGTTCTGCCTGTCCATCTCCTTTAGAAATCACGCAGAGACAGCTCAGCCATACGTCAGAATCATAATAACTGACAACACAGCAGTCGAGAAACGTCTCCTCGTATGCCACGTATGCACAGAACTCGAGAGATAATCGCCGTCTTTTGCATGATTTTCGAAATCTTCCTTAGCAAGACTCACTCTTCACCAAGTTGGCGTGACTTTGGGTCTTATCTTCATTTAATGCGGCTGACAATATAATCAATGTCAGAGATTTTGTGTCAGACGAAGCGTGCCAAATCAAGACAGCTGGCGGTTTGCGTGGATTCTGAACCTTCTCCTTCCTCAAGTTTGCGTGGATTTTTGAGTTATTCTTCTCAAAGCCTGCGTGAATTCTGAAGTATTCTTCTTCAATGCTTGCGTGGATTCGCCTTCAACGAGTCTGCGTCCACGAAACTGCGTAGATTTTTGCCTTCAGCAAGACAGCGTGGATTTCATTTCAACTGGAGTACGTGGCAGCCATGCCACCGATCTCTCTCTCGCGTGCCCAGTAACTTGCACACGACCCATGCACTAATGCCATGTGTCCAACAGTTACGGGCCACGTCCAGTAACTACTCACTAACCCTGCATGTATTTAGAGTCTACGTGACTTTTCAAATGCACCAGTGGTGAGGAAGTTATCTTTTCAGTTACTGTTTTGACTCTATAAATAGCGTTCTTTTTTTCTCATTCATTGTACAGATACATTGATATCTACTGTCAAAATTTTGAGAGCTTTTCTTCTTCGCATAGTCCAAGGGATAAAGCGATCGTCTTCTAGGTCGGATTCCTACAGTTGTAATTTTCCCAGAAACACAACAAATAAAGAAAATTTCTTTATGGAAAACAAATTGGCGACTCTGCTGGGGAAAACCATCTCCTCTTCTGAGATGGTAACAACTCAATGCGACACTTCGTCAATCGGCTCGACGAAGAAGGTGATGACGATCAAATTCGATCAACTCGCCTATGAAGAAATGCAGCGGGCTAAGGGTGGCAAGCCCATTCCAGCCTCCATCATCACTGCCAAGTCGAAGGAACACTCTGTCTATGTCCCTAAGAATCAGTTGGCAGTCAATGGTGAAGTCTCTGCCACAGTGTCTACTCCTAACACTGGCAAGAACTCCACTGCAAGCATGCACACTCTTGTGCGCTCGAAGATGACAGTAACTAAAAGTCACGTTGACAGTACTGGCTCCTTAGCCGAATCTGTTCCAGCCTGCAAATTCAATTCTAAAAGTCATGCTGACAGTACTGGCTCCTTAGCCGAATCTGTTCCAGTATGCAAATTCAACTCTAAAAGTCACGTTGACAGTACTGGCTCCTTAGCCAAATCTGTTCCAGTGCGCAAATTCAACTCTAAAAGTCACGCTGATAGTACTGGCTCCTTAGCCAAATCTATTCCAGTGTGCAATCCCACATTCAAAAGTCACGCTGACAATACTGGCTCCTTAGCCAAATCTGTTCAAGCGTGTAATTCTAAAATCAAAGTCACGCTAACAGCTCTGGTTCTTTAACCAAGTCTGTTTTAGCGTGTATTTCATCAGAGAAGAATAACTCCTTAGTTATCTCTTCTTCTTCACCGAGTTCTACTAGAACTGGGGGTGGTCTTCCACACAAAGTCCCTTCGAAAAGGAATAACTCTTTAGTTGTTTCTTCTGCTCCTGTAGTTTTTACTCCAGGAACAGCTTTGACTGATACTTTTGTTAGTCAAAGGAAAGGAGATGGTCTTTTGACTACTCTTCCTTCTGGACATTCTATGTCTCAACATCTGAATGAGTCTAAGAAGAAACATTCCTTAATGTCTTCTTCTTTGATTTCTTCAAATTGGGCACAGAATCTGTCCATTAAAGAGGGTCTGTTACCAACTCCTAATCAAGGGAGTGGTTTAACTCTTCCTTCTCTGTAAATATCCAGATCAATGGAAGGAAAACTCCATGTTTCCAAAATTAATATGTTACCTTCCACTGATTTAAGAACAAAACTCAGCACTTCTGGTGTTAAGAAACCATACCAATTGGATATGAAGATAAAAGATCCAGATGCAGAGTATGCAAGAAATTATGTGGCTCATATTAATCACTCTTTGTATAATCAAGAGCCATCAAGACCCAAGAACATGAAGTATATTCCTCAATCTTCACAAACAGATTTACGGGAATATCTTCAACAGAAGAGAAGGAGTAATTCTATATCAAAGGAACATGCTGAATGTGACTTCTATCCAAGAGTCATAATTCAGTGCAGATGTGAATCAACAGTTCAAGACCATGGTGATCATGAATGTGACTTCCAGCCAAGAGTCACAATGCAATGCAGATGTCAAAATAAACGACAGTCTGTCTTTAATAGGATTCAGTATGAACCTATGCCTGATGAAGATGAGCCTTTGTTTGCCTCTGTCAACATGACTTCTCGGGACACCGGGGGTAGAGTTGGTAGTCCAGATGGAGTATATAGAAACACCAGAGCAAGAGTCCTGGCTTCTAGTCAAAGAAATTTGATCCCTGAAATTGATTCTGAATTTCTTGGAGAATCTAACTTCCCACCTCTTCCTACTGGGGGTAATTCTCCTATAGTTGACTTCGATACACGAAGCAATGATTCAGAGTATACAACATCTACTAGTTCATCAATAATCCCTCATACAGTCACGACTTACACGGTTGATGGGAATACTGATGAACCTTCTTCTTCCCTGACTCCTCAAGATCAAAGAATTGCTTCTTTGGAACAACAAATGAAGTCTATGACTGACACAATAAAGTCAATGTATGAACTCATGACAGCTCAGTTGCAAAATCGACAGACTGTATCAGATGCCATACCAGTTGATACTGATATAAGTCCAGTACAAGTTCCTCCAGCAGTACAATCCAATACTCCTGGACCTGCTCAACCAAATCCTAGTCTCTCTGGAGCTGGGGGTAGTGCTTACAATGCTGTTCCTCCTCCCAACTATTCTCTACAAGCCACAACTCCACAATCTTTGGGAGTTGTCTCTGAAGAATTGAAAAATCTCAAAACTCAATTCGAGGCATTCAAACAGAAGGATGGTTTACAAAGGTTAGGCATCAAGCAGCCTTATCCGATAGAATGGAAGCAAGTATCATATCCTCCTAAATACAAGCCTTCTACTATCTCATTCTATGATGGAACCACTTCTCCAAGTCAGTTTATCAATCACTTTGAAGTGATGACTGATCAACTACAACCAAGTGATGCCCTCCTTACTCGGGTATTTATTGGATGTCTCAAGGGAACGGCTTATGAATGGTATAGAAGTCTCCCAGATGGGAGTACTACCTCATTTGCTGGTTTCAAACAGATGTTTCTTGAAAGATTCTATGAAGGGCTTAATGACATAACTATGTCTGCTCTTATTAGAATCAAACAGAAAAATAATGAATCTACAGAGGAATACATTGAACGGTTTCGAAGAGAAGCTTTGAAGATGCCTCTTGGAACTCCTGATGCTGTCACCATTGACACGTGCAAATCAAACTTGTTGCCAATCATCAGTATGTGGACAGGGTCCACTCAATTTCAAGATTGGCCTTCCTTCATAGTCAGTGCTAAAGCTGCAGAAATCAGTGCTGAAACCTTCAAAGGTTTAGGAGTGCAGATGACTCCTAAAGAAACAGGACAAGGTGCTAACAATAAAAATAATGCTCGCAAAGGAAAAAAAACTCTTGAAGTTAATCTTCAGAGCAAAGATGCATCAAATGTTCAAACTCCTGCCTCTACAACTCAACAATCAAGAATACCTCGCCCCAGAGAAGAATATTCTTTTGATGACGACGATGTCCTTGGTATCTTTGAATGTCTGCTGAAAGGTAATAAAATACAATTACCAGAGATCAAGAAACCTGATGAAGCTGGTAAGACAGATCATCCTAAATACTGTCCATATCACAGAATGCTGGGTCATACAATTCGTACATGTTATGTATTAAAAGGAAAGATCCAAGAAATGATTAAATCTGGAGCTATCTCTCTTACTCCAAAAAAGAAGACCGTCACCTCCAACGTCGTCTCTATGCAATTTGGAAATTTCCCTCCTCAACTCCTTGAAAGTGGGATTGTTCCTATTCCCAAGGCAACTCTTGACATAGTGAATCTTCCTCCTCCACAGTCTGAAGGATTAGTGCCAATCACTTTGGAAACAGGGGAAATCATGTGGATCCATCCTGATCTAGTGGCAGATTTTGAATCGCCTTCTCCTCAAAAGATTTCTTCTGAAAAATCCAAGAAGGCTGGAAAGATCAAGTCATGTCATATGACTTCTCTTGGGTCTACCTCTGACACAGAGCCAAAAGACAAAGAAGAAGCACTTGTTAGTGCTACTCGAACGGGGAAACCTTACCTAAAGGATTATTCTAAAAATCCTGAAGATCCTACTGATATCCCTTCAGATGCTAAAGATGCTCCTAATGTTCCTCCCGAAGAAGAACCATCTACTGAACCTGTTCCTCCCAAGCCTACGGCTCTGGAGAAAGGCAAACAACAGACTCGGTTTGATAAGCCAATCAAGAAATCTTCTCCTCTTGGACTTTAGAAGCCTTACAACTTCGACATTTTGGCTCAGCTTGCTAATACTCCCGCTAGAATGTCCCTTTTTGAACTTCTACGTCTTTCCAAAGAGACTCGGGAGACGTTAAGTGAAGCACTTCTACAAGCTGACTCTTGTCTTGCACAATTGAAGAAGCCGGATGCAGAACCTGCCACTTGCTTACATTGCAACAGTGTACTGGAGATTATCCCAAATATCACCTTTACACAAGACGACATGTTACTGGAGGATAATCGACATGACCGACCTCTCTACTACACTGGTTATATTGATACGATGAAGATAGATCGTATTCTCATTGACCCAGGGTCTGCTATAAGCATAATGCCAAAGAGTTTGTTGGATGAACTAAAAATCCCTCTTCACAAGCTCTCCAAGACGGTTACTACTATCTTGGGATTCAATCAAAGTCGAAGTGAGCCTTTGGGAAAGATTCATCTGAAGCTTCAGATAGGTGATTTCAGATCTAAAGTCACTTTCTATGTGATCGAGATCGCGAGATCCTATAATCTTCTTCTGGGGAGGCCCTTTCTTCATGAAAATAATGTGGTGCCCTCTACTCTTCATCAATGTTTTAAATACATTGATAGCAATGGAAGAGTACAAAAAGAAGTTGCTGATATAAATCCCTTCCATGGGGTTGAAGCTTATTTCAATGATTCCCGAATGTACAAAGAAGAGTATACAAGGATCATACAAGCTATGGAGAAAGAAGATGCACAAAGTGAGACTTTAATAATCCCTGTTAAATGTCGAACTACTCAGCAATAATCTCCTAAACCCTCTGGAGAAGATTCTTTCATCATTCCAGTGAGTGGACGGATCTCTCCGTTACCTCAGTCATCTACTCAGAATACACTGATCATTCCTGTCAGTGGGCGTACTACAGTTCCTGTACCTTCACAAGATACTCTGCTAATTCCAGTTGGAGGGCGGACTACTCTTCCTACTCAAACTTCAAGGGAGCTCACCTCTTCTGAGCCATTTGTTATCGATCTTAATCGAAACAAAGCTTCTTCTTCTTCTCCCCCTTTAGTCATTGACTTGGCTAAAATCTCTAAGGCTCAGCCTTCTTCCAATGTAAATATTGCTGCTTTTATATTTAATGAAAAGTCTCCACCTTTGCAGTACGTTGATGTGTGTAATTATGTTCATAGTTATTTACATCTGTTAGATGACTTGAACACAATAACCATAGGAGTTGTACAGACTGTTCATACAGATGTATCTCTAGAACCTGTACAATCTTCATACTTTCTAGTTCCCAGCAGAAAGCCAGGAGACATTCCAATATTTTTCTACAAAGGGCCTCAAAATCCTTCTGATCTTGAAAATGATGACAAAAATGATGATACTGGAAGATTACAACTACGTCGTTATAGTCAGCAATCTAGAGACATCATCAAAAATATGGGCTATGACTTCAGGACTGGCCTTAATAATGGAAAAGGAAGAAAAATGCCTGTCCGGATTCCTCCTTTGAAATATGGAAGGACGAAATGCGGATTGGGTTATACTGCTCCTACTCCTTTCATCAATATTATCCATGAAGATCTTGAGTCTGACGAAGATAAGAGATCTGATTCTTCTAGTACCACTTCTTGGGATTCCGATACGAGTATCGGTGACTTCTATTGCAACCTTCTGTCTTCTAACATGGTTTCCATTGACCATTCTGAAGAAAGTCATGAAGACGAAGAAGAGTTTGAAATCTCACCTGAATCAGAACAATGGGCCCAAAGATTAGATAATCAATGGGAGTTCCGTTTCGAGCAAAAAGAACCTCCGACTGAAGATAAACTTGTTCAAATAGATGTTGGTGAAGAGGGGTCTCCCAAACCAATATTTATCAGTGAAAGTCTTCCAAAAACTGATAAGAAAAACATGATCAAACTCATTCGTGATTACATCGATGTCTTTGCTTGGAGTTATGAAGATATGCCAGGGCTTGATCCTCAAATTGCAACTCACAAGCTCAATATCTTGCCGAATGCTAAACCGGTCAAACAACAACAGCGACAATTTCGTCCGGACATCATGGATGCAATTGAAGCTGAAGTCAATAAACTCATTACCTCTGGGTTTATTAGAGAGGAATAATATCCCGATTGGGTGGCTAATATTGTTCCTGTTCTTAAAAAGACTGGCAAGATCAGAGTATGCATAGACTTTTGCGATCTCAATGCGGCATGTCCTAAAGACGAATTCCCTCTACCAATCACTGATGTCATGGTTGATAATACCTGTGGATTTGAACGAATGTCATTCATGGACGGGTATTCTGGGTATAATCAGATCAAAATGTTCCCAGAAGACGAGAAGCACACTTCTTTCAGAACGCCGATTGGTACATACTGTTATACAGTTATGCCATTCGGTCTCAAGAATGCAGGAGCAACTTATCAACGAGCTATGAGCACTATATTCCGTGAACATTTGCGGAAAACAGTCGAATGCTATGTTGATGATATTGCAGTCAAAAGTCGACAAAAGGAGGATCATATCCAAGATTTGAAGACTATATTTGATCTAATGCGTAAGCATCAATTAAAGATGAACCCTACTAAGTCCTTCTTAGGCGTCTCTAGTGGTAAATTTCTCGGCTTCGTCATTACCTCTAAGGATATACACGTGGATCCCGAGAAGATCAAAGCCATCCAAGAGATGCGTCCTCCACGCACCTTAAAAGAGCTACGAGGATTTCAAGGAAGAATCGCTTATATCAGGAGATTTATCTCTAATTTATCAGGACGCTGTAGATCATTCAACAAACTTATGAAGAAAGGTGTCTCTTTTGTCTGGAATGATGAATGTCAGAAAGCATTCGATGATATAAAACAATATCTGATGAGCCCTCCAGTATTGGTACCTCCCGTCTCAGGAATACCGTTCCTCCTCTATACTCAAGCAATGAGTCATTCATTGGGTGCATTACTCGCTCAAAAGAATCAAAATGGCCATGAACAGGCCATTTATTATCTCAGCCGTACTATGACCGGAGCTGAACCTCGATATTCATCGGTTGAAAAAGAATGTTTAGCCTTGATGTTTGCTGTCCAAAAGACACGTCATTATATCATTGGCCAGACTATTCATGTCATCTCCAGGATCAATCCTATACGGATCATGATGAAGAAACCCAGTGTTTTGAATTCTCGATTGGCTAACTGGGGAATCCTACTTGCTCAGTATGATATGCACTATATTCCTCAGAAATCAGTCAAGGGACAAGCTTTAGCTGATTTTCTGGCTGCTCACTCAATTCCAGAAAATTCAAAACTCTATGATGAAATCCCAGATGAAGTCCTAGATTCAAATCAAATTGCTGAAGAAGATCCTACTTGGCGTCTATTCTTTGATGGAGCATCAAGAATTGGTCCTAATGGCGATATTGTTGCTGGAGTTGGAATTGTTCTTGTATCGCCAGAAGGTCTTGCCATCCAAAGAGCTTATTCTCTCGATCAGCCGTGTTCAAACAATGTAGCTGAGTACAACGCATTGCTTATTGGTCTTCAACTCGCTAAACATCTGAATATTCAACATTTGGAGGCGTATGGAGACTCTAAACTTATTGTCAATCAGATCAGGGGTACTTATAAAGTTCGCCATCAAGATCTGGTTCCTTATCATAGAGTGGCCATATTTATGGCCTCATCATTTAAGGAATTCTTCATTAAACATGTTAGGCGAGCATGTAACACAGAAGCTGATGCCCTTGCTAATCTTGCAGCGGTGCTGGCTATCCCAATCAGACGGCAACAAATGATTGTTGTTCGTAGTCGAGAATTATTTCATCATGAAAATAACCTGACTCTAGGACTTCCAGTTGACATTAAAGAATCAACATCTCATGACGTCAACACAACAAGAGGATTTAGATTTAGTCGTAATTCGATATCATCTTCATCCGATTCCAGCATGAAATTCATCTTCAGTAACTCGACTGAGAATCAGAATACGGATAAAGATTGGAGACTTCCTTTCTTAGATCTTGTATTGTATGATATTCTTCCGGATGATCCGAGTGAGGCAGCATCTATCAGACGACGATCACTCAGATTCTATTACAATTATACAACAAAGACCTTATATCGTCGAGCTTATGATGGTTTACTCCTTCGGTGCATTGCCGGTGATGAAGCCCAACAAGTTATTCGTGAAGCATATGATGGAATTTGTGGAGCGCATCAACCTGGGCCAAAACTTCAAGACCGTATTCGACGGATGGGTTATTATTGGCCAACTATGGTATCAGATGCCATTGAATATGCAAGAAAATACAAAGCTTGCCAAATCCATGCGGATTTTATACATCAACCTTTGGAATTTCTACATCCGACGGCAGCATCATGGCCCTTCGAAGCTTGGGGCATGGACATTGTCGGCCCGATCAATCCACCGTCATCTAAAGGTCATCGGTTCATTCTCGCAATAACCGATTACTTCTCCAAATGGGCCGAAGCTATTCCTTTATCTGAAGTTAAGACGTCTAATGTCATCAGCTTTATTAAGCACCACGTTATTTACAGATTTGGTGTTCCTCGACGTATTGTTCATGATAACGGACCACAGTTCGTCAGCCAGAAATTTACTCGATTCTGTGACGATCACCGGATCAATAATGTTGCTTCTACCGCATATAATCCAGCAGCTAACGGATTGGCAGAAGCTTTCAACAAGACTATCATCAAACTCCTAAAGAAGTTTGTCTCCACTAACAAACGTAATTGGAGTGACAAGCTCGGGGAATGCTTGTGGGCTTATCGCACTACAGTCCGTAATGCTACTAAGTGTACACCTTTCTCTCTGGTGTACGGATCTGAGGCTGTTCTCCCATTAGAGATTCAAATTCCTTCTTTAAGGATAGCAATCGCTAATGAACTTACTGCTGAAAATAATGATCGTCTTCGACTTCAAGAATTGGAGGCTCTGGATGAAAAACGGTTATCTGCTCAACAGAATATTGAATTCTATCAAGCTAGAATTTCAAGGGCTTTTAACAAGAAAGTCAGAATTCGAACATTTCAGAAAGGAGAACTTGTGCTTACTGTCAGACGCCCGATGACTATGACACACATGAGTAAGGGCAAGTTTGATGCAAAATGGGAAGGTCCATTCATTGTCAATAAGATCTTTTCTAATGGGGCTTATCAACTCACTACTCTAGATGGTAAAGCCACTATGATGCCCATCAACGGCAAATTCTTGAAAAAGTACTACGTCTGATATTTCTATCAAGATTGTCCTCCCATCACTCTCCAGCTGTTTCATTGTTCTTTCTGAAGAATCATTCTGATATCTATTATCCCCAGTGGAGATAGGTATTCTACTTTGTATCGTTTTCTCAACAAATTTGATATCCAGAAAATCATGTCCACATTACCTCTGAATTTTCTATCTTAATATCATATTTATGAAAATGATATTTAGTCTTTCTGATTTCTGAGTCAAAAGATCAATGAATAAAGGCAAAAATATAAAGTGGGAAGGATATATCGTAAACAAAGTTTCCTTAAACGGAGTTTATTTGAGACAAATCCCTCAAAAAAAAAGTACATCATCATGAAAGATCACTGTGATCCCTTTCATATTTGGGACGAGGACCACATACATAATCAGCAAAAAAATTGAATACATCTTTTCCTGACCGCACCAAGAATTGACAGGCAGCCAGCCTCATTGCTTCTTCTTCTTCGGTTTCTCCTGGTTCGACCAGGAAGTCCAGGATATCTTTTGGCGGCTTGGGAGTAGACGAGCTTTCGCCCATTTCCTTCTTCTGCGGAGGTGGATGTTCTTTAACACCTTCAGTAGCTTCAAGGACGACTTCAGCCTTCTTTATGTTCTCTCCAAAAGACATTGTGGATAAAATGCGATCCTTCTATTCAAATATATGCTCTATTTATAGGCATATGGTTACAAGGTGTAATGTCCCAAATTCGTAATACGTATTTAGAGTACGTATGCGTATTTTGGACCCATATTTTATTTTAGTCATGATTAGTTATCTTGGTTTATCTTGCATTGGCTTAGTTTTAATTAGCATTGATAGTTCAATTGGTTTTAATGGTTCACCATGGTTTATTTTGGTTTGGTCTATTTTGGTTTCACATGGAGAACCCTACCCTATTATAAATATCAACTTCTCTCTCTCTCCTTATTATTTTCTTCATCTTCTTCCTCAAGCTTCTTCCTCTCCACCACCACCACCAACCTAGGCAAGTGCATCTTGCTATCACTTGAGGGCTACATTTTATTGGTCTATTAGTTTTATTAGCTCATTTTGAGCAACATTAGAACTTGGATTTTCTCCATTTGGAGCTTAGAATTTTGTAGATCTAGGTTTGAAGTATTTCGGATTTTGGTGGATTTGATCTATGAAACTTGTTTATTTTCATGTTTTGATTGTTCTATGTGGAAGAGAATTGAATTTTACACAATTTAGACCCTTACAAAGTTGGATTTGGACTTGTTTTGACCTAGTTGTGGTCCTTGGAATTTCTGAGTTCCATGGCTTTTCTCTCGGTTTGGGGAAGAAGACCCCTGTTCCCGAGCGCAATCCAGTCCAGCGCTCTTTAGCGCCTGGCGCAATCCAGTCCAGCGCTCTTTAGCGCTGGCGCAAACCAATTAGCCCAGCACTCTTTAGTGCTGGCGCAATCTAGCCTCGCGCAGCTCGTTTTGGCGCAATCTAGCCTCGCGCAACTCGCCCTGGCGCAATCCATTCTCTGCGTAATCCGGTTTGTGCGCAATCCAGTGTGTGCGCAATCCGATCCCTGCGCAACCCGACTCAGTGCGGCTCAGCTCTTGCGCAGTTCATCTTCTGCGCAATCTGACCTAGCACAATCTATTTCCCTGCGCGCTTGACTCAGCGCAGTCCAGCCCCTGCGCGATCCAACTCTCGTGCAGTTCATCCCTTGCGTACTCTAACCCCTGCGCAATCCATTGTCCATGTTGATTTTGTTTTAATCCTCTAGGCTTGGCTTCTCTTCTATGGATTGGAGTTTTGAGATCTTGTTTCACATGACACGACTGCTTGACCCAACACGACCTGGCACGGTTTTTGATGAATTGCTTATGACTAATATGGTTTCTGATTTCTGAGATTTATGATTCCGGATACTTTCTGATCTTCTTGATAGTGACCCGATGGGATGCACACTTGACTTGTAACCGGTGATTCATATTAGTCCTGTATATGGATATTTTATTAGATATTTTACGCCCATTTTATATCCTTACGCCTTTTGTCATGAACTTGATAATCACGAATTTATTTAATATGTTTGGAATGATAACTTGACATGATTGGCTTGACATGATAGACTTGATATGACAACCTGACTTGATGATGACCCGTAGTGGTGCGCTCTCGACCAGTAACCTGACATGACATGATAATGGCCCGTTGTGGCGCACTCCTGGCTAGTATACTTGACCGGATAACCTGACATGTTATATCTCGATAAGCCGTTGCGGCGGCTACTTGACATGACACGATCTGTATAATGACTTGACACCGTGGGCGATTGTGCTTGTATAAATAAACCAGTCTTGTCTCGCATCATTTCTAGGGCATGGACCCCTGAGTACCACGGTCAGGGGTACATATTGAAATAAACTAAGGTTAATAACTAGAATAATCTACTAGTCATGAAGAGATGTTCCCCAGTTACAGGCGACCCCGTTATTCCGGCCGCAAATGTTTGGACTTGTAGCCTGCCGACGAGTAGGGCACATTTCCAGCCCACTGTCATGTGGGACACTCTCGATTGTCACTTTAATGATTGAACTCTATTGTCTTACACCCTCCCTCGATTGTCACTTTAATGATTGAACTCTCTGGATTGTCACTATAATGATTGCCTGGATAACCTGGGTAGCTGCAGGGCCTGTGACTACTTGGAGCATCTCATTGCATCTTGCTAGTAATTAGGATTGTGATAACCCTAGTTAGTTAATGTAGAAAGCCGTAGGCAATGATTGGCCGTGATTGATTGGATGGAGTCTAGTCCAGTTTAGTATTGTCTAGAAGTGATCGATTACAAGATTGTACCAGTATGATTGAATGATTGTCACTCCAGATTGTCACTATAATGCTTGAACACTATTGTCACTCCAGATTGTACTATCCTGATTGTACCTTTCATGGTCACTCTCATCATTGTCTTCTTTTCATATATATTGTCCAGCTATATTTTATTTAACATGATGTTTCTCTTAATTATTTTCTCTAATTGGGACAAGTGCATTGGTAGTGCACGAACCCCAATCTGTGTTACTTATTATTTTCTTACATGTTGAATGCTAATGATTTGCTGGTTTTAGTCCTTAAGTGAAGCCTCCTTTGTGGCACTTGCTCTTTCTGGGGTCTGACCCAGCTGGTTTTGTATGGCCAGATACCGGAGCAGCAGCAAAGGATCTACCTGCTTTCCAGCCCGATGGTGGTCACCAGGCGTAACCAGGGCATCGAGTGGGTTTCTTTTTTGTTCTCCCACTGTAATATTGTAAATTATTCTTTTGAGGCGTTTAGCCGATGAGAAAGTGTTAGCTCGATTGTACTTACTTACCATCTGCCTACGGGCTGTAACATGATTGACAAGCCCCGGGGGTTGATCATGTATGACTGAACTCTTGCTAGTCCTTACATTTTGTACGACTAGCTTCATGATCATCTGGATATGTAATGTTTGGGACGCCTTACAATTGTATATTTAGTGATCTGATATCTTGTTATTATTATTAGTTGGTTGAGATTGAGACAATAGGCTATTTATGACCTTAAGAGACTGATGGCTTGTAGATAAACCTTCACATATCTAGACAGCCGTGACCGTATAGCGGTATGGATTCCATTCCGTTATACGTAGCTGGCTATGTCTGCCCCCGCTCTCCAGTATTCTGGTTCTGGGGCGTGACACAAGGATCGAAGGGACGTATTCTTTCCCGATATTCAGTTCATCCATTCATTTCTCACATTCATCCGACGTTTCACATGTTCATTAATACTTGACGGTTCGTCCGTTCATTTATTACATTCACTCGACAGTTCATCTGTTTATCGTTTCTTAACGGTTCATCCGTTCATAATCTTCTATCAGTTCATTAAGTGGGGATTCGTTATTTATCATGTTTTTATAACCTCTGAATCAATTCCGAATCTGCTTACTCATTTGTCATGTTTTGACCTCTGCATAGAAATCAAACTATTTTCTTTCGAGTTCCTATATATTATCATGTCCATAATACCTCTGATAATATCATATACTCCAAAAACAGAAAAGATGATTTTATTATCTATCATGTCCACAATTCATCCACAAATACAAATCATTGAAGCATAGAAGAAGTGTCATTTCCATTCCCATTTCACCACAAAAAGTCTATTACATTTTCTTAGACTTTCCTACAAATCATAATGGAAATCTATTACAAATTTTGGATTTTCATTCTATGTACAACTGAGATCTATTTCTTCTTGGATCTTCTCTGGCAATCTCGTTGTTTGTGGCAATTCCTGGGTGTCCAGCAGGAATCAAACTCTGGTCTTATCTCTCAGACGAGAGGAGAACCACAGAGTAGGGCAACACGAAAACGTGTTGCTGCCAATACAACTGGTGGATGGGGGTAACCTCTCAAGGAAGACAGGAATGTATCCAAACCTTGGGATACAATTCCTGGTTCTGCCTTGAAAGGAACTCTACTACCCGATTTCTCGGTAGTAGAGTTAACTCCACCATCCAACTCTCGTGTATAAAGGCTCTTCCTACCATCTAAGGAAGACCCTTCTATCTCACGAAGAGTTCTGAGTTGTCTAATTTACGCGTCAAAAGCGTATGAGCTCCCTGATGTGGGTGTCAGAAGAACATTGTCCACAGCATCCACATCACCAATGCCAGTTCTGAAGAAGGTTTTCAGCCAAAATTCTGCAAGAAACAGTAAAGAAAAATCAGTCAACAGAAACTGGCCAAGCAAAGACAGATGCATTCTGTTCATTTCAGGAAGATGAATTTGTCCTTAGCAAACAAAAAATTCGATGCGTGTATATTGAACTTACCGCTGAGTTTGCTGCTAAGGATTGACAGATCCATGTCTGGTAGCGTGCACAGAGATTTGACATCAGACAACATGGCTTTCCTATTTTCTTCTCATAGAAAATTCATTCTCAGAAGAGAGGAAGAAGAATGGGAAGATGAGTTTGCGTGGAGTTCATCCATCTATTTAAAGGGTCAAGTGCAGGTCTATTCTTGGAAAAGATCCGCATAAATAGCGCTCGTAAATTATGGAATGAGTGTCACGTGTACTTCGGGAGACCGTGCAACATTGGAAATAGTCAAAGAGTGCTAATTAATATTTCATTAAAAGGCATGCAGATCAAACACAAAAGTTGTACTTCATTCTTTAAACAGGCACTGATGGCCTTACAAAAAAGACAAAAAAGTGCAACAAAAGCGTAGAAAGTTACGCCCTATTTTCCAGAGCGGCTAAGTTTGATGCCTAACTCCTCTACGTTCTTAACTCCCAGGCGATGTAATAGAGTCTCGAGCATTTCACGCTTCTCCATAAGGCTCCGCCCATCAGAAGAAGACGAGCCATCCAATCCAAAGTAGCTCAAGAGATTCTTGGCTAACTGCGTGGAGTCGTCCTTGAGTTTGATGACGATAGGTTCGGGTTCTTTGCCCCCAAAAGTGGGGTCACCATGGGAACAAAAGCCCAACTTGCGTGCTTCCTCTTCGGCTGCTTCCTTTGGGGTCATATTTTCGAGAGATGAATGTCAAAGTTGAGAATCTCTTCCTGTTTATATAACAGATCTCATCGACAGTTCATATTCCACCATAAATTGGACGCAATCAGTCTCGAAGAACGAAGAGACATTATAACATTTAATAAGTTTATTTGGATGTTTTCAAAGAACTTCGAAGTCTTTTCGACTTCCGAAAAATTTTGGAGCCATCTCAGCGTGACTTTAACTCATTTCATCATCTTTATTTTCAAAGTATTTCAAAAATATTTTATCATTTTTCGAAAACTTTGAAGGGGGTTTTATAGGCCTCAAAAATAAAGTCACGCTGAGTTGATCAGAACAAGTCACGCAGAGTGATCCGAGAAGCAGCACAAAAGATACGTTAAGTTCTGCCTGTCCATCTCCTTTAGAAATTATGCAGAGACAGCTCAGTCATACGTCAGAATCATAATAACTGACAACACAGCAGTCGAAAAACGTCTCCTCGTATGCCACGTATGCACAGAACTCGAGAGATCATCGCCGTCTTTTGCGTGATTTTCGAAATCTTCCTTAGCAAGACTCACTCTTCACCAAGTTAGCGTGACTTTGGGTCTTATCTTCATTTAATGCGGCTGACAATATAATCAATGTCAGAGATTTTGTGTCAGACGAAGCGTGCCAAATCAAGACAGCTGGCGGTTTGCGTGGATTCTGAACCTTCTCCTTCCTTAAGTTTGCGTGGATTTTTGAGTTATTCTTCTCAAAGCCTGCGTGAATTCTGAAGTATTCTTCTTCAAAGCTTGCGTGGATTTTGCCTTCAACGAGTCTGCGTCCACGAAACTGCGTAGATTTTTGCCTTCAGCAAGACAGCGTGGATTTAATTTCAACTGAAGTACGTGGCAGCCATGCCACCGATCTCTCTCTCGCGTGCCCAGTAACTTGCACACGACCCATGCACTAATGCCATGTGTCCAACAGTTACGGGCCACGTCCAGTAACTACTCACTAACCCTGCGTGTATTTAGAGTCTGTATGACTTTTCAAATGCACCAGTAGTGAGGTAGTTATCTTTTCAGTTACTGTTTTGACTCTATAAATAGAGTTCTTTTTTTCTCATTCATTGTACAGATACATTGATATCTACTGTCAAAATTTTGAGAGCTTTTCTTCTTCGCATGGTCCAAGGGATAAAGCGATCGTCTTCTAGATTGGATTCCTACAGTTGTATTTTTCTCAGAAACACAACAAATAAAGAGAATTTCTTTATAGAAAACAGTTGAGACTTGTTATTTCTTCCTGTTGTACCTCAGTTGAGGATTCCCTTATCTATTTTATCGTGCCTTATTCTATCTCTCGTTTGTGATTGCGTTGTACCTCTGTGTTGGCCTCCTTATAGAGAGCATTCATATTATGTTAGTTATAGTTCATGACCTAGAACAGCGTTCTACCGCCGACACTGCGGCGTAGGCTGGGCGTTGTTACGTTCTCGTACCCTCACAGTGGGTGTGGGTCGTGACACGTTTTTAGTGATGGCCCATGCAGGTCGAGTTTATGTAGTGGTATTCGAACTAGAGTATCACTACAGCCTGCAGTAGGATTAGGATTATTTTTGGAGGTACTCAATCACATTAGAAAAAACTCCTTATCAGATCCCTTTTATCTAAATTTGTTGCTTGTTGTTTCTCTTGAATATAAACTGATCTCCTTTGAATTTTTGCTTCATTCTCAGAAATTGTTTCTTATTTCGATCTGTCTTCATGATGGTTATGAAGACATGATCTCATCGCTTCGGTTCGGGGAATACTATCGAGAGGCTGGCCACCTCTCGTCCTGTTCATCAGGGCCTCGAGACCGCAGCTCCTGTTGTGCCGACTCAAGTTGGTGTTTCTGGTAAATTGGAGGTGCACCTCTATCTGTACAGAGATTTTCTTCCGTCATTTCTGACTTCTTTCAGCAGCGGTGATTCATGCAGCATCAGCAGCAGACAAAAGAAAACTAGCAGGGCGAGCTATCGTCAGGACAGTCAAGGATGCATAGGCCGTTGGAGATCTAGTTGTAGGTTCCGTTCTTTTGATTTCATTTCCCCAATTGCCTCTTATAGCTGTCTTAAAATTCGATTCTCCCTGTTCCTTGTTGATTTATCAATTTTGTCCTGTTGTTTTTGGTGTTATGTTGATTTTCTTCTGAGATAAATCATATGGGCTAGGTCACCTAAATCATGGGATCTAGAATCTTCGATGGTTATGTTAGTTGGCATAGTGAGGACATGTAGTCAGATTTTGGATGTATTTCTCGGGTATAGGAATTTAAGGTTTTCGCCGTCGCATGCGACAATGCAAAAATTTTAAATACCATGATTCTAGAGGTATATGCCTTAGTCGAGGACTCTATGATTATCGTAGCCTTGCTCACTAGCACGACGAAGATTCTGAGTATCATGATTTTGGACAGACGCATATGATTATCTGACGGTATGTTTGAGACTTTGATTGTGGGGTGTTTGACCTAGAAGGACTGCTACCTTCTTAATTTCGAGGACGAAATTTTTATAAGGTGGGTAGGATTGTAACACCCAGTTTTTCAGAAGAGGGTAATTTTAAAATTTTGTAATTATAATTATTAATTAATGATATTTATTTCATATTAGATTTTTTAGTGATTTTTTAATTAATTTTAAACTATTTAAATTCATGACTTGTGATTTTGGTGTTGTGCTAGTGAATAGTAGATACTGCCTACCCTAGAGCCTAGCCATGTGATTAGGGTATTTTTGACATTTTTAGGGTTATTTGGATTTATTATAATTTATTTGAATTTATGGGAATTTTTAGAATTTATTTAGGAATTGTTTGAATGAGGGTTGACTAGGTTGACTTTGACTAGCAATGACCTTGGTAGGCTAACCTAGAAGCTAACCCTAGTTGTGTTTGGACTTGGTTAGGTCATCTAATCCTAGTTAGACTAGAGTTGACCCATGGTATGGTTATTTGACTTAAGTTAGATTCAAGTCATAAGCCATGACTTGTGATTAAAACTTAAATCAATAACTAGCCCTAAAGCCCATAGAGGCCCAAGCCCATAGCCCATCACTAAACCCTCACCCTAACACACTATGGCCAGCCACAATGGGAACCCCACCCCTATTTATACTCTCTTCCATTTAGGGCTAGCCTCTTTTAGGAAAGAACAAGCTTAAGGAAGAGGTATTTTCCCAACTTTAGAAATTCATAGAAATTCCATTTGATCTCCTTTTTCCCTCAAACAAATTGCAATAGGTTCTAATTTAGGTATACTTTCTGTTCATGGAGGTCATTCTCAAATTTGGGACAATTTGGAGCTTTAGGATTAGCAAGAAGGATCTCCCATTTTGAAGCTTTCTTTGGAGAAGAACACCAATAGGTAACTTCTCACTCTCTCGATGAAATTCCAGTTTTCTTGTATATTTGGACAGCCCTAGGAGTCCCCTAATTGTAGGAATTAGTTTCGTGTCTTGGTGGACCCATTTCGTGTCCGTATCGGACACGTATCTAGGTGTCTATGCATGTGTTTGATGAAATGTCACAAAGGGAATTTATTGCTATTTTTGAAAAAGTATTTGAATGAAAATGTTGACTTTAATGTGTTTACTAATTTCTCCCAGGACTGAGTTGGTTTTCGAGCCGTGTCCGTGTCCAAATAGGACACGAATACGCTCGCAACACTCACGGGCAGTGCCCTGCTGTCCGTGTCCTGGTTTGCCTTGGACACGCCACTTCACGCCACAAAATTTGACATGGGGACTCCCTACATGACTGACACGAGGCCTACAGAGTTTCGTAGGACCTCGTGGAATGGTTTGGAAGCAATCGAGCCCGCACGGAATTGTACTGTCACGCACACGCACACAATTGCTTCACTGAAACGCACTCACACACACGACACGACACAACGTGGACACGGTGCAGGCTGTGGGACACGTTCCCCTATCCTAGGCGAACCTACAGCCACGGGCTCGTGTCCTAACTCGTGTCGAGTAGTGTCCACGATTGGTGTGCACGTGTGCACGATGATTTATGCACAGATTTGTGTCTGTGATGTGTGGTTGTTTAGGACACGTTCGTGTCCATCTTGTTGGACACGAACACCCTCCCCATGACCCGTATCATATGTACACCTGACTGCACACTTAATTTACTTATTTAATTAGGTTTTGAGTTTGAATTGGTTTTGGTTCGATTTCTCTGATACCATGTGTCTTTTTCGAAATTCCTGAATTGATTTTATTTTAATCTGATTTAGATGATGTTTTAGATTGCCACATTGATTTGCTACATGTGCTTTGGTTCCTACTAAGTTGGTTTTTGCAAATAGATTCGAATTGGTATTAATATTGGGTTGATTGAACTGTTATTTTCCCTTTATTTTTCCTGGGAACTGCATTCAATTGCTTCCTGTTAAAACTGAGTTTGATGTTATGGTCATATTGAATCATCTTCAAGTGTATTAAATACTGCAGTTTGATCTACATGTTAGATTAGGTTAATGATTAGATGAATGGATATTCGAATATGGTTGGACTGTGCAAAGGGTAGCTGATACATTCCTGTTTGTTGGAATGCTGAATTTGATTTCTATGTCTTTTTAACTGATTTTGATGTTTTGATCACCATGTTAATTCATTATACATGTGTTACTTTACTGTCAACCAATCTGAGGTTAGGTTCAGGTGTTTATGTCCTATCACAAGACACACACAACACTATGGTCCCTGTCACACATAGGACACTATTATTACTTAAACCGGAGATTTTCTCTTATATGTTTATTGAACTGAAATTGATGAGAAGTCTCATATTTTGTTGAGTTGATTTGGAGTGATATTTGGGCTGGAAACATGGAACCTGAGTTTGTTTTCTTTCTTTTCTTCACTACTCACTGATTTTCCTAATTGTCAGAAACCTGAGTTATGCACAGGTTCCTTACATATCACTGTTTGTAAATTCCTGAGATCACACCCTCTTCACACACATTGATATATATGTACTCACACACACATGTTACACACACACCCTAACACTGAGACACATGTACACACAGGGCATCATATTATTTCCTGGGACTATTTCACATCCCTGTTAGTATGTGTGTAAACCTGAGCTAAATACTGTCATGATTGAAGACATTGACACCACATTTCCTCCTCTCAATCACACACACTGTTAAATGGACTTAACTGTCCTTGAGATTCCTGTACAGTCCACACATTTATTTCCTGCAACAACCTACATTACTGTGAAGCACATTAGCACACATTACCTGTCATATTTTCCTAAACCCCCATATTCCTGTCACACATTGTCTCCTCCATGCATACCCATACATTGTATCATTAACACACACACAGGTCTCTCCTCTTGACACACATTATGCACACACATAAACACCCTACTGTTCTTGAGAACCCAAAGTTTAATTCCTATTTTAACTGAATATTAGTGTTAGAATTTCATGATTGGATTCATGTACATATATGTTAGTACCTTCTGAGTTGGTTTTACAAGTTAGATAGGTTTGCATTGAGAGAATGGGAATTGAACAATGGGTGACTGATACCTATTCACTGAAAATTCAGACTTTAATTCCTATTTTAAAACCAAAGTTGATTGCCATTTAATCCATGTACATGTGTAACTACATACTACCATGTGGGATGCTGATTTGTGATAGGTTTTATGATCTAGTATTGGATTTTGAATGTGGTTTGGCTGTCCTAAGAGTTGGACTGATACACAGTCCTGAAATCCAATTACCAGAACTTTAATTCCTGTTTTAACTTTTTTTTAATGATTAGTTCCATGTTTGATCACTTAAACCTGAGTATTAGTTCCTGCTGGATAGGATTGGCAAGTTACATAGGGTTTTGCACTTGAGATCGTGGAATTCGAACATTGGTTTGGGATGTCAACTGATGCATGCATTTCAGCGTTTAAATCCTGATTTTTAATCCTTTTAAACTGATTTAAATGATGATTAAGTTTGATGTTGAGATTTGGGTTGCTGCTTAAATGGGCTCTTTTGAATGTTTATATATAACTAGGTTTGCTCAATGTAAAACTGAGTTTGATTGATATCTTAACTGAGTTAAATGCAAACTGAGATTTAACATGAAAACTGAGGGCTTAAATCTCGGTGCATATTAATGCCATGTTCTAATAAGATTACTCAACTGTGGTTAGCTAAACCTGGTTCATAACTGAATTTGCATATGTCTATATCTGAAATGAACTGTTAAATAATCTTGAGAATTATAGGAATATAGGATGTTGTAAACTGAATTATGGTTAGTACCATATCACTCAGTCACCCTCACTGATTCCTATTTCTATGTGACACTCATTGTTCCAGGTCCTACACACACACATACATGAACCTTGACACACACACTATAGTATGCAAATTCCTGTCACATTTCACTCACACTTTCAAATACACAGGCCTTTCCCTTTTGTCCTGTCACCATATACACACACATGTGTCTACATTTCTTAAATCCTATTGACACTAGCCTATCACTAAACTGCCATGTTCCAAACACACACCTATGCATACGACTGAGATGTTAATCTGAGACTTATACCATATATCACACACATGTCTATCTCTTATATATATAATATATGCTAATGGCCTATATATGATAAATAAGTTGCCTATATCAATCTAGTATATAGATAGATATAAATATAATATATGAAATATGTGTGATATGGACTATAGGGCATAAGGCCTATGTGTATGGTATGAATACACCAATGGTTGTGTGTTGATAGTCTAGTATGACTTGTGATTGGTGTGTGATTGCTAGAATAGGCTGGTTAGGCTTAGCGAGACTTGTTTGGTTTAGCTTGACCTAGCCTTGACTAGTATAGTTGACTGGAGTTGACCAGGAGTTGACTTTGGCCTAGTTCGACCTAGACAGCATGCAGATGCATTATAGATTACTATTATCTTCCCCTGTATACATCTTGACTTGTGTTGCTCTAACTAGGAGTCAGATATCTCACCTAGGACAGTATATTTACTTCAGACATTCAGATACGAGGCGGGTACATTCTCTGATCATTTCATATCCTGCTTAGAATTATTTCCTGTATTAAATTACTTTACTTGATACTGTCACGTTGGTCACACGGATTAGTACTATATGGATCCTTTCTTGAGATGTTATCCCTTCAGGGAGCATCGGGTACTCTATGTTCTGTGCGTTTCACTTATATAACATATCATATGCTTCTTTGGTTCTTTGATCACTTGTGACATATACCCATATGATCACAGAGTCTTCTTTGAATCCTTATCACCCTTTGGGGGCATACCACCCTTTGGGGGCTTATCATCTTTCAGAGGCTTATCACCCTTTGGGGGCATATCACCCTTTGGGGGCTTATCACCTTTCGGAGGCTTATCACCCTTTGGAGGCATAACACCCTTTGGGGGCTTATCACCTTTCGGAGGCTTATCACCCTTCGAGGGCTGTTACATAGAAGCATGTACATAACATAACTTGTTTGGATCCTTGTGTATTAGTTGGGGGTACGGGGGAGTATAAATAGCCATGTGAATAATTCCAAAGTAGAATAGCCATGTACGCCTCTTTAGTATAGCCATGTACAATCAAGCCGTTCACATGTTGACTTTGTACTCTAAATCACTAGTCACTGGTAGCTCTCTACTTATAGTAGATATTTCTATTACAGTTCTCTCTCTGTTTACATACTGCATTTCCTTCAGTATCTATATCTTACTTTACAGCATGATTATATTTTCTAACCTGCTATGAACTGTTGAGATGTACTGTGCTCGCTCCCGTCCTGACTGGACCTGTTGAAAATTTTACAGAGGATGATGAGGCACTCTGCACCCTTACTTGGAGTTTGCCTAGATGACACTCGCGACCTGGACCCCTGGGGAGGTTCAGGCAGCTGCTGAGGATGATACCCTTGCACAGTATAGATAGCTTAGACTGTTTCTTTTTATGTTTATCTGTTGTCTTTATTTTCAGAGTTGTATATTTTGGAGATGTTGAGACTTGTTATTTCTTCCTGTTGTACCTCAGTTGAGGATTCCCTTATCTATTTTATCGTGCCTTATTCTATCTCTAGTTTGTGATTGAGTTGTACCTCTGTGTTGGCCTCCTTATGGAGAGCATTCATATTATGTTAGTTATAGTTCATGACCTAGAACAACGTTCTACCGTCGACACTGCGACGTAGGCTGGGCGTTGTTACGTTCTCGTACCCTCATAGTGGGTGCGGGTCGTGACACAGTCGGTCAAAGGACCCCAGATTAATAGGATGAACTTGTAATTCAACACAATGAATCTCATTTAATGAGTTCATTTGACCAAACCATTAGTCACTGCTTTTCGAACCCCCCAAAGAGGTAGTAATTAAGGAGACATGCTGACTCAGCAATTAAGGAGACTTTCTGACTCAATAATTAAGGACATTTTAAGAGGGTAGTCACTAGTCTCTCCAAAAGTGCAGTAACTTTGACTCCACTAAAAGCAGCCTTCAGAGCTCCCAGAAGTACAGCCCCTTCACGGTTCCTTTATTGATCTCTTAGAGCTTCCCAGAAGTGCAGCCCCTTCACGGCTCCTTCATTGATCTCTCAAAGCTACCCAGAAGCGCATCCCCATCACGACTCCTTCATTGATCTCTTAGAGCTTCCCAGAAGTGTAGCCCCTTCACGGCTTCTCTATTAATCTCTCAGAGCTGCCTAAAAGTGCAGCCCTTTCACAGCTCCTTCATTGATCTCTCAGAGCTCCCCAGAAGAACAGCTCCTTCATGGTTCCCCATAAGCGCAACATAATGACTTCGACTCCTCCGAAAGCATTCGCTAGACTTCCCAAAAGCGCAACTCCTTCAACGTTTCCCAGAAGCGCAACATAGTGACTTTGAATCCTCCTTAGCGGTCATCCATCGTCCGAAAGTGCAGTGACTTCAACACAATGGCTTCGTCTCCTCCAAAAGTAATCAAATCCAGTTTGTTCAAACCACTGACCCGGGATAAGATCAAAATCTAGTTTGTTTAAACTGTCATTCTTTCGATGGGGGCAAAATCTATCCGATTTCAACCAAACGGTATCTTTAAAGTAGCGGGTACATACCATATGTCACTAATAACGAGTGGTGCCAACTGCCTAAGATCTCAGCAATAAGGGAATCCCAACAACAGCTACGTGTCAGCTCAACAGCAGCCCTAACGGAGCGGTTACAACAGATTCTCCTAAAATATCGTGCGCAGTGCTCCTACGTGCCAAACACCCTTTCGTACATCGTATATGTGTAGCCTATAAATAGAAGAAGTCTTCCTTCATTCAAGAGGACTCGACGTCTTCTTAATTGGCAACCAAGATTATTACTCATAAGCATCAAAAAGTCAGAGCATGTTCGTTTTGTCGTCAGATCATCAACGGAGTAAAGGGGCCGCTGCAGTGTTCGATCTCCACTATTATATTTTTCTAGAAACTTTTATACTTAGATCTCCTATTTAGGAATCTTTGTGTATTCTTTTCTTCTTTGTATACAAAAAGTTCATATAACTTTTGTTCATGGCAAACAAAATGGAAACTCTGTTGGGTACTTCCTTCTCCTTTTACGAGAAGGTAGTGACTCAATCTGCAATGACTTGCGGGGATCTTTACAAAAGATACTGGTCGTGCGCTTCCATCAGTAAGCGTATGAAGATCTCCTTTCTAAAGGTGGTTCGGGTCCTTCGAACTGGCTCATAAAGCCGAAGACGACTCTATGCACTTGGGTACCCGAGGCTGCTGCGACGAGTGGCATGATGGAGGGACATGCGCTCAAAACCCCGATGAACGGTGAAGCATTGATGAGGCCTTCACCATCTGCTTTTGTGTTGCCTCAGTAAACTCCAGTTGATGAGAGACGCAGTGAAGCCCATCGCTCCTTTGTTGTGCGTAAAATGAAAGCACAACGTGGGAACAAATGTACAGTCTCCCACCCGTGCCGAAAGATGGATTCATAGGCTGGACTCTGAATATTACGGCCTTCCCAGGGGTAGTAGAAAGAAATCTAAGGCCACAAGCGCCTCGAACGAGCAACGTGCTACACCAACGGCTGACCGAAGGTCTGTATTGACAATCACGCATGTAGCCGACGAGAAACTGTACAAAATTGGTTCGAGTGTTTCGATGCCTCGACCAATAATACCCCTCTGTCACTTGAGCACGCATGTACATGATTCAAGCTATAGGGCGCATACTGTGGAGGCGGACTAAGACGAGCAGCATTGCTGTAAGCCTAAAATGAGTCTGCCTCACGAACAACTATCTGACCATGACCTAAGCTTACTTCACATGCAGGAACTGGGTAGAGGGAAGCTACTTTTACATCTTCACTCAGGCTCACGGTGTACCTGCATGCATGGAATGATTATAGATATAAAACTTCTGACCTGCGTAATGTGATCTCTCATAAGCACAAAATGAGAGAAGATTCGTTTGTGCATAACACGCCTGTCATAAGACACACTTGTGCCAACATCACAATCCATTGTTGTTGCCACCAAACAGCAGCATCGCACCAAGGAGGCGATTTATTTTCTAACAAATATAACCTGTGGTACCAGTACAGCAGAGACTCGACGAGAGATTGCCGAGTGCAAAAGAAGATGAACCCCTGGTTGCTTAATGATTTGCTGCATGGGGTCGCCATCCCTCAAGAAGATCTCCAAGAATCTACCTATATCAGGTAACAAATCCAAAGGCCAACCTAGAAGTAGCAAGCTGGCGTGCCTAATACGAGTGTGTTCTAACATACATGTGCCTAGACCAGACCCTTGTCATAAGGAAATGTTACTTCAACCGTAACACAGGCTGAGGGTAGCCAAAACCTGAAATTCTACGACAACCCCTCATTAAGGCAAGTAGAGGGCTTGGATGGAACTGATACAGATGCCTCCATGGGTGCAAGATACCGACAAGCTTGGGGTAGCAACTGCTTCGAGTCAGAGGATGATTCTAACCTACCTGTCTACCCTCAAGAAGTCAAAACTCAAGGGTCCGAGTCGGAGAGCGAAAGATCCACGGTGCCCTCTATTTCCCCCATCTGATGTCCGTCTATAAGGCCGAAGGTGACAACACGGCTAGTAGCGAGGGATCCAACCACCAACAATGTATAGAAGCCCTTGAGATGGGCCTGAATACATTAAATAAGACCATGCAAGCCTTGACTTCTGTGGTCCTGGAGATCAAAGATAAATTGACATCCAATGCTTCTAATTCAGCAAATCAAGACCTTGGAACAAATGGAGAGTCCAATGCACCCCCACATGCTCCGTCCCTCATCGTAAACCAAGCATTGTCACAGTCGTCTACTCCATCAATGATCAGACCCATAATGTCAAATGACATGCAGCAAACTCTCAAAGAGTTGTACGCTCGCTTTGACGCCCGAGAAAAGTAAAAAAACACTCCAAAAGATGGGGATCCAGCAACCACATCCCCCTGAGTAGGACAATACGATATATCCTCCCAAATATAAGCTACTGACGCTAGCACCCTTCGATGCAAAGGAGTCTCCTTGTCAATACTTGAGGTACTGCGTCTTAGTAGTGGGACATCTGCCAAAGGATGATGCTCTGCTTACGAATATATTCGTTGGGGCATTGCAGGTGGTAGCCTATGAATGGTTT
Source organism: Iris pallida (assembly GCA_029216955.1). Classification (NCBI taxonomy): domain Eukaryota; kingdom Viridiplantae; phylum Streptophyta; class Magnoliopsida; order Asparagales; family Iridaceae; genus Iris; species Iris pallida. The sequence continues at coordinate 9,586,039 of JANAVB010034418.1, read as the reverse complement.
TGCAGCCTCCTGGACAATTATATATCATCGTTCGACGATTTAAAACGTCTCTTTCTCGCTCAGTTCTACGAAGGAGGAATGGATATGTACGTTGTCTACTCTAATGGACATTGTCCAGAAGGAGAAAGAGTATAAGCGCTTACATTGAGCACTTCTGCTAAGCGGCCATGAGGCTGCCACTAGGGGTGCCTGAGCCCATTCTTATGGATTCGTGCCATAAGTACATGCTCCCGTAATCAAATTGTGGCATAGTGCCCCATGCACAGAATGGACACCCTTTATTACATGTACGGATATGGCTAAAAGAAAAGCTCGGGATGCACAGTCATTGGTACTGAGTTTCTCTTTACTGGAGGACAAAGGGAAATGCTTGTCCAAAAATAAACTTACCCATAAGGACGGAAAGGAAAAGCAAGCCCTGGCTATCAACATCTCCAAAGGGTTAGCGTTAATGAGCAGAAGCCGACAGAAGCACCGAAACTGAAAGAAAACTACTCCTTCAATGACAAAGATATACTAGAGCTCTTCATCATGCTGATGAAGGATGACAAGCTTCCACTCCTGCCTCCTAAGTATCTTGACAAAGTAGAAAATGTGGACAATCCAAAGTACTATCACTATCATTAGTACATTCACCATCCAACATGCGACTACTACGTGTTGAAGAAGCAGATTCAGTGGCTCATTGATGCCAAAGTCATCTCATTCGACTATGAGGACAAGACGATCACCGCCAACATGGTGACCCTTCAGTTTGGAAGCTTTTCGAAGACATAAGCTCATGATGGTGTCGTCCCTATCCTCAAAGCGACAATGGAAGTAGTCAACCTTCTACCGGCTCGTGATAATGCTTAGGGCCTCATCCCGCTTATGATGCCACGAGGTAAAGTTATGTGGGTCCATCCTAATCTTGCCCCAGACATGATGCTTCCCGTAGCGTATTCTATTAAGGGGAAGAAAACCAATTCATATCATATGGTTTCTACATCGACCGGCGATGCTATGGTTACCACTCGTTCGGTTCACCAGCTAGAGGATAACCAGGTTCTAGAGGAAGAGGTACCTATGTATGCTGTCACCACCGTACCAAATACATCAGAAGTAGGTCCATCTCAAACTCCTGCAATAGATAAGAAAAAGCAAAATGAGGTTCTCTTTGACAAAGTACTGAGGAAAGACTCAGCAATGGCGCCGATTAAGCCCTACAACTTCGATATTGGCACAACTTGCCAATACTCTAGCCTGGCTGTCGCTCTTCGAGCTCCTCCATTTCTCCAAAAAGACTCAGGATGCCCTCAGTGAAGAATTATAGAATTCTGATTCGTTCCTCAACCAGGTTCAACCGCCCAAAGAGGATTCGACCGCTTGCCCCTATTGTCATAACGTGGTCGAGGTGATTCCGAACATCACCTTTACTCAGCAAGACATGTTGCTAAAAAATGACTAGCACAATAGACCCCTGTACTATATAGGGTATATTGGTGCCATCTGTTGGCCCATTTGGTCATATGGTCAAACCTGATTTTAATAATTGAATAAACTCTGTCTGGATATATAAAGCTAGTCGGGACATCTCGGACTCTTGAACATGATCAAGAATGGCTATCTACTGGATTTAAGACCGAAGATCTGTTTGCCTACTCGAGTCTGTAATTCCTTATGCAATGTATTTTTCATTTTATTTGAGTCTAGGAATATGTTGTACACCGAGTCGTACAGGCAAATAGGCTTCCCTCAAATGAGTTCAAAATGTTTTTAAAATAACCTCTCAAAAAGGTTTACAAAAAGGTTTTCAAAAATCACCAAAAAGCTTTTTCAAAACCCTAACTAAACCCTGACTTAACCCTGACAGAACTCGGACCGAGTTCGGCCAGAGTTCGATTAGTGGCTATTGTGATTTTGAATCCTTGGAACTTGGTCCTCCTGCAGTTGCGAATTTGACCGAGATTTGCTCATAGAGTTCTGCCCGAATTCTGCCCAAATTCTGTCAGAAGTCTGCCTTTGAAAGTACTATAAATAGAGAAGGATTTCGATCATTTCAACTCACTCATTAACTTTCAATCTTCTCTCTATCTAAAGCTTTCAGTCTTTCAAAGAGTTCTCTAGTGCTTTCAATTTCAGATCCCAAGCCAATTACAATCCTATAGTCGATTTGCCAGTGCGGTACGGTCTAGAATTTTCTGAGATTGTAATCAGAAGGCTTGATTGAAGAATACCTCTTCACATTTGAAGTTGGACGAGTTCTTCGTATCAAAGCTCGCGTTGTAGAAATTGCAAGGACTTCGTAAGAAAACTTGCGGTTTTTCCAATAGTAGATTCAACTGGTAGCAAGGTTCTACCGACTGGATTAGTCCTCAACAGAGGGATACCAGTATACATCGCTGTCTTTGTGTTTGCTCTCTTAACTCTGTCTTTACTTTATTTCAATTGTGATTAATATTCTGTGATTGTGCTGCTAACTTTTTAATTAGTATTATTCCGCTGCCAACTCTATTCACCCCCCTCTAGAGTACTACGCTTTTCTATTTTGTTCCTACAATTGGTATCAGAGCAGGTGTTACAGGTAAAGCAAAGGTAACAGTGCAATTATTTATTCATTTTAATTAACTGTTATATAGATCACAGCACAACACATGGCAACTGTGAAATTCACAAGTGAAGGCCAGGCCATAAATAGACCCCCACTGTTTGATGGTACGAACTATACCTATTGGAAAACACGGATGAGTTTCTTCTTGAAATCACTTGACTTTGATTTATGGTCCATTGTTCTTGATGGCTATCAAAAGCCACCTCGTATAAATGTTGATGGAGTTTTAGTTGAAAAACCCCACAGCAGATATACAGAGGAAGAAAAGAAAAGGGCCAGTCTTGACGCACGTGCCATTAGTGCTCTCTTTTGTGCTTTAGACAGAACTGAATTTAACAGGGTGTCTATCTGCACAATGGCTAATAAAGTGTGGAAGCTACTTGAAGTCACTCATGAAGGCACGACTCAAGTCAAAGAATCTAAAGTCAGCAGACTTACTCAAGAGTACGAGGCGTTCAAGATGAAGCCCAACGAAACAGTTACACAAATGTTTGAGAGATTCCTGGATATTGTAAATCCTTTGTCCTCCTTAGGCAAAGATTACAGTAACCATGAAAAGATTCGCAAACTCCTGCGAGCACTTACCAAGAACTGGATTTCGAAGGCTACCGCAATCATTGAAGGGAACGACCTCACAACTATGTCCCTCGAAGTACTCATGGGTAAGCTACTCACTCATAAACTGGAGCTACAAGATTTTGAAGAGCCTGCACCAAAGGAGAAGACGATCGCTCTCAAGGCTCAGCACAAAAAAGCTGCTGAAGATAACTCAAACAGCAGTAGATCTGACGCTGAAGATCAAGCACTCCTAGCAAGGAAATTTAAAAGATTCATAAGACATGAGAAGAGAGTCAAGAGAACAACAGCAACAACTGGTATCAAGAAGATGCTGTTTGCTATGGTTGTAAGAAGAAGGGACACATGAAGAAGGATTGTCCCACAAACTCATCATCAAGCAAGAAGAGCAACAGGTATGAAAAAGGGAACCCGAAGAAATCAACATCTAGGAGATATGCCAATACTAGCATATGGCATGAAAGTGAAGCCAGCGACTCAGAAGACGAACAATCAGAAGACGCTGCAAATGTATGCTTTATGGCATCCGATCAAGTACCTACTAAACCTGTAGTTGATACTTATGATGACTTCACCTTTGAGCAATTAGGAGATGCCTTCAGTGACCTGATGATTGATTACAGAAAACTGCGTAGCAAGTATCAGACCGCTAAGAAGGTACTCAAAGAGTACAAAGGTGAAATAGGTAGACTTACTGACGTACTAGCTGAGGTTAGAAATAATTTTAGTGAGTCTGGTGAGCTTTCTACTATAAAGCTCTTATTACACGAGACTACCAAGTCATCTGAAGAGAAAGACAAAATTATTGACCAACTCAAGGAAGAACTTTCTATAGAGAAGAAAAGTCTTCGATGTGCACAAATCAGAATGGAATCACTCACTTCTGATTATACTAAGTTGTATGACACTTCCAAAAGATTGGAAATTAGGTTAGGAAAATAGCCTGAGCCTGCTGCTTCCTTCCCTAACACGTGTCACTTACCGAAAAATCGGAACATTCCCAAGCCAAACACTGTCAGACCTAACCATATAAAACCTTTACCCCAAAAGGTTAAGCCCAAACAAGATTATAGGTATGCTTTCTTCTATACTAGAAAACCTAAACCTACCAACCATGCACACCACTCAGCTTTCAACACTCGACATGCACAGTGTCATTATTGTGGCCTTATTGGTCATATTTCATCTGCATGTAGAATGAGAAAGCTTGCCCTATTTGCAACACTGTCGAAGAAGAAGAAGGAAGGCTATGTCTCCTTCGGTAATAACTTGAAAGGGTATATTATTGGTATCGGTGATGTTGGTAAGTCTCCCTATCCTGTGATTAAGGACGTCTGTCTGGTTACCGAGTTGAAACATAATCTACTCAGCATAAGTTATCTAGCTGATCATGGTTATGGCATCAACTTTGGCAAAGACAAATGTACTATAGTTGATAGCTCAACTGGTAGTACTATCTTTGAAGGTATCAGGGAAGACAATATATATGTTTTCTATTTGTTAGAAGAAACTAACATTTCAGGTAGATGCTTAATGGCCAAAAGTGATAAGAGTTATTTATGGTATATGAGACTCGGTCACGCTAATATGGATACGATCTCAAGATTATCCACAAAGAAGCTAGTACGCGGTTTACCGGACATTACATTCAAGAAGGACTCGGCATGCAGCCAATGTGAAAAGAACAAAGCTACCAGATCCACATTCAAGTCAGTAAACGCAGTATGTACTACTAGACCTCTACAATTGCTTCATATGGACTTATTTGGTCCTAGCAGAGTTGCTATCCTCGGAGGTAAACTTTATGCTTTCGTAATTGTAGATGATTTCTCTAGATACACGTGGGTATATTTCTTGTCACGCAAGAATGATGCATTATCCGAATTTGTCGCCTTTTGTAAGAAAGTACAGAATGAAAAAGGTTACATGATCACTCGTATAAGAAGCGATCATGGAGGCCACTACACCAAAATGGCTATTTTGGAACACTAGGTATTTTTCATTTTGGAATGCTTATTGGGCGTACTAAGGTGTTGGAACGGAGTGAAAGTGTTCCAGATTAGACAAACGTTCCTAATATAAATATTTTCAATTTTGAAAAAAATTATTTATTTAGATACACTTTTAGGGTGTTCCAAATAAGTTTCAAATGACAATGTCATACATGTGCATCTCTCCTGTGTTTAGAAGAAAAGTGTTCAGTAAAAAAACTCTTTTTCCCCTAGGTCCTTTATTTCCACCCCCTTTCCCCCCAAAAAACTTGTCTCCCCCAAATTGACGATCGAACCTTCCTCAACCTTTCTGCTCTCATTCTCATCGCCTCTGTTGCGGTTGTTCTTGCCATTTCTCCCAGATTCCGATCCATCTTCCAGTGAGTATTTTTTATTGATCTTCTTTGTATTGTAGTTTTTTTGTTTATGAAGAAATTTTGAGTTCAGATTGTTCATCATTTTTTATTGTAGAGAAAGATGGCATAGATTGGACTCTGCATGCCACCGTCTTCGAAGCGGACAACCTCAACACCCGAGCGTCTGCCCACGCTCCCAGATTTCTCTGCAAGGTACATTTTTGCCTAAATGTAGGGGCCGTATCATGTCGGACACATCTATTATTGTTTATGAATAAATTTTGAGTTCAGTTTGTTCAAGTGGAATCGATTAGAGAGTCTCTGTGTTCTAATCTGGAAAGGATTGACAGGAAAATGGCAATTTTTCATAAAGGAATCATGTATTTTGCCTTATTGATCGTATGATTTGGTAGGAAAACCTACCTTATTGATCGTATTATTTAAGCTACTACAAACGCAGAGCAGATTCAAAGAATCTATTGAAATAAATATTAGTCTAAATGGAAAGAAGGTATAAGGTTTGCTCCAAGTAATTAAAATAATATCTTAAGTACAATATTGACAAAGGAATCATGTATTTTGCCTTCCTATGCAACAGTGAGTCCCAAGTGGAGATGGGAGGAGGTGCAGAGCATGGAGAAAGCAACCATAAGGAATATGTGCAACTATGCAAGTGCCCAACCATTTGTTGAGCTTTTAGTTGTAAAGGACCAAACATACCCTTTTTGTGTCAGGAACCAAATTCAAGATGATATAGCAGGTTATGCTAGAGTTAGATAGCCAAACAAAGTAGAAGGATGCTTCCTTTTTTCAATAAAATGTAGGTTACTACAACTTGTTCTGCTATAAGTGAAATATTGTACTAACTGACTTGCCATTGAACTGAACTGACATCTTACTTCATTTGATAAGGTATATATATGAGGTTATTCTTATTATTTTTTAATATGGGAATAAAAAATTTAGTTACAGGACCTTGTGAATGGGAGGGCGAGATAGCACGAGTTACTTTTGATGTCCATAAAGACATATATCTTATCAATAATTTTTTTCCTTGCAGTGACTATTTGTTCAAGCTTTTGCTTATTGGTGGCTCTGGTATTGGCAAATCATGTCTGCTCCTAAGATTTGAAGTAAGGGACATGCTTACTTTACTACTTGTCATGATAGTAAATTCACTTTTTTATGTATCATTTAGCTATGTAGCCTACATGGAAAGTGCACGAATAATCTTTACTTCAAATGGATACTTCTTCAGAAGTCCTGTTGTGGTAGTGGTTCTGAATAAAATTTATACCACTTGATTATTTTTTAACCATTTAAAGTAATGTCTTTCCGAAAATTGGCAAATTTGCATGATATTTTAATGCCTTGTCATGATTGAACATCTTTGATATCTTTTTGTTGCTGTATTTTGAATGACTCTTTAACGGCTAAGGAACTGAACTTTTGGAGACCCTGCTAAGATGGCTCCTAATAGGAGCTCAAATTAAAAGAAAACAATGATGACTCCCCATTCAATCTTAGTCCAGCAGAAAAGTTCCTCAAGGCATTGCTTGATATTCCTTTTTCATTTAAGCGATTGGAAGCAATGCTTTACATTACCAATTTTGATTCAGAAGTCAGTTACATGAGAAATTCCTTTGAAACTCTTAAGGTACAGTTTTTATTTCTATTTCTCTGTTATACATTAACCTATGTTAATATTAATACGTCCTGAATAAACATAACTAGGTTGAATGCGTATAAATCAGTTGAATAGTCGAAAGGAAGCATCATTTTGTACTGAAGATCACAAAGATGATCTTTCTCGCAATATGTTAAAGAACTTGAAAGAACTTAACATCACATTAAAGACTGTAGGATCCTAACAAAAAAGGAAAATTCTGGAAATGATTCGTTTAATGACTTAAAATGATAAATCATGTCTAAGCATGAGACTTTATAGTATTCGATGAATACAAACACTAGTATGCTTGCGATACAAATAAGGACCATTTTGCTATGTCTGTGTAACATAGCTTACCACATTCATCTTAATTAACTTCCTCCACATATAAAGGTTTAGTTGAGGTCATCCATATTATACAATCATAGATAGTACCATCAATTTATAGTTTAGTATTTTGAAGTATCCTATCAAACATTGTTCTTTATATCAACTAAGGATTCACTTCATATAATTGTTTTAGACACTACCCTTGTGATTATTGTAATATGGTAGTTTATATATACCCTTGCACCTACAAAACAGATGGTGGATAATTATGGTACAAACTATTTGTAGCATCCTTTGTCTGGCTTAATAAAACTGTAATAAATATATGGATTAAATATTATTATCCTTTATCATTTAGCCTTTATCTGTCTTACTGACTGTTGGCCTCCTACAGGAACTATTTGTTGGCTTCCATCTTGCATTTTCAAGTTTAGGTACATATAGCTTATATAGACCAGTGAATGAAAATGCTAGAGATAAGGTATTTCTATTTATTTGCATCTTTTATTTTATGCTTTTTTTGTGTACTTCCACTCATTTGTAGTGAGCGGTCAAGATACATGAGCAAGCAACACATTTGAGACTTACTTCGAGATTCAGGTTTTATTAGAGTCCTTCCTGAAATAGAAATGGATGAATTCTCCGATCCTAAGAATGGAGCGGGACATACCTACATGGTTTGGACCTTCACACCAAACAACCATATTTTTTACAATGCTATCTGTGAATCATTGATGAAAGAATAGCATTATATGACACCTTCGCACCAAACAACCATATTTTTTACATTTTGTAGCATCCATTTTTTGTAGCATTCAACCTCAAGTGGAGATGTGTGAAAAGCTTTCAATTCCCAAATTTCTATATAAATTTACTGTTTCAAGGGCCAACTGTGTGAGCTGTCCTATATTCAAAAATTGTTGAGTTTGAACTTTTATATATTGGTTTAGATAAACTGTTGTTTGAGCAATGTTGGAATATTAGCTTAAAATTTAACTCCTTGCTGCTGTGTCTTTTAAGTATGTACTTTTAATTGGATGAAGTATAAACACTTCATAGAATCATACTGTAAGTCATGTACGAGGTAAGTTCAATTCTTGCCAGTCACTGAGTTAACTATAAGTCAAGATCCGACCCCATAAATTTAGATGAAGGATTTGTTGTTATTGTATTGTCTTCTAGTTTACTATAAGCCAATAATACTCTACAGCAGTAATAGATTCCTATTAACACAATTCACTTATTGGATGACCTTCAGTTTTTACCAGTCACACATTTTGATGCCATGTCCTACTAAACATGATTATAGACATGGCTCAGCGGGGAAGACCTTTTCCTTTATTTGTAAACTCAGGAACTTCGTGACAATATGGCTCCCATGTACCACCCCCATAGTGTAATATTTTGTGTGATAATGTGCAGGGAGATGAGGCTTTGTATTCAGATTCGAGAGGGTATCAGCGAGCTCGATTGGATAGTTCCTTTCCATCTACAGGCTCTTTCCTTTTATGAACTTCTCTTGGATGAAGAATCTACTATGTTTTCTTTATTTTTGCTGTAAGTTTTTCTTTATAAATAATGTGCAAACATATGAAGGTGCTTTTGCAAGGTGTTAAGTTTTCATCTTCCTATGAAGGTGCTTTTGCATGGTGTTAATGTTTTTCTTTATCACCACTGTTAAGTTTTTCTCCTCTGTATGGAAGCAGCTATTATCGTCGCTGTAATTTTTCAGCTTCATGTTCCACATAACTTTTGCAAGGTGCTTTTTGATGTATTTCCATCGTGGTTTATACAACTGACATGTCAATGTTTCTGTATCCAGATTAAAGCAATACAGGAAATTCTTTCTCAGTTGTAGCAAATTTTTTATGACAACATGTATATAAATTTTTTGTTGCTGTATAGTATGTGTATATAGGGATGTCTGTAAAAATAACAATGTGTTCTCTCTTATACTAGTAGAATTCATTGAATATGATGTACGTGTGAAATCCATAAATTTCATATTACTTGGATACACATACACACATACACATATAGCCATGTTCCATTGGCATTAATGTTGAATTGTCTGCTTCTTGAAATTCAGTCACCTCTTTCTTTTTGGCATGTCTCTCTATATGTTGGAATATAGCTTGATCATCTTCCTCCTCCTATTTTATAATAATTCTTTACAGTACCTTACTGGATAAGAACCTGCAGGTAGTCATATTAATCGGATGCACATATACACACTACACATATAGCCATGTTCTTGTGCCAAATTCTGGAGAGTTACCATGTTAGTACATAGAATCCCTCCTGGTCTTTCAAATTAAAATCGACTATGTGGAGCTTTCATGTTATAAAGGTATTCCACAAAAAGTTTCTTCTATAGACAAAAGTAAGAGCACTCACTATATAGGCACTGCATGATCTCCAAGAAACAATGTGAGCTTGTGGTCTTATACTTTGTTTAATATACTTTCTACATGATTTCCAAGACATTCTTATATTTTGTTCATAAGCTTCCATGTCTTATTTGATACTTGTCATAAAACTTAGATGTCATGTCCTAGATATCAATTGTTTCAAATGAAAGCACTAGTATCACAAGTTTGAATATCATCTATTTTCCCTTAGCTACCAACAGTTCCAAAACCAAATAAACACAAAAGCCTATTCTCATCTATTTTCTCTTATACTAGCAGTTCCAAAACCAAGTTCAAATAGCTAGCAACTTAATTATCCAGGCTGGGAATTGTTGGAACATCAACCTTATCAAACAACTCCTCATCATGAAGTATCAGTCATTATCAGTTGCCTCTAACTAATGTAAGTCAGAGAGGATAAACTTATGGATACACACCAAGAATGGAGACTTATATGGATACACACCAAGAATAGAGAATTTAACACCAAATCTGCCTATGAACCGATTCAGTACAACAAGGAGGCTTCTTTGAAATTATAGGTGATATCAGACTTCGAGTTCTTATGTTCATTTGGAGAACGCTAGCTAACTCCTTACCAACGGGGGGAGAACATCCACAGACGTCTTCAACACTTTAATCTCAAACTGCTCATTATGCAAGGTATAAACCAAAACTCTCGATACCTATTTTTGTATTGTCCCATTTCATTAACCGTATGGATAAGCATACAAGCAGCCCAATGTCATATCCAGTCTAGTATCACAATTAACGGCTTCAAACAAAACATCCTCATCAAAGGAGATCAACATACCACTAGCTCAAGCCTATCTTATGTAGAGTCTATGGGAGGCAAGAAATGCAGTTATCTTCCAAAATAAACCATTTTGTGCAGCCTTATTATCAGAACATCATGTTGTTTGTAAGAAAAGTATGAGACTCCTAACCAACATGCATGGAAAAGTAGGACACTGCAATACAACAGTAATATCTGATTGTGTATTTCCCTTTTTTATTTTGCTATAGATGGCACACTTGTACCAAATAAATGGTTGTCTTTTTTACCTTTGCTTTTTAACTTGCTCAGATGTGATATTTTTAACTTTTTGTATCCTTTTTTGTTTTTTACCACCATGTCTTTTTTTAATAGCTTACTCGAAGGTTTACATATATGTATAAAAGTTGTTAATACAATTTTGTTGGATATACGTCACAAGAGATGGAGCTGTAAGAGGCCATAGCAAGATCTATAAAAAAAGATGGTAATTTTGGGTTGATGGTAATTTGGGTTAATTTTTGTTGGTTTTATATGAAATTTGGCATTGCTTATATGTTAATGATCTTCAATCAGGGTCGTATGAGGGAAAGCCCGACATCACTTTGTCATTTACCGATAGCAATTTGACGCCATCCTTATGGGTAAGATGAACCCACATATGGCATTCATCAGGTGATATTAATTTGATAGAGATTTCTTCTTTTTTTGAATTTCGTTCGATTATGTAACATTTTTTTCATGTCAATTTGGTATGTAGGGGTGCAATCAAGCTAAAGGGCAGCTTGGCCATGGCGTGGAAGTTCTCTCCTGATATGTTCCTAAAGCCATCTAAGTTGTGAACAAAACAACCTTTATTAGTGAACAAAATATATCATGCTATTTTTACATGTATTTTTTTAATATAAGACTTGTCATATTCCTTACTGTTGTACAAGGAAGAAAATTCTTAAATGCTATGATTTTGAAATAAAATGTATGCTTCATGTTTGCAATTCACAAGAATTGGCGTGTCCTTGAATCATTTCACGCAAGCTACAAATTTCTATTTTCTTGTTTTTGAGGCATTTTGGCTAATGACAGAAAAAAGAAGCCAAGAGTAGTTTTTAAAAACAAAATTTTGGCTAATTTTGCTTCATTAGTAATACTTTGTTGGTGTTTCAAAATTGGAACACTTTTTAGTCGTTCCAGCAAGTGCTGCAAAAATTAATTGAAACATTTTTCAGGCACGTTTTATTGGTATTCCAAAATTGGAACACATTTAAAGCGTTCCAATAATCATTTCTTGGAACACTTTATTTCCGTTCCAAGAAATTTGGCAGCCCAAAAATAGGCATGAAAAATAGGCGTTCCTAAAATTATTTGGGACGGAATTTTGCCGTTCCAAAATGACCATTTTGGTGTAGTGGGCGTATTCGAGAATGCTAATTTTGAGCAATTTTGTGACACATACGGTTTTGTACACGAGTTCTCCTGCCCTAGGACTCCACAATAAAATAGAGTTGTGGAACGTAAGAACAGAACTCTAACCGAAATGGCCAGAGTGATGTTAAATCAGTTTAGTCTACCCAAATATTTCTGGGCTGAAGCTGTTAATACAGCTTGCTTTATACTCAATAGAGTTCTAATTCGACCCAAATCGAAGAAGACTCCATTTGAGTTATGGTTTGATAGAATTCCATCTGTTTAATACTTTAGAATATTTGGCTGTAAATGTTTTATTCTTAATACAAAAGACAATTTGGGAAAATTTGATGAAAAGGCCGATAAAGGTATATTTTTAGGTTATGCGGCCAAGAGCAAAGGATACAGAGTCTTCAACAAAAGAACCATGATCATCGAAGAGTCAATCAACGTCACCTTTGATGAACTAAATCAGATGACGATCGATGGCAATAACGAAGATCCAACTGTACCAAGCTCAACATCAGCTGATCCTTAACCAAGCTCTGCACTAGCTGAACCTCCTAGAGAAGATCCAGGAACCAGCTACCTTCAGAATTTACCGAAAAGGTTGAAATTTACAGCTGATCATCCAAAAGATTTGGTAATTGGTGATATTACCAAAGGAGTAAGTACTCGTACATCCAGTAGAGATATTGTTTCTAGTGTTGTATTTATTTCACAGCTAGAACCCAAATCTATTGATGAAGCATGTAGTGATAGTTTTTGGATAGATGCTACGCAAGAGAAATTAAACCAATTTGAATGGAATCAAGTTTAGGAACTTGTTCCCAGGCCTATTGATCACCCGGTCATTGGCACCCGTTGGGTATTCTGAAATAAACTAAATGAGAATTGTTTAGTGACTCGTAATAAGGCTCGACTCGTAGCTCAAGGATACAATCAAGAAGAAGGTATTGACTACGATGAGACTTATGTCCCAGTTGCGAGATTAGAATCCATTCGCATGTTATGTGCATTTGTATGTTTTCATGATTTTAAACTATTTCAAATGGATGTCAAGAGTGCTTTTTTAAATGGTTTTATAAAAGAAGAAGTTTTTGTAGCACAACCTCCAGGTTTCACGGATTTCAAAAACCCTGATCATGTTTTCAAGTTGAAGAAAGCCTTATACGGTTTAAAACAAGCCCCTCGTGCTTGGTATGACCGTCTAAGCTCTTTCTACTTGACAACGGTTTCTCAAAAGATAAGGTTGACACTATACTGCTTATTAAGTCTTTTAATGGTAAACTTCTTTTAATTCAAATCTATGTTGATGATATTATATTTGGATCTACTGATGAATCTCTGTGCCAAGAATTTTCTAAGTGTATGCAGAATGAGTTTGAGATGAGCATGATGGGAGAGCTAAAATTCTTTCTCGGATTCAAATCAAACAAACTGATAATGGGACATTTATAAATCAAGCCAAGTATACAAAAGACCTGCTAAAGAAGTTTGATCTAGACAATGTCAAACCTATTGGCACTCCAATGGCAACTTCAACAAAGCTTGATTCAGATGAACAAGGCAAGCCAGTCGACACACGTAAGTATCGAGGTATGATTGGTAGTTTACTTTATTTAACTGCTAGTCGTCCAGATATAATGTTTAGTGTTTGCTTGTGTGCACATTTTCAAGCTAACCCAAAGGAATCACATCTGTCCGCAGTTAAGCGTATCTTTAGATACCTTAAGGGCACTTCTTCTGTTGGCTTGTGGTATCCCAAAACTAAGTCCTTTGACCTTATTGGTTATTAGGATGCAGATTTTGCTGGATGCAAGGTTGATAGAAAAAGTACCAGTGGCACATGTCATTTCTTAGGCAAGGCTTTAGTAAAAAGCCAAATTTTGTAGCCCTGTAAACAACAGAGGCTGAGTACATCGCCGCATGACGTTGTTGTGCTCAAATTTTGTGGATGAAACGAACCCTAGAAGACTATGATTTATTTTACACACATATTCCCATTTTTTGTGATAACACAAGCACTATTAATTTGACTAAGAATCCAGTATGTCACTCTCGTACAAAACATATCGAGATTCGACATCACTTTCTTAGAGATCATCATCAAAATAGAGATATAAACCTTGTGTACATAGATACTGAAAATCAACTAGCTGACATCTTCACTAAACCTCTAGCGGAAGATCGTTTCTATTATTTACGTCGAAAATTAGGAATTTTGGACGTCAATAATATTAATTAATTTTATTTTATGATTATATATCATTACGCAAAAACTGTGTTAGAAACAAGCCAATAAAGAGTCTGTCTGTCACCACAACTACGGTTGAAGCGATGCGGTACTTAAGAGTTCCCCAGTGAACCTCCGCCAGCTGGGACAGTACTCCTACAGCTAATCTGAAACAGTCGCTGTGTAACGACATTTAATCTATAAAATAATATTAATTATGTTAATTGAAGTTGAAATGACTAATCTTTGAATTAAATATTTGAAATGAGACAATGAAAAAGAATGGCAAATATCAACTTTAAAAGAACCCTAGGCGAATTCGGTCAGAGCTCTGATCGAATTCGACCCGAGTTCGGTTGAGGGTGTCTGGTTATATATACAGAACCCGAGCAGCCCTTCTTCTTCATTGCTTCCAAACTATTCACAACAGCAGCAGCAGCCGCGAAGGAGCCCCGAACCGTAGCTTTTTACCACCCTTTTTCTTTCGATCTAAGTGGTAAAATCCATCCAAATTTTGGATTCGTGCGGAGTTCGCCGTTCCCTTCGACATACTTTGATTTCGGGAGGTATAACCCCATCTTTCTCCACTTTTCAATTAGTGCATTTTTATTTCCTTTTGCACAAATGGCACCCAAATTCAATCCATCAAAGAGGAAGAAGACGAACCCTAGTGAGGAAGGGTCATCGCATCCGTATACGGATTCCCTCTTCTCGCTGGTCCAAACGAGCGACGGTGCGTTCGACGGGTTTTTCTTTCAAACCTTAGACCAAGCCCTACTGTGGTATGGAGACTTCTCCATGAGATCCATATGCATAGGCGCTCTAGTCAAATGGACTGTATTTCCTGATCATCGTCATTTATTTGAGGTATTAGGGTTACATCTTTTTGTTGAAATCTGCTTCCCTATAGCAACTAATGCCATTAGATTATTTTATTGCAATCTTATATTAAACACTTTTGATGTGAGCACTCGTGTTGGAGGCATTGATATCAATTTCAATGATGACCTCTTAGCGGAGATCCTTGGCATCCCTAACGAAGGTGAACCGCTAGTTGACATTACTAATTTTGATTTTCCTGAAGGCACGACACTCGCAAGTTTCAAAGCGGAACTCTGTGCACCTGAAAGAGTACGCTCTGGAAACTTCAAGGCTAACAACCTGAACTTGTTTAACTATGAATTGCATCGCATCATCTATTCCACTATCCTTCCAAAATCCACTTCAAAGGATGATGTGACTTCTCTTGAGCTGTCCGCCATGTACCACATTCTTAAGGGGATTCCATTTTCTGTCCCTAAGACCATGATTCAGATGATGGGTCGTTGTCATGCAAGAGATAGAAATCTTTCTTACGCGATGATTCTCCCACGCATCTTTCAGCGCTTCGATATCGATCTGTCGACTTGTACTCAAGACCCTGAGCCCAAGTTTCTTCAGTTATCTCGTCGTAGCATGACTGCTTCAGCTCCACCTCCTGCTCCTCCTACTGTACCTCCTCCACCACCACATCAGTATGCTATGACATTTGAGGGCATACATCAGCATTTATCTGCTTTGCACGTCTCGATGACGGATATGGCTCACGAGCGTGAGTTTTGCGACGTCACCCGCTATCAGGCGCTTGCAAACTCCTTAGCTGATCTTCGTTTAGCCCAGACTGGTCATTCAGCCGGTTCTATCCCTAGAGATCCAGCTTTCTCCGATTACCACTATGAGGATGAGGCTGTTCATGCCTACTTCCAGCCCGGTAACGCCTATGATTGGTACCGTCCTGGCCGTGCTCCACATCGTGATTATGTTGGTGAGTTCTATGCTGGCGCCCCTCCACATCCTTCTGGCGCTGGTACCTCTGGAGCTGGTACTTCAGGACATGCTGGTCGAGCTGCTGATGATGATGATGAGGATGATGATGAGGAGATGTGACTATGAGATTTTGAGAGATATTTTATTTTGCACTTGGAAATGCTCCGACATTCCAAGTTATTATCAGTACTTTTATTAGCACTTTTTATTATGCTTCAGTACTCTTTTTATTTTCATGGACATATTGATTATGTCTTAGTTTATGGCATTCAGTTTATTTCAGCACTTTGTTTCATTTCCAGTTTATGCTAGCACTATTTCTTATATTGCTTCATTCTTATAACTGCCTGTGAAATTACATGCCTGTGATGATTTTATTTCTTTTACAATACATGCCTACGATATTTCTCTAGTCTTACGCCTTATTTTTTAAGTTTTCTCACTATTTGTTACTTATGTATTTGATTGCGGGGGAGCTTTATCTTTTGCAATTATTTTGCTAAGTGACAAAGGGGGAGAAAATTAAAGATCTAACATTTTTTTTTGGAGATAATACAGGATATGAACAATTCTACTTCTTTTTGATATTTTGAATAAGCTTAATGTTATATCATTCATAGTTTGTCAATTATCAAAATGGCGGAGATTGTTGGCCCATTTGGTCATATGGTCAAACCTGATTTTAATAATTGAATAAACTCTGTCTGGATATACAAAGCTAGTCGGGACATCTCGGACTCTTGAACATGATCAAGAATGGCTATCCAATGGATTCAAGACCGAAGATCTGTTTGCCTACTCGAGTCTGTAATTCCTTATGCAATGTATTTTTCATTTTATTTGAGTCTAGGAATATGTTGTACACCGAGTCGTACTGGCAAATAGGCTTCCCTCAAATGAGTTCAAAATATTTTTAAAATGACCTCTCAAAAAGGTTTACAAAAAGGTTTTCAAAAAGGTTTTCAAAAATCACCAAAAAGCTTTTTCAAAACCCTAACTAAACCCTGACTTAACCCTGACAGAACTCGGACCGAGTTCGGCCAGAGTTCGGCCAGAGTTCGGTTAGTGGCCGTTATGATTTTGAATCCTTGGAACTTGGTTCTCCTGCAGTTGCAGATTTGACCGAGATTTGCTCATAGAGTTCTGCCCGAATTCTGTCCGAATTCTGTCAGAAGTCTGCCTTTGAAAGTCCTATAAATAGAGAAGGATTTCGATCATTTCAACTCACTCATTCACTTTCAATATTCTCTCTATCTAAAGCTTTCAGTCTTTCAAAGAGTTTTCTAGAGCTTTTAATTTCAGATCCCAAGCCAATTACAATCCTCTAGTCGATTTGCCAGTGCGGTACGGTCTAGAAGTTTCTGAGAGATTGTAATCCGAAGCCTTGATTGAAGAATAACTCTTCACATTTGAAGTTGGACGAGTTCTTCGTATCAAAGCTCGCGTTGTAGAAGTTGCAAGGACTTCGTAAGAAAACTTGCGATTTTTCTAATAGTGGATTCAACTGGTAGCAAGAGTTCTACCGACTGGATTAGTCCTCAACAGAGGGATACCAGTATACATCGCTGTCTTTGCGTTTGCTCTCTTAACTCTGTCTTTACTTTATTTCAATTGTGATTAATATTCTGTGATTGTGCTGCTAACTTTTTAATTAGCATTATTCCGCTGGCAACTCTATTCACCCCCCCTATAGTACTACGCTTTACTATTTTGTTCCTACACCATCAAGGTCGATCGCATCCACATCGACCATGGCTTCTCCTTCAGCATAATCCCCCGGAGTTTACTCTAAACCTTGGAGACTCCGATGCATCGGCTGACTGCATCAAATACTTCAATCAAGAATTTTAATACGGGAAAATTGAGCCCTTGGGCCAGATCCATCTGAAGTGCCAGGTAGGCGACCTCCAAAGGGATATAACTTGTTATGTAATTGATATAAACGTAAATTACAACATGTTGCTTGGTTGGCCGTGGATTCATGAGTACTTAATTGTACCCTCCACCCTCCATCAATGCATAAAATATGTGGCTAGCGACGTGACTATCAAGACAGAGTTCGCTGACATCGATCCGTTCTGAGGACTCAAAGTATACTATACTGATATTGATTTGTACAAATTAGTCTCCTAGGATGACGATGCCAATGATGCATAGATGAGGTAGAGACTGCATCAGAGAGCGCAACCGTTGCCGGAGAGTCGCTGAGAGTTCGACTAAAGGAGAAGCCTCCACAAACATCAGCGCCTCTTGTCATCAAACTTTAAGAAAGGGCTCCTACTTACTTGTCCCGACGTCGTCAACAATATATCAGGAGCCTATACGGATCAATCTGCCTCAAATGGCCCTGACAGCAGCCCTTAGGTTGCAAGAATCTCTGATTCCGTCTCCTGTGGTGGTCAAATTGAAGCGAAAACCTCCCACATCTTCCGCTATGGTAGCCCCATTTCTCACTAATGAGGAGCTAGGAGATTATATATGCACCAGTGCTGATGTGCACACTTTAGATGATTAATCCGTCAGGATAAAATTTTGCATTCATTAATACAAAGTTGTCTTTGAATTACTCTTGTGCACATTGGAATACTATTTATTTCTTAGATAATGCTCTGTACATGCTACAAACACAAGTGACAACCGCTAAACTTATAAGCTGAGCTGTCTCTTCCTGAGATGCTTATTTTTTGGTTCCAGTAAAGAAAAAAGACAAGGAGCCCAACATCTTCGGTCAGGTAGAATATTCCCAAAGACTCACTTCTGCAGAACTAGAACCCGATAATGGCAACATGCAACTCCACCATTACACCGCTCAGACCAAATAACTTATCCAAAAGATGAGCTACGACTTGACCAGTGTCAAAGGTCTGAATTATGGCAAAGGTTGATGCCTCCCTTTATGACTTTATGTTCCAAAGGGAAAGCCTCAAAATTACTATCAGTGTACTCGTCGGGAGTTGGGTTATGTTACACCCACGACAACTTTGAAAAGTTCAGAGCCGGAGGTCATAACGCACTACCACTCCTCCGATTCCTAAACTTGGGACTCTAATACCAATATCGGCCAGGCCTTCCAAAAAATATTATCCGTCAATATGGTCTCTGTAAATCCCCCAGTCGAGGAGGAAGGCCAGACGCTAGAGTTCTGCGAAGAAGAATCCTGGGCCAAATGCCTAGGATCCCAATGGAAATAGCACTTCGAATTTCGAGAACCTCATACCAAAGACGATGTTGTTCAAGTCGACCTAGAAGATGAGGCTTCTCCTAAACCCATCTTTATTAGCAAAAGCTTGACTAGAAAGGCCAAAGAATCTCTGATATAGCTTATCTGAGAGTACATCGATATCTTTGCTTGGAGCAATAAAAACATACCAGGTTTAGACCCGCAAGTCATAATTCATCGACTCAATATCGTACCCAATGCTAAATCGTTTAAACAACAACAACGTTATTTTTGCCCCAACATCATGGATACTATCAAAAAAGAAGTAGACAAACTTATAGACATTGGCTTCATTCGCGAGAAGCAACACCCAGATTGGATGGCCAATGTTGTTTCCATCACTAAGAAGAATGAGAAGATTCGAGTCTCCATAGACTTTAGGGATCTCAAGTCGGCCTCACCAAAAGACAAGTTTTCTCTCCCAATCAGTGACATGATGATCGAAAACACTTGTGGCTTCGAATGTATGTCCTTCATGGACGGGTTTTAGGCTACAACCAAATCAAGATATTCCTTGAAGACGAAAAGCATACTTTATTTCGAACTCCAAAAGAAATCTATTGTTATACAGTGATACCTTTCGGTTTGAAGAATGCTGGAGCGACATATCAGCGGGCTATGAGCACCATATTCGTAAATATGTTCGCAAAATGGTAGAATATTATGTTGATGACGTTGCCGCTAAAGTTCAGAGGAAAAATAGCTATCTAGACGGCTTGAGGACGATATTTGACTTGATGTGGGCACATTAGCTAAAGATGAAGCCAACAAAGTCTTTTCTGGGGATTTCCAGCGGCAAGTTCTTGGTTTTCATTATCATAGCTAGGGGTATTCACGTTGACCCTGTAGAGACTAAGGCAATCATGGACATGACTCCCCTGAACAACCTCTATGCTCTTCGTGGCCTGCAAGAACACTTGGCATACATCATAAGATTCATAGCAAATCTCTCTGGACGATGTCAACCATTCACTAAGCTAATGAAGAAAGGGATTTCTTATGTCTGGACCGAAGAATGCCAGTATATGTTCGATGACATAAAAAAATATCTCACCAGTGCCTAGGCCTGGTAGCAATAGTCGTGGGGAGGCCCTTTCTACCGTACATCCGAGCCATAGACCATTCTCTGGGAACTTTGCTAGCCCAGAAAAGCAACGAAAGCCACAAACAGGCAATCTACTATCTGAGCCGGACCATGATTGGTGTCGAACATCGATATAATCGTGTTGAGAAGGAGTGTCTTGCTCTAGTCTTTGCCATCCAGAAGACATGCCATTATGTGGCCGGTCAGACAATTCATGTCATCTCCAGAGTCAATCCCCTCAGAATCCTTATGACTAAACTAGGGGCAATAAACTCATGGTTAGCCACATGGGCAATCCTTCCGACACCTTAATATAAGGTATTCGTTCTATAAAGCGCGATTTAGGGTCAAGCATTGACTGATTTCTTGGCAGCACATTCTATACCAAAAATGTCAAAGCTTTACGACGACTTTCCTAATGAAGTTCTAGAGTCTAACACGATCACGGACAATCCCATCTAGCGAATGTTCTTTGACGAGGCCTCGAGAATAGGTCCCAAGGCAAAATCGTCGTAGGGGCCGGAGTAGTCCTCATCACTTTTGACAGTCTAGTCATCTACCGTGCATATTCTTTTATGGAATCGTGCACCAATAATTACTAAGTACAACGCTCTCATCATCGGACTCCAACACGCCAAACAATTAAAAGTTGACTACCTTAAGGCCTATGGCGACTCAAAACTGATAATCAATCAGGTTCAAGGATAATATGAGGTTCAATATAAGGATATGGTCCCGTATCTTCAGGCAGTAATCAACATCATCGCTACCTTTATAGGTTTCTTTGAGCATGTATCTCGATTGCAAAACATGGAGGTCGATGCCCTCGTCGGCCTCATCGCTTCTCTGACAGCTCCAGATGGAACTTAGTACTCCGTCACAGTGATGGGTCGAAAGATGGTTTGCCCAAAGAATAATCTACATACGTGTCTGAGCTAGTCTATACAGACAGGCATTAATGTTGACATTCGAGACTAGCGATCCTTTCATAGACTACACAACCTACGGGATCCTACCTGAAGACCCGAAGGAAGCTAATTCTATCAAGAGGCGCTCACTCTGGTTCTTCTATAACACAGCTACCAAAATGTTGTATCGACGTTTATACGATAGAATTCTTCTTTGGTGTTTATCTAATGCCGAAGCAAAGGAAGCACTCCGAGAGGCACACGATGGTACTTACGAAGCTTACCCGCCTGGTCCAAAGTTACAAGATCGACTGTGTTATATAGGCTACTACTGGCCCACCCACCATGATGGCAGATGCCGTTGATTATACTAAGCAGTGTCAGGTATGTCAGTTGCGTGCTGACTTCATTTACCAACCTTCTGATTTTCTAAATCCTACTACAGCCTCCTGGCCATTTGAAGCATGAAAAATAGATATTATTATGCCGATCAGCCCTCCATCCTCTAAAGGACATCGGTTCATTCTCACCATCATCGACTACTTCTCCAAGTAGGCGGAGGTGATACCACGATACCATTAGCAGAGGTGAAAACCTCGAACGTGATTAGCTTTGTTAAATATTACGTTATCTACCGCTTTAGAGTTCTTCGAAGGATTATCTATGACAATGGTCCTCAGTTCGTGAGTCACGCATTCCATCGATTTTATGGTAAAAATCAGATACAGAATGTACCATCAATAACCTATAATCCTGCAGGGAATGGGCTAGACGTCATATTCAATAAAACCATCGTTAAGTTACTCAAGAAAGTCGTATCTTCCAAAAGCATGACTGGAATAAAAAACTTAGTAAATGTCTATCGGCTTATCGTATAACCATTTGGACACCCACTGGTAATACGCTATTTTCTCTCGTCCATGGTAATGAGGGGTACTCCATGTGGAGATCTAGATCCTTTCTCTACGGGTAGCCATAACCAACCAGCTGACAAACGAAGATAATCAACGTCGTCGGCTATAGAAGTTGGAAACATTGGACGAGAAATGTCTGCTAGCTCAGCCTCGTATCAAACGCTATCAAGCTTAAATTTTTGGAGCCTTCAACAAGAAGGTCAAAGAAAGGGCATTCCAAGTAGGTGACCTCATCTATCAGTTCGAAGACTGATGGTGATGAGTCATAAGACTGCTGGTAAATTCAAACCCAAGTGGGAGGGTCCATTCGTCATAGAGACAGTCTATTCCAATGGTGCTTACCGGCTGGCCAAACCTAACGACAATTTGCTAATGATGCCAATTAATTGCAATTTTTTAAAGAAATATTATGTTTGAGGTTTAAATCAATATATATTTCCAAATCCTAAGCAAAAAATCTATGAATTTGATGATCGAGTTCATCCCCCGTGTTTATGATATGCCTCTGCAGCCAAGTTGTCCTAGGGTATTCCCTTATCATCTCTCCAGTATAAAACATCCAAGTCCATATTACTTCTGAGTTATTTTTCTACAACCCAATGAAGTTTATGCATACCATGTCCATATTACCTCTGAGTAGACATTTTTTCCATGATAAATCTCGTATTGTCATATTTATCTATAGAATATTTACGTCTATATTACCTCTGAGTCATTCTATACACCCTCCAGAATATATTCTTACCATGTCTATGTAACCTATAAGTAAGGAAAGTTCTACAACACAAATTTCGTGTTTACTATGTCTATATTACCTCTGAGTAAACACTCCATCCCCAACTGAGTTATGCTATTACAAAGAGTTCACAATCGTGAGCAATAAAGAAGGACAACCTTTTTTTGTATTCATAAAAGAAGTTCTACTACATCAAAAGAACCATCCAATAGAGGGGAACAAAAAGAAGACATCAAAACTGTTGTATATGTGGGCCGACGAATTAACTCACTGATCCGACCCCGCAAGAAGGTAACCTTGGGTCCAACAGACTCTTTGGCTCTGCGCTACACTTTTTTACGTCTGGCCGCCTTATCCCTAAGCTGGGACATGCCTTCGTATGTAGTCTC
The DNA here is from genome assembly GCA_029216955.1 of Iris pallida. Classification (NCBI taxonomy): domain Eukaryota; kingdom Viridiplantae; phylum Streptophyta; class Magnoliopsida; order Asparagales; family Iridaceae; genus Iris; species Iris pallida. Next base: position 9,562,644 of record JANAVB010034418.1, on the reverse strand, counting down.
CAGCTCTGCCTATCTGTACTTTCCTTCTTCTGAGCCAAAGCTTCGGATCGCTGGCGAAGGGACCCTTGCTGGTCTTTCAACTTCTCCAACTCAATCTCTGTGATGGCCAATATCTTTTCCAGATGTAGAATTTGGTCACGGAGGTCTTCGCACTGCTTCTCTAGGAAAGATTAGCGACAAACTTGGGCTTCCTCGATGATAGTCATTTTGCTGATTTCTGACTCAATCTCAACAATCCTGTTGGCAACAATTTCTCGCTCCAGTTCATAAATGAAGAATTCAGCAGCCATCTTCTCTAAATTTGCGTTCTCTATGACCGAAATATTATGCTAGAGGCCTTGAAGCTCTAGGGTAGCAGCTTTTAACTCTACCGAAGAAGCCAATAGAGCATCAGCTTTCGTCTCATATCTAGGATACTCATGCAATGCTACCAACTTACCCCTTACTGTAGACCAAGCCAGCATAAATATTCAGTTTTGCTCCAGGACAACCTCTACATCGTACTTGAAAGCATTGTAAATGGTGCCAAGGATTAGGTTGGTGAAATAGTCACTATCAGCCATAGTATTGGGTTCAGTGGAGACACTATGATAGGAGGCTATGAAATAGCGACACAGGAGCAACCGCAGTCACAATCTTTATACGAATAGAGAGTACGGTCGAGGCGGGAGCACCATCGTTGAGGATGAGCCTGCTAATGAAACAGAGACATTATGTCGTAGGTACTCTTTGATCCAACTCTTGTTCCACTATCATAGAAGAAGCCCCATGTCTGGCTCCCTATAAGACATGGACAGGGGCAAAACCTCCCAGAAGTGAAGGACCTTCTATTCCAGAGCCAACTCCTATTTCCCCGACCGGCTCGTCAGTGGTCGCAATGATCGACTCATCGATGGTCTCCTCGATCGGCTTTTCAATAACTGATTCATCAGCGGCCTACTTGACTGTTTCTTTAACGGTCTCCCTGACCGGCTCGTCAATGGTCTCTTCAACTAGCTTATCAACAGCCTCCTCGAACTCCATCTCGATGGCCATATCGACCAGCTCCTCAGTAGTTTCCTTGACCTGCTCTTCTATGGCCTCCTCGATCGTCATCTTATGACCGTATCGGCCAACTCTTCAATGATCTTCTCGGCCGCTGTCACGAGAATCTCCAGGGCCAAATCTCCAACGGTCTCCTTGGCTGGCATTTCAATGGCCATATTAACCCAATCTCCAACAGCCTTCCTGGCAGACATTTCAATGGCCACAATGGCCAAATCTCCAATGGCATCCCTGGCAGGCATTTCAATGGCCATATTGGCTAAATCTTCAACGGCCTCTTCGATTTGTGCTTCAGAAGCTATTCTTTCCCCTTCATCTTCCTGAACTTTGATGGCCTCTTCAGCCACTTCATCAGTACAGGAAGATGGTTTAGTAAAAAAATCCTAGGCAGTGACTTTAGTATCCTCAGCAGTTCGGACCATCTCGGACGTAGATTCTGGAGTCATGCCTTTGGCAACCGCAAGACCAATCCCAGGTAATACGACGGGCTCGTTCGTAGTCGGCTCCATGAAAGTTTTTTGCTGATGTCACTACCAAAACAAGTCATAATAGCGACGCAAGAGGACGTCGCTAAACAGCAAAAAAAATCACTAGTTTTGTTTAGCGACGAAATTAGCGACGTAACATCCTTGTCGCAAAATACATGATCGCTAATAAAGAATCAGTCGCTGTTCGTCGCCATGGTGACGTTACTTTGCGACGTCCAAACGTCGTTAGCAATTTAGTGGCTCGTAACGTTTGCCAACAATGCGTTGCTAATTAGCAACATAATCTTTCATTGCTAATTGTCGCTGACAGTTTAATGTTTAGTGACGTATCGACGATGTTTAGTGACGTTAAATCTGACAATTTGGATTTGCCACGTCATAATTTTAGCGACGTCAGCTAACTGTCAGCGCTTTCGATACAGGCTAGCGACGTTTTGATATGTAAATAGCGACGAAATTAGTGACATTAGTTGATATTTTGCTGACATGTTGAATTCGCCACGTCAGCAAGGTAGCGACGTCTAGCGACGTTCTGTGATGTTTGTTTTTCAGGTTAGCGGCATATTGATACACTATTGCGACATACTTTGGCATCATTATGCATCGGTAAATGTCTCTAAGTGCTAAATTTTTAAAAAATTAAAATTAAAACACGATTCAGTTTGCTTTTTCCATTAAGAATCTACCTGTACTTTAAATGACAGTTTGCAAATAATAGACCCGGAGAAACCCTCCATAGAATTTCCATGGTTCACCGACCCCTTCGGTGGAACACTCAACATCGGTAAACCAATATAGAGACAAATGATAAAAAAAGCACTACCAATAATCAAATAAATAGAATCCAACGATCAGAAAGACATGAAATAGCCCGGTGGATACAAATCTACTACCAAACGGCTATAAAAGGAGTTTGTCAGATAATATTTCAACAATGACTCGATATAACACAAACTGTCACTAAATGTATAAGATAAATACATAAAGACCCAACAATGGGTTATCAACACAACAAATGAAAATAAGTCCAATAAAGTACTATGCCAAGTTAGGAGGAGGAGGAGGCAGTCCCCGCATATAGGACAACATGAATCTATACTGCCGGGGTCAGCGTTACCTGTGATGACTCATTAGTAGAAGAAGAAGGAGGTAGTGGAACCGATACAGTCGGTGTGGATGCCGATGCACGACCAGGAAGTGACTGCTCTATAGCTAGAAGTATAGAGGTTGTGGAATCCATAAGAGACACCAGCCTCGAAAGCTGATCGACTATAGCCAATTGCAACTCCTGTACCGCCGGAAAGGCAAGATCCATCCTTTCTTGTATCGTCTGAACGGCACGATCCGTCCTCTCGTCCGTCTTCCTAATGGTGCACTCAAGCATATCAAATCATGTGGTAAGTACCGCATCGTCTGTCTGCGACTGAGACTGGGGCTGCTCCGTAATCCTCCACAACAGCTTATCACACATCTCAGTAAGCTAGTGATGGATTCCTCTACTCGGACCGACTCCTATGAGGGCTGTGGAGAATGCACACTGGCAAAAGGAGCCCTGGATGACTGCATCACCACAAAGGTGCCGTAGGATACCGTATCGTAGTACGTACCCCTCCTAAAACTACCAACGACGGTCATCCAGAGCTCGTCCATCGTCCGAGCCACTGGGGACTGCGTGGAAGTACTAGTCCCTCCCTCAGCATGTGCACTCTCACGCTCTAGCCTAAGATACTCATCCTAGTTGTAGCACCCAGTTTTCCAAATGAGGGTAATTTTGAAATTTCGTGTTTATAATTATTTTAATAATGATATTTAATTCATGATATGATTTTTGGTAATTTTAAATCATTTTAAAATTATTTAAATCAATGACTTGTGGTTTTGACGTTTTGCTAGTGAAACCCTAGAGACTGTTTGACCTAGAGCCTAACCATATGATTATGATATTTTAATGTCATTTTTGGCCTAAGAATATTTTTGCATTTGACCTCTTTGAATTATTTTGATATTATTTTATTATTTATGATATTGTTTTGGGGTTATTTGAGTCGGGTTCGAATTTCAACTCAATCCGACTTGAAACGGGGACCCGGGGGTAGTTTGACTCTAGTGGGACCCACATACTAGTTAGGCATGGCCCACATGATATTAATTTTAGTCCACATGATAGAAATATTTTAGTTAGAGGTTAGACTAATTATTATGGATAAGGTTAGTGTGATTAGAGACTTTAGAATGACTAATTTAGCCCCAACCAATTAGCCCTTTCCTAATACTCATAGAACAGGTTAGTGGGGGCATTTTGGACCTTACTATAATAGGACAAATAGCCCCATATGGCCAGCCACTTTGGGAGAGGATAGGCTCAAGTTCATTTCATTATTCTCATCCACACTCTCTCTTTGTTCTTCACCAAATTCCTAGAGAGCAATCCCTAGCAATTTCTCCACCAAATCATTCCATTTCACCACCAAATCTTCTTCTTTCCTTCTCCATTCTAGCCAAGGAGGAAGCTACCCAAGTTTGGGAGGATTCGGAGCTCGTTCGTGTCCTTTTAGAATCTCTACGTGTCGGTGTCGCTCCGGGAAGGCTTTTCTTCGATTCGATCTACCGGAAGATATAAATTCCTTTCTACTTTTCATTTCCTCATACATATAGGTCTATTTTGAACCCACAGGAATGACCCCATAGTTGTATCTCCATTTGTGTCCTATTTCGTGTCCATTTGGAGGTCATAGGAGTGTCCTTTGTGTTGTGGTTGTGTCCATGTGGGAAAATCCCAAATTTGGACACACTATGTGTTCTTGTTATGTATGAATGAATTATTACATGTTTAATCTCATATTTTTGTATTGGAGATGTGTTCTATAGTGTCTCATATATATATATATTAGTGTAGAGAGTGAGTTCTTGATATATTATGTTATATACTTGTGTTCTTTTGTCTCAAACTACCTAAATCCGTCATGATTTTTATCCACGTTTTTAATTTCAGCCCTAAATTAGAAATGTCATAACTTCTAGCTCAAAGCTCGGTTTAATCTCCCATTTTTTTTAAAAGAAGCGTATTGAAGTTAGATTTCGAAAAACATGTATTAATAGGCCTAATTCTTTCTCTAACTTTCTGGAGAATTATTTGAGTGTCAGCTGTACGAAAGACAAATGCGTTCTCAGTGTTTTTGCGATTTCGGGAGTTTTCGGAAACGAAAACGCGATCCGTTTAAAGTTTCGGAAAGCTAACACATAGATCTATAACATACTTTAATCCTAAATTTTAGTTCATGCTGAGATGGTAAAGTATTGTTTATTAGTAGGAGTTACTATTCGGCATATGCATTTTGTGCACCCTTGTGTGTAATATAATGTTCTATTTGATTTTAACCCATGTTAATGTATATACATTATGTAATTAAATAGAAAATTCAAGCATGAGTAAATGGTTAAATAAATGATATATGAGGTGTAAGTATCCTATCTAATGTAAGGATGTATAAGTATGGCTTGTAATGAATATGTAGGTTCCATAGTATGTAATGTATGGTGCATATAGTGGTGCAAGAGAATAATGAATGATGAATGAATGCAAGCATAAATGTAATGTAATAATAGATGTAATGTATGCAATATACATGTTAATGAGATGTAATGTTCTATTTTAACACAAATCCTATATTACCTCATGTACCCCCTTACACTATGTTGACACTATCACACTTGACACATTGTTCACTTACACTTTGACACTCTTTGATATGTATACACTATGTATGCCCATTTAACTCTCACTTGCCCCTTTGCCATGTTCCCATACACACACATAGCCTCTTAAATAAGTATTTATGAATATAGTTAACTTAGCTAAGTATGTATATTATATATATGTTAGCATATTGTGTTGTAATATATAAGTTTATATAACCATTTGAAATGCCATGATTATAGACCTAATGTTGAATACCAATATATGCATGTGTATATATATGTAGTCATATATAGCTTAAAGTAATAGATTACCTAGTGTATATCCAATGTGAATTCTTACCTATTTGAGTATTGAATAATTGTATGCTATATAGAGTTGGGTGTATGTTGGCTTGTATAGCCTTGTATTGATGTGTGCTTGCTAGGATAGTCTTGGTTAGGCCTAGTAAGACTTACTGGGTTAGGACATGACCTAGTTTGACCTAGTTTGACTCGTGCAGTTGACCAGAGTTGACCAAGGGTTGACTTTGGTCTTTTTTGACCTAGATTCATGTAGAATGCATTGTAGTGCTTTATATTACCCTTCTGGACATGTTGTGACTTGTGTTGTTCTAATTAGGAGCCAGACACCTCTCCTCGGACAGTATCTTTACCTTGGACATTCAGATATCAGGCGAGTACATTCTCTGATCGTTTCATACTTGTCACGAATTATATTCTCGCTCTAGATTACTTTACTTGATACTGTCACGTTATCATCATGGATTGGTACTATACGGATCTCTTCTTGGGATGTTACCCCCTTAGCTGGCGCATCGGATACATTATGACATGTGTTTCATGTACATCATGTATTCCTTGCTTCTGCGTTATTCATGTACACTCATGTTCTCTCATGTTCTTACATGTACATTCATGTACTCTCATGTTCTTTCATGTACGCTCATGTTTCCTCATGTGTTTCCTGTATAACCAAAACATCATGTCCGTAACGTAACTTGAACGGATCCTTGTGTATTGATTGTGGGTAGGGGTGAGTATAAATGGTCATGTGATTTATCCATCATGTTTATTCTGTTACTTTTCATGTTTTATCATGTACAACACAGCCTTATTGGCTGATGTCCCACATGTTCACTCATGTACATCATGTTCAACCTAAGCCAATTACATGCCATCTCGTACTCTAAATCACTAGTCACTTACAGTTCTTACTTATTATATATATATTTCCAGTTATCAAATATCTCTCCTGTTTTTATGTACATCTTCTTACAGCGTTTCATGTATCTTACTCTATTGCTTGCTTTATATTTCATGCCATGATATGAACTGCATGAGATGTACTGTGCTCGCTCCTGTCCTGACTGGACCTGTTGATAAAATTTACAGATGGCCTGGGATTGCCTGCTAGCCTAGAGGAGACACAGTAGAGGTTATTTAGATAGTTATTTCATTTTTTCTGGAGTTGTATTTACTTGTGGATTACTGTATTCGAGTTTTGATATGTACTTCTGGGTTTATGTATCTTAGACACTTAGACTTCTATCTCCTGTATCTCTTTTGGATTTCATGTTTTATCTATCTTCCATTATGCTCTACCTTAGATGTGATTGAGTTTACATTCTGCTATGTCACCCCCATTCGGGGAGTATAAACTGCTTAGCCTTATACTGTTAGATGCATGAGACCTAGGACAGCGTTCTACCGTCGACACTGCGGCGTAGGCTGGGCGTTGTTACGTTCTCGTGCCCTAACTCTAGGGTGCGGGTCGTGACACTAGAAAAGTACGTATCTAAATAAGCATAATATTTACTACCAACCTTGTTGTTCCCCATGTATGGATATATATTGCATATTGTTTAAGTTATACTAAAGTTAGTGACACATAAAATAATACTTACATACCTCTGCGTGGCCCTATCATCAATGAACTTTCCGATGGGTGGCCAGGAAGACGGTCACTATGTTGGGGTATTCACCCCTTATTATCTGTTATAAAATATATTTGTCATTGAAATCGAACATTTTATTCCTACTTTCATTAAAATAATATAATACAGTAAAAATACATACCACACGATAAAAAATGTTCCGTCATGGGAATCGAGCCACCACACCACTTCCCTGCCCTCGTCCTAGCTGCCTTCTCCTTCTCGATCGTTCCTTGTACCAAGGATCATCGAATCTAGCCCTCATCGCAGTCCACTGCTCGGACGTGATCCAACCTTAGATCGGTCTTCCGGAGTGGTCTCGAGCCTTCTGGTCGTCGATCGCATCCCGGATCAACTTGGGGACAACGACAGGAAATTACTTCTCGATCAATTCAGCCCGATGTGGTGGATAAAAATATATTCTACAAAAATTAAATTAGTTAGTTATATAATATGCATAAATGATAATTTATGAGCAATATACTTTAGTTACCTTGAAGTGAGTAAACCAGAAGGCTTTTCTCTCGTCCGAGGCATTCGAGCAGTTGATCCAAGGGCCCCCCATAGTTGGACCTCAGAAATAGCCCTAATGCCCTCTGAACTGACGGGGGACGATATATGCACAATGATAATTAAATTCATGAATATATAGATATAACCGCAAATAAATGTTAACTAATTAACATAAGAGATAATGATATCTCTGTCGTTGTATGTTTTTTGTGAGCCCACAGGAAAAACTTGACCTCGGAGTGTCCAAGCTAGCACTTACCATGAGGCACTTGGCGATACCTAGCTAGCACTTACCTACAAAACTAGTATCTTTACATATGTCTTGACACTGTACAAATAATACCTACACTTCTAGGATACTCTATACACTCTATGTACTAGGATACGCCTTACTAGTAAATTAGATATCAAAATCACTTAGTAGTACATAAATATGAATGTGTATAAATACATTAGTAGCACACAAATATGAATGTGCATTTCATATATGAATATAAGGTATTACAATTCTTTTTTTAGGCATTACATATAAAAATTTATATAAATCACATAGTAGTGCGCAAAAATATCAAAAACATATTAACTATCAAATAAAGGATATTTTTGTGTCATAGTTGTTTGCCATTGATTGTAAAAGTACATAACAGTTTTATGGAAGGACTGAACTTAGACTCACAATACAAACTCGCTCGTACAAAGAATGCCTAGGAATGAAAATCTAAGTACATTAATCTAAGTACAATTGTTTATTTTTGTTTCTGGGGGTAACGGTAGAGGCTCGGGAGAGTGCTATCAACTCTGCCTTACTCCTTGGACGATCAGACGTAGCCTTGGCTTTGATGAAGAAATGCTCTCGAGATGTGTGGGGAGATTCTTCTGTGCGCCGCCGCTCTCTTTCTGTGTGCCTCCTTTTCTCTGTGTGTCCAGGGTTTGCAAGGGAATGGCACCTTACTATTTATAGGAGTGCGGTGTGATAAGTAGGGTTTGTAATGATTGTCCCTTAAACAGTGGACGGTTAGGGATTTGTTAAGATTCGCCTTGATCTTGCTTTTATGTTGATTGCAACAAATCTGCATCATTTGTTGGAAATTGATCCGGGTAATTATGATGATTGCAATAAATTTGATTGTTGTGATTTGTTGATAGCAACAAATTCGGTGGTTAAATCTTGATTGATCTTGTGCCACGTGTCTAACTGTCATTATGCTGCGAGCCATAGGAACGCGGGGGATTAAGTCTTAACTGATCTTCTGCCACGTGTCCTAACAACGGACCGTATGGACATGGTGTCCTGACAGAGCCGCATGCATGTGGTCTGGTAATTGAGCCGCATGATGGTGCCCCCCATGATCCAAGCCGCATGAGGGTGGCAGCCGCATAGGTGTAACCTCCAAAATCTGAGCCACATGAGGGTGGCTCCCCATGGTCCGAACCGCATGGAAGTAGTAGCCGCATGGGGGTAGCTTCCAACTGAACCACATAAGGATGGCCACGTGTCAAAGCCACATGGGTGTGGCCTTCCAGAATCTTGGCCGCATGAGGATTGCCCCCCATGATTCGAGCCGCATGAGAGTAGCAGCCGCATGGGGATGGCCTCCATTTGAGCTACATAAGGGTGGCCACGTGTTCAGAGTCGCATGGAAGACCTTGAAGCGATCCATATGAAGAGCTTTAGAATTTTGGTGGATCGTGCCAGCTATAGAGATTGTCTTTGTTTCCCCAGGAGGACGTCATTATGTCAGAGTCATCATTACAGCTTTATGTCAGAGCTGTCAATTCTCCTTTATGTCAGAGCTGCCTTGTTGCGTCAGAGCATTAAATGAGGCCGTTGTTTGATGGCCAGCTGTAGAGGCAAACCGCATAAGGCCACATGGCTTTTACCCGAGCCGCATGGCTATGTTGGGGACTTTTGAGCCGCATGAAGCTCTAGGGGACTCTTGAGCCGCATGAAGCTCTGAGAGATTCTTTGAACCGCATGAGACTTCCTCTGTTTTGAGCTGTATGGACTTTCCTGTTATTTTCCATGCTTCTACAAGACCCTTTTTAAAGTTTTAAATTTGTAAAATTCAAATACTTTGAATAAGAAGCATGTCTATGTCCACATAAGCTCTTCTAGCCGTATAAGATGTTCTGGCCGCATGGACGTCCTAGCCGCATGGACTTATTAGCCGTATGGACTGCCTGGCTGCATGGACTGCCTGGCCACATGGACTTCTTAGCCGCATGGACTGTTCTGGCCGCATGTTGTCCACTCTGTCACATATGCATCTCATTTAATGACCCTTGATTTTGTCTTGATTTGTTACGGGATTGAAGCCGCCTTTTGGACAGGATCCCAAGGGTCAGTTTTGAATATCCAGATTTGCCTCAATGACCGAAGCGTCGATTTTGTTCTTTAGGCGATGCACGGATCGAAGCGTCCATCGGTCTATAAGCCCCCTGTCCGCCTATAAATAAGAGTAACTTTTTAGAGAAACTCTTTACTTTCTTCTTTTATTCGAACCTCCCTTGCCCTAGGCTGCCCTCTTTTTCTTCTTCTGCTTCGATCATTCGATGGCCCCCAAGACTTCCAAGGCTGCGACGAAGGGTAAGAGAGTGGCTTCTACGTCGTTTGCAGCGCCTGAAGTTCATCCCGACATTGCTGGTAAGGATTTTGGGGAGAAATTGCATAAATTCAGAACCTAACCATCATGGCTACGTCGCATATTTTATGTGCGGGCCTTCTTCGTCTGTTCAAATTGTATCTGTCGTATGTACAACCTATGTCCGAGTCACATGGGGGTATACCCCACGTCCGAGCCGCATGAGAGTCGTCTAGTGGCCGCATAATCACTTTGCAAGCTGAACCGCATAAGGACACGTCGAACAGAGCCGCATAAGTCCCTCTGAACTATGTCGCATAAGGCCCCGCTTAGCAGAACCGTATATGCTCATCTGGACTGGGTTGTATAATGCCCCGCTAAGCAGAACTGCATAAGCTCATCTGAACTGAGCCGCATAAGCTTACGCTAATTAGTGTCGCATAAGCTCATGTTCAAACAGAGCCGCATGAGCTCTTTTAAACAGAACCGCATAAGCTTGCGCTAAACAGAGCCACATAAGCTCGTGTAAAGCTGCATAAGCTCATCTAAAAATGGGACGCATGGGACCCCCACTAAATCAGAGCTGTATAAGCTCATGTAGACTGGGCCGCATAAGCTTAAAAATACTAAGTGGTTTTGTTTAGCCATCTTTTAACTTGTTTCTTTTGTCTGTCTCCAGTGAATCTGTCAGTCAATCCAGCGGGAGAACACCTGGTGGGTTCGGCCCAATCTGCTGTGGGTGTGCGATTCGACCACTTAGTCCAATATGTGGCAAACCAGCTTCCCACAAACGAGCCTTTGGAGAGGCTGAATGCTATCAGGAACCAGCCCTTCTACTTTCTCTGCGCCATGATGAACTCGGGGCAATTGAAGGGAAAATGCCTGAAGCCGGCATTTCTCTTTGGGGATGCCTTGACTGTGAAGAACCCCTGAGTGCTGGATATATCCGAGAGTTGGGACTTCACTCTTGACGGGATGGCGATCCATATACCTCCAATGGAGCGTCATTTTCCTCTGTCATGGTTTAACATGTTACTATTGGACAGAAAGATGGTAGACTCCTTGACTCTAAGCAGGTCGGGGATGATTGTGGGTAACATCCATTATAACAGGAATTTGGGGTCAGCATATGCGAGAAGGGAACAGATCAGTCAGTACATGATGGGACTGGCTCCGGGTACCTTCATAAACATATCGGGTCCCAATTTTACGTTCTCTCAAGCTGACACCTTCTTGAACCAGCTTGCTCGGAAGGGGTCCTATCCCGTCGGTCGGTTGGCGCTACTGAACTGGATAAACCCCATCCCTGCGTGGGCCAACTTAACCACGTAGATTCTACAGAAGTATGAGACTCCTCTGCGTGAGATCGACCTCTACCACGCCATTCGGGGCACCTGTCATGGTCTACCCATAAATAAGCCGTTGTTCATGGCTCTCTTGGAGATGTACAACCGGCGGACGGGAACCTTCTTTACGCCTGGAGTGGAGCTGGGGCTCGCTCTCCACGAGATGTACGTTATTTCCAAGCTGCCCTTGGGGGAAGAAGTCTTTGAAGTATACACCCCTACGAGCGAAGAGCCCAAGGATTTGGATCGGCAGTTCCCGAGTTTTGTTACCGTATATCGGGAATTGTTATGTCACCACAGTACCTGTCACCAGACGTCCATCAAGAAGGATGGTAGCTCGGAAGGGAGCATTTCTCACACCATGTCCTGGGTCTCATACCTTTTTACACTAGGCACCTCAGGCCGAGTTTCCTCCTGAGATCCTCAAACCTAAGAGAAGGTACAAGAACTGGCGTCGACTGCCAAGAGATCGAGGGCCACTGGCGACACATTTGGGAGTCAAACTTACTCATTTAGTTATTTTTATTATGGTACTCAGCGACTGTCAGCGAAGGCAATCTTGGAAGGATTCCTGATGGTGTGGCTACAGAACTGCGTGGTCTCAGGAGGGGCGGGTTCCATTGAGAGGATCAGCCACCACTTTATCTTTCCTGCCGTAAAGCTGGTCTTTGGGGTCAGACTGGCCCTTCTTCCGGCCATGGTGTGCAGCATACACCATGGCCTTCGCGCCTTTTCGTCCAAGGTCATCGCCCGTGACACGACGATGGATTTTGAGCGCATAGCGCTGCCATACCATTATCTGATGTGGTGGTTGTTGATGCACTACCGGTCTTTGATGAGGCCTGGAGCAGATGACGGCGTTACAGCTGATGATGCTTTTATTTTCCAATATCACCATCAGCCCTGGGAGTGCAGCACTATGCCAGCCTGAGGGCGCTGGTGAGAGTGGATGTATATAACTTTTTTGTAACTGTTCCTCATTTTACCGATAAAGAAGTGAGGGGAGTACATATTGATGGTACCGTACCTCCTCACCTCTTGTATGAGAAAATGCTCCTTTGGTTAAGTAATATCCGTCCAGCGCACTTAGTATACCGTAATCGCAACAATGTCTACCTGGAGCCCTACTTGCCCAGCAGGTTCTTCCACCAGTTTGGGTATAGCCAGCTATTCTTTGACAGTCCCAGCTCTTGCCTGGGCTTTGTAAGTAGCGTCCTCGACGGTATCAGGACCTGACATTATAATGACACGGTTCATACCCGAACCAGCTTTTCGGTTCCAAATGCTGAGGCGCCAGGAGAGATTTTGTATATGGCGGCCCTATACCATGTTACGGCGAACAAGCCTCCCATTAATTTTGACCCGAGTACCAGTTTCATTGTGGGTACTGGCTTGGCGGAGAAGCCCAAGGGGACTAAGACGAAGAATAAGAGGGCAAATACGGTTTCTGTGCCTGACTCGGAGTCCACAAATGCGGACGAAGAGGATGACGAGCATGATACCGATAACTCTCTCCCTTCTGCGGAATAAGTAGTGGCGGATCAGCCATCTGTTGTGCCAGATGAGGTGGTGGCAGATCAGCCACCTGTTGCGCCCGCCCTTTCACGTAAGCGAGGCATGTGTGAGTCTATTAGCGACATAACACTTTCCGTGAAGCGGGCTGCAGTAAGATACTGCGGGCTGCTCATTAAGGAGAGAGGCGAAGGTGATGACGCCATTTCGGAGGTTAATTGAATTGCGGCCATCTCCTTCTTTAGCCCTTTCTATTCCTGAACTATGATCTAATTATTTTTCTCTTCTTTGTAGGTGTCAGAAGAGTCGGACTCTCGAGAACCGGCCGCTGTTTCTGAAGTTAATCCGGCCCTGACCACTTTGATTAGTGACGTGTGCCGAGATTATTTCTGTCGGGGTTCTCTCGGCGGCGGCTGAGGGATCTCACATTACTGAGGTCTCGACCCAGGACGACAGGGGCTCCGCTGAACCCATCTCCAAGACTGCTGAATTTTAGCAGGGTGACGCTGATCCAGTCGTATCTCCTTCCGGGGCGGCTAGGGCAGAGGAACCAGCTGAATTTGGCTTGGAGGTCGCTGGTGAGGAGACTACGGCGGCTGTGAGCGATCCTCAGCCTTCACAACCCTTCACTGGTAAGATAAGCCAAATCTTGACTAGTGAGGAGGCTCATTTGCTCTATCATCACATCCTTCGAGTTAGGCTCATTGATGGTTGCTCTGGACATACAGGTCCTGCCTCTTCACTGTCAATGATGAATATTGTCAGGGAAGGCTCTGCCAGCGGGGATCTAGTGGGAGGGAGTGCGCCCCCTCCCCTTCCGACCTATATTGAGGGGCCTCCCGCTGGATCAAGTTCGGGAGATCAGATGGCGGCACAGCCGGGGCAACGAGCAATGGTCCCTGTTCCTCCTCTGTTCATGTGGCTTCGGGGGTCGACCTCTCCGCCTTGCCGAGTATCCAGGTTCTTCGGGCCGCGGAGGAGGAGTTTGCTGCTATCCAAGCATCTTTTCGCTCGAAATTTGTTTCCCAGGTGGCAGGGGTGGCAAGTTCTGGTGCGTCTCCTTCGACACTGCCAGCTACACTTCCTTTGACGCCGTCCTCTACGGATGTTCTGGATGAGGCGTCACAGGATGTGGTTGACAGTTTCTACCGCCACTTGAAGAGAGGGGTCGAATCTGCTGTGGAGTGGGGATAGTTGCGTGGCCATAGGGCCATAGGGCAGAGATAGTTGCGCTTCTGGAGCCCAAATTGCTAGAGGCTGATCAGCTCGTGGCCCAGTTTCAAGTGCTGCAGCAAGCTGATCTGTCTACAGCTATAGATCAAGAGCGTCACTTCCTTATCACTGCCCTGGAGAAGGTAAGGGCTACACGAGATAAGTCTAAGCCGGTTATAATGAAGGACCTCGGTGACCTATCTCTCCAGTATGACCAGCTGAGCTGCAGAAGCGAGGATTTCATGGCTCGGGAAGCGGCCGCCTCTCATGGAATAATTGATACAAGGGAGCAGATCCTCGAGCTCCAGAGGAAACTGGCTTTCTTGGAATCTGAGCTCGAAGCTTCCCTTGCGGATAAAGAACTGATCGTTCAAGAGTCCGAAAAGGTCATCCGAGCTTCTGCTAGCCTGGAGCGTGCTCTGAAGAAGCTTGAGGATGGCTGGCGGGCTCATGCACATCTGTAGGATGCAGAGCGGCTGACTCGGGAAGCCGAGCGACGGGCCAAGCAGAAGTTTGAGCGGTCGACTGTCTTGCTGAGGGACCGTCTCATGGAATTATATATCGCCGAATCATAGTCGGCCTTTTCCTTCTTTTGTTTATGTTCTTTTCCTTTTTTTTTGAGAGGGACGTGGTCCCAGAACATATAGTACTTTTGACTTTCAAACAAAAGAGTATGTTTTATTTCACCCTTCATTTGTATTGCTTACTGCATTTGTGGTGTTATGGTATTTGCCCCACTCGGGGACTGTTTGTGGACTTGTTACCCTTGGTATACATTGGTTTTAGGTACGGATAACAAGTTTGATGGGGATACTTAAAACAATTCCACAGTAAGGTGGCCATGGACGTTCCTGATATCGGGAGAAAGAATGCCATGGAGCAGCTGGGCTCCCGGGGCATGATGAGAAATGAGGGGCATGTACTAGAAAACCTAGTACAATATTTGTGGTCAACAGAGGACATTTGTGGGCCTATTGTGCTTGGCGTACTCCGGTTTTGGGTACATATAATAGGTTGAAAGAAAACCTACATACTTACTCAGAGGTAATGAGGACGTGGTAAATATGAGGGTTTCATCAATGGAGCCTTCCTACTCAGAGGTAATGAGGACGTGGCAGGAGTGGGCTCCATGAAGGGTACATAGAACAACTCAGAGGTAACATCGACGTGGTTGTTTCAGAAAATTTGTGGATCTGTTACCCTTTTTATGCACTGAAAGTGCGGGCATTGGATCATGAGGAGGGAGCTCTTTTAGGAAGAAAGTTCAGAGGTACGATCATACATGACTTACCACCTAAAAGATGCGATATAGATTCATCTGGAGTGACCAGAGTGTAATTTCAGCGATATCTGCGGGTACATAACTCAACAATCTGGGAGATTTGGGGTCAGAATATAAGTTCAGCGGTAACAAAAGGTACATAACTCAACAATCTAGGAGATTTTGGAGGGTGTCGTTTCAGACATAATACTTCTTCAGGAACTTGCCGTTGATGGGCAACATGAACAAGTCTCCTGTCACGACCCGCACCCACCGTGAGGGTACGAGTACGTAACAGCGCCCAGCCTATGCCACAGTATCGGTGGTAGAATGCTGTTCTAGGTCATGAACTATAACTAACTAACATAAAATATTTTCCAAAAAGGAGGCCAAACACATGGGTACAACTCAATCACAATCTAAGGTAGAATGTAGCACGATGAAATAGATAAGAAATCCTCAACTGAGGTACAATAGAAATGAAATAACATAAGTTAATAACTACTAGTCTCAATATCTCTAGTATATACAATTTTAAAAAATAAGGACAACATCTAAACATGAAAAGAAGAACAATCTAAGCTATCTACACTAAGCAAGGGTATCATCCTCAGCAGCTGCCTGAACGTTCCCAGGGGTCCAGGTCGCGAGTGTCATCTAGGCAAGCTCCAAAGTAAGGGGTGCAGGGTTCCTCATCATCCTCTGTAAAATTTTAACAGGTCCAGTCAGGACAGGAGCGAGCACAATATATCTCAACAGTTTATAGCAGGTTAGAAAATATAATCATGCAGTAAAGTAAGATGCAGGTACTGAAGAAATACAGTATGTAAAGAGAGAGAGAACTGTAATAGAAATATCTACTATACATAGATAACTAACAGTGACTAGTGAGTCAGAGTAAAATATAAATATGTGAATGGCATAAGAGATTCATGACTACAGCTAAGAGTATGATTCATGCTACAACTACTTGGATAATATTCACATGCCTATTTCTACTCCCCCATCCCCAATCAATACACAAGGATCTCAAGTTATGTTATGATTCGTAAAACTTCACATGGCTCATAAAATGAGTGATACGTGAAGCTGATTCATGATGGCTCTGTGAACATGAGAGTACATGTGTCACAAGCGATTCGTAAATAAGTGGAAGCATAGAGATACGTGATGATTCGTGAAACACACAAAACATGCAGTATCCGATGCTCCCGAGGGGGATAACATCTCATGAAAAGATCCATATAGTACCAATCCGTGTGACCAACGTGACAGTATCAAGTAATGTAATTTACAGCAGAAAAATAATTCTAAACAGGAAATGAAATGATCAGAGAATGTACTCGCCTGGTATCTGAATGTCTGAAATAAATGTACTGTCCGAGATGAGGTACCTGACTCCTAGTTGGAACAACACAAGTCAAGATGTATACAGGGGATGATATATGGAATGTACAATGCATCTGCATGCTGTCTAGTAGACCAAGTCAACTCTCGGTCAACTCTAGTCAACTAGACTAGTCAAACTAGGTCAAGCCTAAGCCAAACAAGTCTCACTAAGCCTAGTCAGTCTATTCTAGCAAGCACACACCAATTATAGGCTATACAAGCCAATACATCAAGCCACACATCAAGGGTACATTCACATTGAGCTATAATCAACATTATATAATGAGAGAGAAAGGATTGCATGTATAGCTATGTGTGTGTGTGTGAACATGGAGGTGCACAACAAAGGGGAAATCAAACACTAGTTATAGATTACACTAGAACATGGCACAAGTTAACAAGATTACATCTATTTACATCATGGCAATCATTTAGAGAGGGTTACATGGCATGGTGGTTTACATATATGAAATCTGAAATTAACTAGCATTCAACTAGTGTAGCAACATGCATATAGTACTAATGTTATCTAACTTGAATTTAACCAACAATTCAATTTAAGGGGTTAAGGGTTACCTTGCACACATGTACATTCCTCTATATTGAAAATTAAATTTGGCTTGGCAATAGGAAAAGAATATGCATATATACATACACAGCTAGCATGTACCACAACTGAACCTAGTGAACTAACATTTCTAACATGCACACTTTCATGCCTATATACATTACCTACAACTTGCATATTTCATCCATTCATTCATATATGTATATTACACGTTAGGGAGAGGGATGTGAGGATATATGAGAGTGTCAATACATGTTATACAATGGAAGGGGTTAGTGAGTGTCAAGCAAGGGGAGTGAAGGGGGTTCAAGGGTATATGCATATGTGGGTGTAGCAACATAGGTTTGTCTCAGGTTTACATGGCATGGTGATCGTTAATAACAGTCCACTGATAGCTAGTTTAGGTATACATGAATGTGTAATAGGAAAATCAGTAGGGTGTCAATGTGTCTAAGAAATTAGTGATATATGAGTATATAAAGAAAATATCATTAATGTGTGTGTAGCATAGGGTCTCATCTACTTGCAAATATGGGTTCTCAAAATAGTGTGCCAGTGTGTGTCTACAGATTTCAGAAACAGGGACATGTGTGGATGACAGTGGGTGAAATAGAGGAACAAGGGATAGGTAATCAGTGGGTACAACTCAGGAATTCGATTTCAGTTTCAACCATTTAAAGCTCAGGATTAAGTAGCAGTGTGCGTTCAGTAATGTATCATGTGAACCCATGTGTGTGTATAAACAGGGAATAGGAACAATGTGCTGTGTAACTCTGTGAATAGTGGAGTGAACTAAGGGAAACAATATCTGAATACATGTGACAATGATATCAAAACACCCAATCAATGGAACCTATTCCCAGGTTTTAAACTGGAATAAGTTGTAGTTCAAAGAGTGAATCATTGACAGCTTATATATCAAATCAACGCACATTCGAATCCATATATCCCAATACTTGATAACATCAAACAATAGCTAACCAATGACAGTTTATAACAACCCAATTTCGAATTGACAGTTAATATAACAAGCAGTAAATTGATTTGAATTCCCCATCAATCCATTTACAGTGAACTTACAATATACATGAGAATTCAGTTTAAAGGAAGGGAATCAATTCTCAGTGATATTAAATAAAAATCAGTTAAAGGAATGAAATCAATACTTAGATTATAAGGAAAGGAAATCATTGACATTGTCTATAGGAATTTAAATGCTCAATAAAACAGTGAATCAATTTCAGTTTAAAAATATAAAATAAATCATTGTTTTGAATGTATCAGTCATATACATAAAGTCCCAACTCAGCATCTGAATTCCTATTCCATATCATAAAACTCATTCTAAAATGTAAATCGAAATAACCATGAACTGACAATTATGTGGGATTCATTTGACAGCTGAAACATCAAACAATTTACTAATTCAAATTTCAGATTTCAAATAGTGAATTGGTGTGTGTGTACTAGCAGTAAGAGCGTTCAAGTTTCAGGTTTCAGGTGTTCAAGTGTCCAGGTTTACTCATGTGTGTGTGTATGATTCATTCTCAGCTTATCCCAATCCCAAATTGAATATCAGAATATTAACTTCCCATGCCTATAGCTATATCAACCCATTCTCAGGAATCTAGTAATTGACTTGGGTAGATAGGATACATGTGACAGTTCAACTCAGATTTTTGTTGACAGCTAACATACCTTTGTAATTCAGGATTAATATATAATTAACATCATGCAATCACAGTGAAATTAACATCAATATTATTAAATGGTATTCGAATCAGTCAACAGTGAACTCCTCAACGTATCGGAGAGTTTGACAGTTCAAACAAACCAATACATATCAGTATAATAGGACATGAACCACATGTTCTAATTTCCTACAGGCTCGAAGCAATGACTAACTAAAAACCAATCACACATTAGCATACATCATGTAGGAATCTATCTAACATGCTGGAAATTCAAATTTGACAGGAAACTTCAATATGAAAACCTCTGCAAACACACACCTTAACCCTGTATCCGAAATGTCAGACATAGGGTGTTCGAATAGGAATTATGCAATAAATTGAAGAATCAATTAGTAAAATTGGTTGGTAATGAACATGGTATGCATACTCGTATCCAGAGAGTGTTCTTGTGTCCAAGATACGGACACAAATGTGTCCAAACAGAATGTGCACACACACAGACACAATGTACAGGAAAATAGTGTCGTGCACACGTGCACGTGCCTGTAGGACATGACATACGACACGTGGGGTCTCGTGGTCATGCCCACGTATAGCCCACGTGTCAGGCTACACATAGGTGTAGAAGCATGGAAAATATTAAAGAAAATGACCCATGCGGCCAAGGAACCCCATGCGGCTCAAAAAGCCCATGCGGCTCAGAGAGTCATGCGGCATAGGGGACTATGCGGCCCAAGACATCCCATGCGGCTCCGAAGACACGTGGCGGGACAGTCCTCTCCTCTGCCCTCTCGCATTAATTGTTTGACGGCTGATAACTCTGAAAAAGTGACAGCCCTGACACAAAAAGAAGTAATTATGACTCTGTCATAATGACAAACTTCTAGGGAAGAGAAAAGAGATCTCTGACACAAATCCTCCGAGAGCCATAAAAATGCCACGTGGCCTTGCCACGTGGGCGTTCGTATGTGGCTCGAGTAAAGACTTCTCATGCAGTTCAGAATGAAGCCGTCCTACGCAGCTCAGGCCGAGACAACCTCATGCGGCTCGAACAAAGACTTCTCATGCGGCTCAGAATGAAGCCGTCCTATGCGACTCAGGCCGAGACAGCCTCATGCAGCTTAAGCAGAGGCCTTCCCATGCGGTTCAAGAGGACTATTTCCATGTGGCTCAGGCGGATGTATCCCAATGCGGCTCGCAATGATCACCTCCATATGGTTCAAAGGCTCGAGGGAGGGCCACTACCCAGGCAGCCCTGACACGTGGTCCTAACCATATGCGGCCCAAAATCATATGCGGCTCACTCGTCATGCGGTTCAGATCCCCCCAGTTGCTCCTAGGACACGTGTCTTAAGCCGATCGATTGCTCAGATTTATTGTAATCAAAGATTGAGTCAAATCCCAATAATCTGGGACACGTGGCAGAAGAATAAATCTAATTTATTTGCAGACATCAGAAGATCATTATGAGGAAGATTTATTCCAATCAGCATTAATTGCTGATGGGATTTGGTGTAATCTACATTCTATGGTTCGGATTCGTCACAATAAAAAACGAACGACCTAGATTGACCAATCCACAGGCCGCCGCCATCTCCAAGAGTCAATCATTGGCAACCCTAATGATCACATCCCACTATTATAAATAGCAAGGTGCCATTCCCTTGTGGACATATATACTGTTAGAGAGAGATACGCACATACAGAGAGGCTCCCCCGATAGTCAGAGAGAAGAATCCACAGAGATCAATCCAGAGAGAGAGAAGCCAAAAGAGCAATACGAGGACAGCAGGAGGAGCATTTCTTCATCAACGCCATCCATCTCATCACAGGAGCCAAGGCTGCATACCGATCATCCAAGGAGTAAGGCAGGACTGTCGTCGCCTTTCCGAGCCTCTATCGTCACCCCCCAGAATCTAAAATAAACAATTATACTTAGATTGCTGTACCTAGGTTTTTGTCCCTAGGCTTTCTTTGTACAAGCGAGTTTGTATTGTGAGTCTAAGTTCAGTCCTCCCATAAAACTGTTCTGTACTTTTACAATCAATGGCAAACACGATGGCGACTCTGCTGGGAACAAACTTCTTCACGGCTGAGGAGTTGGTGACGCAATCGGATGCAGCCAAACTTGGCTCCATGCAACAAAAGATGGTCGTCCTCTTCGACCAACAGGCATTTGAAGAGATGCTCTCCGAAGGAACCGCTGGCCCGGTCCAGAAGCGCACCCGCGGGACGAAGGCTCGCAAAGAGTAGAGGCCAAAATCATTTGCTCCTCCCCAAGCCCTCGATGGGATACCTTCTGTTGCTCAAGACGGCAAGAAAGACTCTCATGCGGCCCCACTTCAGACCGTAGACAACTCTGCTGTCCCCAAGTCCGGTAGAAGAAAACACTATGATGCTGGACTTGCAGGGGCAAAGAGGAACTCTATGCGATCCAAGCTGCATAAGGGTATTAGTCGTAGGGAGAAAGCTCATGCGGCTACATCCGCCAGCCGCATGAAAATAACTCATACGGCCACATCTGTTAGCCGCATAGCTTATACGGCTACAGTTGCCAACCACAAGGATGAAACTCATGCGGCTATGAAAGTCAATCGCTTGCAGAAAACCCATGCGGCCACAATTGCTAACCGCATGCGGCCAGCCTGCACGGTCGTGACTCCTAGCCGCACAAAAACAACTCATCCAACAGCAGAAGACAACCGCATTCAGACAGCCTGTACGGTATCCAATTCTAGCCGCATAGCGTCCGTTTCACGCTTCTCTCGATCAGTCTTCGACCGTCTCTCATGCGGTCCTGACCCTGATGGTTCTCTGGATGATAAGCCAGACTCTGTGGTATTCAACTTGGACTCCTCCTATTACGCACCCGCAAGTGCTAAAAGGAGGAAGTCTAGGGCAGCGCGGGCTCACCAAGCCCAGTCAACTGCCCCAACCTCTGACCATCGGGGCGTCCCGCTGATTATCACGCGGGCCTCTGATGGAGAGTTGTATAGAACTACTCGAATCCAGCCCCCGGCGGCGAACGGATGGAGTGGTTCCTCTGACCTGCGTGAGGCTATCCTCCACAAGCACAAGAAAAGAGAAGGGGCTTCGGTGTGCAAAGAGTCCTTGCTTGGACGTCACTGCTCCCAAATCATCGTCAACTGCTGTTGCAACAACGCGGCAGTGAAGGAAGATCGGTCGTCAGTCTTCCAAAGACTACAGCATCCGAGCTCAGAGGACGAGGCACCTCCTGTTGTCTCCTACAATTCCACTCAGAAAGTCCCCGCCGAGAGGAGAGGGAAGAAGACAAGTATCTCCAGCCCCAAGATATCAACCACTACAGCTAAGAAACTGTCGTCTAAACGGCTGTCCTCCACCGGAATATTCCAACACACCCGTTCAAAGACAAAATTTGCTACAATGGGAAATTCATCATCCACATCGCTGGGGGTCATGGAAACTGGGGTTAGCACTCCTCCGAACATCCACAACAATTCGATGTTTCAAAGAGACAAACCCGGGGAAACAACTCTCCCATCAGGTACAGCAGATGCCGATGTCCCCAAGGACATCCATGAAGACGAAGCAAGCTCTGAGGCTGGGGATACCGTTCCCTCCGAGTTCGAGCCCGAAGAGAACATTCCCACCTACCCCGATGACTTCTCGGTGAATAGATATGACTCAGAGGGCACATCCTCCACCGTTCCTTCCATCACTCCTTATGTAAGGACGATGTTCATGACGGACAGCAATCAAGGTGGTTCCAGCGATCGCCAACGCATCGACACTTTGGAGGCTATACTGCAGGCCTTGGTCAAGTCTGTAGATGAAATCAAAGCTGCTCTTCCAACTCTGTAAGGAGGAACGCCTAGCCAAACAAGTACGGGGCCCACGGTCAATACAGACTCGAGCTCAGCAGCACCAAACTCGGGCAATAATCCTCCCGAAATAACAGCCCCTACCACGACAGATAAGGCCCGAGAAGTAAGAAGAGAGGTCCAGGAGCTCCGGGCCATGTTCCATGCCCGAGAAAATGCTCAAGACCTCAGAATGCGGTAACCATACCCCGCCGAATGGAGGGATGTTCCATTCCCACCAAGATATAAGCCGTTCAATATCAATCCGTACGATGGCAAGACCTCAACAAGTCGGTACATCACTTACTTCGAGGTCACCACCGACCATCTGCCCCATGATGATGCTATCCTCATGCGATTATTCATTGGGGCATTGGAAGGAGTCGCCTTCGACTGGTACCGCAACCTGCCAGACAACTGCATCCACTCCTTCGCCGGCTTCAAGCGCCTGTTCTTGGAGAGGTTCTACGAAGTAGGGCAGGACGTCACCATGTCCACCCTCATGGACGTCGTCTAAGGGGAGAAGGAGCTGACAAGGAACTACATTGAGCGGTTCCGCCAAACCGCCATGAAGCTGCCCTCCGGAAATCCAGATTCCTCTTTAATTAAAATTTGCCAAAAGAGACTGCTTCCAACGATCAGCCTCTGGATAGGCAAAAGTCAATTCAAAGATTGGAAGACGTTCATCATCAGCGCCACAAGCGCCGAAGAACGATTAAAGAAGGCTCACCAACTGGGATTGCACATCTCGGAAGGAGAAAACAAGGGCAAGTGTCCCAACAACGATAATGGAGGTAGCCCCTCCAACAATCGGGATAGCAAAGGAAAGCAGGCCATGGTGGTCGATACAGCACAAAAACCTGAGCCGAAGTCAGCAGACAAATAATGGCCGCAAATCACTTACTCCTTCGAAGACGGTCACGTCAAGCCCATCTTGGACATGCTCATACAAGGGGACAGAATTCAGCTTCCTCCACCAAGATGGGAACTACGGCCGACAGAGATGGAGAATCCAAAGTACTGCCATTATCATCGCTATGTCCATCATGCTACACACGATTGCTACCAGCTGAAATGGTACATCCAAAACCTCATCGATTCAAACACTCTGGCCATCGATTTCGAAGAGGTAACCGTGGCGGCCAATATGGTGTCCGTACAATTCGGCAGCTTTCCTCCGACGGAGACTCAAGACGGGGTGATCCCCGTCCCTCTAGCGACAATAGAGATTACCAATCTTCCACCTCCCTGAGACCAGGCTGCCGGTCTAGTACCCCTCACCACATCACGAGGGGAGGTCATGTGGATCCACCCAGATTTGGTGCCAGAAGTGACTCGGCCCACACCATCTTCCACCGACAAGAAGAAAACTGGAAAAATCAGGACCTGCCACACAATTTCGGCAGACAACGAGGAAGCTACAGCCGTCGTCACGCGGTCCGGAGCGCAATCCCAACCTGTGGTTGACAATCCAACAGAAAATCATCAATCCACTACAACTGATGCTCCGAGACCGGCTCAGCCTTCGACGACCGACAAGCCTAGGCCGAGGGAGACTCGCTTCGACAAATCCCTCCGAAAAGAGGCAGCCCAAGGGCTAGAGAGGCCCTACAACTTTGACATCTTAGCGCAATTGGCTAACACACCGGCCAAGTTGTCACTGTACGAACTCCTAAGGCTCTCCAAGGACGTTCGTATTGCATTAAGCGAAGCACTCCAAAATGCCGATGTCTATCTGGCTCAATCCAACCTCACCAGGGAGGACTCACCCGTGGATCTCCAAGACAGTGCCTGTACGGGAGCAATGCCCAACATCGTCTTCACTCGGCAGGACATGCTCATCAATACCAACCTACACGATCGCCCGCTATACTACACGGGATACATCGACGAATTGAAGGTGAATCGGATGCACATAGATCCTGGCTCTTCCATAAGCATCATCCCGAAGGGTCTGCTACATCATCTCCGTATCCCAATGCATCGCTTGACACCTACAAGCACCGCCATCAGCGGTTTCAATTCGGGCAGGAGCTACCCTATTGGGAAGATTCGTCTGAAGTGTCAAATTGGCGACCTCCAATCCGAAGTCACCTGCTACGTTATAGATGCAGACACTTCTTACAACATCCTCTTGGGGCGCCCATAGATACACGATTATATGATCATGCCTTCCACGCTGCACCAGTGCTTCAAATTTGTCGACAAACACGGCTTCGTGAGGACGGAATTTGCTGACATCGATCCCTTCAAAGGGGTCGAATCTTACTACTCGGACTCCTGCCTATACGAAAAGTCAAAGAGGCACCTTGATGAAGGAAATGTACAAGCTAGTACCGAAACAGCCACAGGATCAAAAGAACCTCTGTCGATCCACCTCCAAGCTCGCAAACCAGGCAGGTCCGCACCCCTTACTGCCACTCTACGGAGAGACGCGATCAGCCTCTCGACGTAGGAAGAGCAGATGATAATCCGGCTGCCAAGGTCCGGCCAAGTACCGAGACCCACAACGGGGCCACTGACAATCAGACTGCCAAGAGTCGGTCAACCCCAAACGGAGAAGCTCAGTCCCTCCGGTAGGCCACTGACGATACGCCTTTCTAAGAAGGTTCGTCACCCTGATGCAAGGTCTGACATCACTAGCGAGCCAGCCACTCCTCGCTCCATATCAAGTGCCAAACTAGGGGTCGCTAGTCTACCAACAACTCCACGCTCTGCTCTATCAGCTGAACCTCTGACAATCAAGCTGCCTAGGGCGTCCTCTCAGTCTTTACAGGGGGTAGCCGAAGAGGAACCGGAGCTAGCCAAGTGTGTAGCTGCCCACACTGATGTTCCCTCCGCTGATGATGTAATCCCCCTAGAAAAGATACTTTACTTCATCAATAAAGGTTTATCTTTGAACTACACCGAGCTCAACAAGCTATGTACAATGTATGCTATGTAACACGGTATAGGCACTCACCTACACACACAGGTGATAAATGTGTACACCGCGATCCAGCTTACTCCAGTAGAAGATGCTTACCGAATAATCGAGGGAGGGGACCATCCAATCATCTTCGGCCGGACAAACAACCCGTATCCCTGTACCATAGAGGAAGCCGACCTCGGGTCAGATGCCGGAAGACTGCCTCTGTATCTTTATAGCCCCCAATCCAAATATCTCATGCAGAAATAGGGGTATGATCTGGAGACGACGCCAGGTTTGAACTACGGCACTGGGCGATGATTACCTTTCAAGCCGCCAGTCCCGGCGGGCAAACCATGAGACTACTATAGCAAAACTCGATGCGGGTTGGGGTATGTAATGCCTACTACGACCCCTGAGAGTTCAGATGAAGTATGTGACTGGCAGTCACATTCAACCGGGTCACCAACTTCGGACTCGGATACCAGCATCGGAGATGTGTTCAGACAAGTCATGACAGTCAATATGGCATTCGCCGACGCTTACGAAGAAGACGAAAGCAATTATGGAGATGGGCCCCCCGAGAAATCTCCGCGAACTCAGAGGCCTCCAAGGGAGGCTAGCTTACATCAGGAGGTTCATTTCTAACCTCTCCGGACGATGCCGACCGTTCACGCACCTCATGAAGAAAGGAGTCTCATTCGTATGGGACGAGGAATGCCAGCGTACTTTCGACAGCATCAAAGAATATTTATCAAATCCTCCAGTTTTGGTGGTCCTGGTTCCTGGAAAACCATTCCTGCTCTATGTACGAGCAATGGAACACTCCCTCGGGGCTCTACTGGCATAAAACAACGACGTAGGCCATGAGCAAGCCATATATTACCTCAGTCGAATGATGATTGGGCCAGAGCATCGATACACCGCTGTGGAGAAGGAATGCCTTGCCCTGGTGTTCGCCATTCAGAAAACGCGGCACTATGTCACTGGACAAACGATACATGTGATCTCACGAGTCAACCCTCTCAGGGTCCTCAGGGGCACTCAGCTCTCGCCTCGCTATATGGGTAATATTGTTGTCCCCTTATCATATGATCTTCGTCCCCCAAAAGGCAGTCAAAGGTCAAGCCCTGGCAGATTTCTTAGCAGCCCACCCAGGCTCGGAGTCCTCCAGAATATATGAAGAGATCCCAGATGAGGTCGCTGACTCGCATGCAACCTCTCACGAGGCTATATGGTGAATGTTCTTCGACGGTGCTTCGAGGACCGAACCTAAAGGCAATATAGTCGTCGGAGTCGGGGTAGTGCTAGTTTCTCCTTCCGGATTGGTGATTAACCGCGCTTATTCCCTCACAGAGCCCTGCTCTAACAATGTGGCAGAGTACAACGTTCTGGTCATTGGCCTGCAACTCGCAAGAGAGCTGGGGGTAGAATACCTTGAAGCATACAGCGATTCCCAACTAATCGTCAATCAGATCCGGGGCTCATACGAGGTCCGCCACGAAGACATGATCCCTTATCACCAAATAGCGATTGACATCATCTCGTCATTCGAGGGGTTCTTCATCGAACCTATCCCCAGACTCCGAAATATCGAAGCTGATGCCCTAGCTGGTCTTGCCGCTTCCCTAGCAGTTCCGAACTATGATTGCCAATCCGTGGATGTGATAGGCCACGAACTGGTCTGTCCCAAGAACAATGTGCAATTCGTGGCGAGTTATTCCGCCCATACGATCGATGATGCCCCAGATTGGAGACAACCATTCATCGACTTCGTCGTCTACGACATCCTGCCCGAGAACCCAAAAGAAACCACTTCTATCAGACGGCATTCTCTCAGATTCTTCTACGATACAGAGACGAAAATGCTGTATCGCCGCTCCTACGACAGATTACTGCTTCGGTGTCTGTCAAACGCAGAAGCCAAAGAAGCCGTACGAGAAGCTCATGACGGTGTCTGCGGGGCCCACCAGCCCGATCCTAAATTGCAGGACCGTCTTC
Organism: Iris pallida; assembly: GCA_029216955.1. Taxonomy (NCBI): domain Eukaryota; kingdom Viridiplantae; phylum Streptophyta; class Magnoliopsida; order Asparagales; family Iridaceae; genus Iris; species Iris pallida. The sequence goes on along the minus strand of JANAVB010034418.1, from coordinate 9,534,651 downwards.
GACGAATGGGCTACAATTGGCCCACGATGGTGGCAGATGCGATAGATTATGCTAGAAAATGCAAAGCCTGTCAAGTCTACACGGACTTTATTCACCAGCCATCCGAATTTCTACATCCGACAGTAGCGTCCTGGCCATTCGAAGCATGGGGAATGGATATCATTGGTCCAATCACCCCACCTTCCTCCCGAGGACATCGCTTCATACTTGCGATCACTGATTACTTCTCCAAATGGGCGGAAGCGGTCACACTCGCAGAAGTCAAGACTTCAAACGTGATCAGCTTCCTTAAGCATCACGTTATCTACCGCTTTGGACTGCCCCGAAGGATCATCCATGATAATGGTCTGCAGTTTGCAAGCCACGCTTTCTATCGATTTTATGATAAGTACCGTATTCAGAATATTGCTTCGACACCGTACAACCCGACAGCAAACGGGTTGGCAGAGGCATTCAATAAAACAATTATCAAACTCCTCAAGAAGTTTGTCTCCTCCAACAAACGCGACTGGAACGAGAAACTCGGCGAGTATTTATGGGCGTACCGTATTACAGTCCGAACAGCTACCGGGAACACACCATTCTCTCTAGTATACGGGAGTAAGGCAGTTCTTCCGTTAGAGACTCAAATACCCTCACTCCGCGTCGCCCTCACTTATCAATTGACGACGGATGACAACTACCGACGTCGACTACAAGAGTTGGAGGCCTTAGATGAAAAGCGCCTCCTAGCTCAGCAGAGGATCGAGCTATACCAAGCACGCATCTCAGGAGCCTTCAACAAGAAGGTCAAAATCAGAAAATTCCAAGTAGGCGATCTTGTTCTGGCAGTCCGGAGGCCAATGGTCATGACTCACAAGACCACCGGCAAGTTCCAGCCAAACTGGGAAGGTCCATTTGTCATCGAGGCCGTGTTCTCCAACGGTGCCTACCGCCTCGCTAAATAAAATGGAGACTTACTCATGTTGCCCATCAACGGCAAGTTTCTGAAGAAATATTATGTCTAAAGAACATTCTCCAGACTACTGAGTCATGTACCCGCTGGTACCGCTGAACTCACGCTCACCATTCTCCAGATTCTCGAGTTATGTACCCGCTGGTGCCTCTGAACTCACATCCCGGTCACTCTTTCAGATAGAAAGTTATGTATGATCATACCTCTGAACTTCCTTCCTGGAGGAGATCCTCCCTCATGATCCAATACCCGCACTTTTAGTGCACAAAAAAGGGTAATCGATCCACAAATTTCCAAAACGGCCATGTCCTCATTACCTCTGAGTAAGTATGATGATCCCCTTTCGACTTATTATCTGTACCCACAACCGGAGTACGCCAAGGGTAATAGGCCCACAGATGTCCTCTGTTGACCACAAATGTCCTCTGTTGACCACAAATGTCCTTTGTTGACCATAAATGTCCTCTGTTGACCACCAATACCCTCCGTCGAGTTCACTTCTGCCATGTACTCATTACCTCTGAGTAGGAAAACTCTACGTCTAAAGAACTTTCCTGCTTGCCATGTCCTCATTACCTCTGAGCAAGTATGTCGGTTCCCCTTCATCCTATTATCTGTATTTTAAACCAGGGTACGCCAAGGATAATAGGCCCACAAATATCCTCAGCTAAGTTTCTTAGCACAGACCTACCATCTCATCATGCCCCAAGAGCCTAGCTGCCCTACGGCATTCCTTTTCCCAATACCAAGAGCACCCATGACCACTTTGCCATGGCTGCTTCAGGTATCCTGACCAAAACTTGTTATCTGTACCTAAAACCAAGGTATGCTATGGGTAACAGGTCCACAAATATATCCCCGATGCGGGGAAGAAAATCACCACAATATTACAGGTATAACAAGCAATGCAAATGAAGGGTAGAATAGAAAGTACTCTTTATTTGAAGGAAGAAAAAAGTATTACATATTTCGGGATCACGTCCCTTTCAGAAAGAAAGAAAACAGAAACAAAACAAGAAGAAAAGGCCAACTACAGTTCGGTATTGCACAATTCCATGAGCCGGTCTCTCACCAAGACAGGCCCCCGCTCAAGCCTCTGTTTAGCTCGGCGTTCGGCCTCTTGGGATAGTTGCTCCGCATCATTCAGATACATATAGGCCTGCCAGTTGGTCTCTATCTTCTTCAGGGCAAGTTCTAGATTGGCGGAGGCCCTGCTAAGCTTGTCAGCTTCCTGGATGGCAATTCCTTTTTCAGTACAAGCAGCTTCCAGCTCGGACTCCAAGAAGACCAACTTTCTCTGGAGTTCGAGGATTTGTTCCCGGGTGTCGGTCACCCCGCGAGAGGCAGCCGCTTCCCGAGCCGCACAATCGTCAGCCCGACGGCTCGACTGATCGTGCAACTTAGTCAAATCCCGACGGTCCTCCAATATAGTCGGCTTGAGCGATTCCCGGGAAGCCATCACCTTCTCCACCGCGGTAATGAGAAAGTTGCGCTCTTGATTTATGGCCGCGGGTAAATCAGTCTGTTGCAACATGCGAAACTGGGCCACGAGACGATCAGCTTCCAATAGCTTAGGATCCAAAAGCGCAGCCAGTTCCCCTCCGCCAGGGAGTGTCTTAAGAATACTAATCTGGCCACCGGCACATCGACGGGCCAGAGTAAAGGGAGTCCCCCTTTCCACTGCTGCCTCGATCCCCCTCTTCAGGTGGCGATAGAAACTGGTAACCACGTCCTGTAACGCGTCATCCAAGACCTCTGTAGAGGACGGCGTCAGAGGGAGAGTGGCTGACGGTACTGAAGGAGCAGCTTCAGAAGTTACTGTACCTGCCACCAAGGAAGCAAATTCCGTACGAAAAGATGCCTGAATGGTGGCTAACTCCTCTTCCGCCACCCGAAGAGCCTGGATGCTCGGCAGGGAAGAAAGGTTGACCCCCGAAACTATATTCACAGAGGAGGACACAGGGAGCATCGTCCCTTGTCCCAGCTGCACTGCTACTTGGGACCCCGAGCTCGACCCAGACGGAGGTCCCACGGTACAGAGAGGTTCCGTCAGACCCTCTCCGGTAGAGCTCGGTCCAGCAATATCCATCACTGGCGATGAAGGGTTGGGACCTGAACATCCAAAGCAACCATTAGTCGACATAATCTGAAAGATAAGATGACGGAATACATTGGCTTATTCACGAGCTATGGTTTGATTTGTATTACCGGGGGAAGAGCGTGGAGGCGACGGCTCGTTCACAACCGACATAGTTTCCCCACCCACAAAGTCATCATATTGGGGTTCGGATGTCTCAGGGACGGGCGCGGTAAAGCCCCCATCCCCCTAGGTTGAGGTCCCAGCAAGTTGGGAATCCTCGACCGTAACCGGAAGCACCCCAGCAGCAATGATAGCGGTGCACACGTCACTGACTAAATAAGACAGGACCGGGTCAGCCTCGGTAATCGGGTCTTGAGGAGCGAGCTCATCCGAAGCCTATAAAGAGCAAAAGAAACAAATGATTAGGCCATAACATAGAAGAAGAAGAAAGGAAACAGCTGAAGCCCAAATCACCTCAGGGACAACGTCCACATCATCAACAAACAGCCTGCGACATCTTACCGCAGCGTGTTTCGTGGAATAGGTTCGGTCATCAGCGATAGTCACGCGCCTGCTTCATTTACGCGAAGGGCCAGGTACCGCAGATGGTTGATCCTCTACCACCTCGTCAGACCAAGTCGACGGTTGACCCACAGCCCTTTCGTCCGAAATGATAGAGGGTTGACTCCCAACTTCCTTGTCCGAAGAATGCGATAAGTCATCGGCATCTTGTTCGTCATCCTCCTCATCCGCCCTAGTGGAATCTGAGTCCGGCGTAGGAACCCTGTTCGCCCCCCTCTTCCTCTTCTTGGATCCTTCTGGCTTCTCAGCCAAACCAGTGCCAGCGATGAAGCTAGTATTCATATCAAAATCGACAGGAGGCTTGCTCGCTGCAACATGATAGAGGGCCGCTATATACAAGATATCCCCTGCCACCTTGGCATCAGGGACTGAGAAGTTGTCCCGGGTATGGGCCGCATTATAATAATGCCAAGCCCGGACGCCATCGAGTACACTGCCCTCAAAGCTCAAGCAAGCGCAAGGACGATCCAGGAACAATTGACTATACCCAAATTGACAGAAAAATCTACTGGGCAGATAAGGCTCCAGGTATACTTTATTCCGGTAACGATACACCAGGTGCGCGGGGTGGATGTTGCGTAACCAAAGAAGCATCTTCTCAGATAAAAGTTGGGGAGGATCAACGCCGTCAATGTGTACCCTCCTCACTTCTCTAGGGGTGAATTCAGGGAGAGATACGAAGAATTCGGGCCCATCAACTCTTGCCAACGCCCTCCGACAGGCCGGCATGGTATCGTGTTCCCAAGGCTGTTGACGGTACCGAAAAAGGAAGGCGTCATCATCGGTGACATTTTCATCAGTTCCTGGCCTCATCAATGACCGATAGTGCATTAATAACCACCCCATGAGGTAGTGGTATGGTAGTTCTATCCGTTCAAAGTCCATCGTCACATCACGAGCAATGACTTTGGATGAAAAGGCACGAAGGCCGTTGTGTATGCTACACACCATGGCCGGGAGGAGCGCCAGTCTTACCTTGAAGACCAATTTCACAGCAGGAAGAATGAAATGGCGGTTGATCCTTTCCATAGAACCCGTGCCACCCGAAACTACGCAATTGCGTAGCCACACCATCAAGAACCCAGCTAAGATCGCTTTATCAGACATCTCCCGGGTACCATAATAGAAGTAACTGAGAGAGTCTGTACGACTCCCAAACCGGTCACGGGTAGACCTCGACCTTTTAACCTTCAACATCATGTCCTTCACCTCCTCCGGGATTCGAGAAGTTCGAGACGAAACTTGGCCGGAGGGACGCAACTTGAAAAGATACAAAACCCAGGCCGTGGTGTGAGGGGTGCTCCATTCTGAGCTATTTTCTTTCTTGATAGCCATCTGGTGGCAGGCGCCATGATGGCACAACAGTTCTTGGTACACGACGACGAAACCAGGAAATTGTCGATCCAGGTCTTCGAATTCTTCGTTCGTCGGTGTATATGCTTCAAAAGCTTCACCTCCCCACGGTAATCTAGAAACAGCGTGCATCTCATGGAGAGCAAGCCCCAGCTCTCCTCCGGGGGCAAAGAAAGTCCCTGTACGCCGATTATACAGCTCCAAAAGAGCCATAAACAAAGGCTTGTTAATGGGCAACCCGTAGCAGGTACCCCTGACACCGTAATAGAGGTCAATTTCTCGAAGGTATTCCCCATATTTCCTCAAGATCCATGAGGTAAGATTAGTCCATGTGGGAATGGGGTTGATCCAGTTCAGCAGCGACAACCTGCCCACGGGATAAGACCCCTTGCGAGTGAGCTGATTCAGAAAAGTATCAGCTAGAGCAAAAGTAAAATTAGGGCCAGTCATGTTTACAAAAGTGCCAGGGAGCAGCCCCATCACAGTCCGACTCACTGATTCCTTGCCCGCACATACTAAACCCGTGCGCCTGTTGTAGTGGATGTTGCTCACAAACATTCTCTGTTGGGTAGGAGTCAGGGAGCCCACCATTGTCCTGTCCAACGGTACCATGTTAAACCATGAGAGAGGATAGTGTCGCTCCATCTCGGGGATATGGATCTTTACTCCGTCTACAGAAAAATCCTAGTGCTCCGAAACATCCAGCAATCGGGAGTTCTTTATGGAAAAGGTGTCCCCAAAGAGAAAAGCCGGTTTCAGATATTCTCCATCCAGCCTCTCCGAATTCATCATGGAACAAAGAAAGTGGTAAGGTTGGTTATTAATGGCAGCCACTCTCTCCCTAGGTTCATTAACGGGAAGCTGATCCACTATACGACGGATTAAGTCATCAAGCCGCACGCCCACGGCGAACTGAGCTGAACCCACAAGAAGCTCTCCTGCTGGGTTGGTTGGGAGGTTCACTTAAAAAAGGACAAAGAGAAACAAGATCAAAAGATGGTTAAAGCCCAAAAAAAATCACTGAATAAAGAAGTTCCCACGAGCCTATGTGGTTCAGGTCAACGAAGTCTCATGCGGCTCCATTCCAACTAGGCCTCAGGAGATGCAGTTCCAAGGAAGCCTATGCGGCTCGGACCAACGAAGCCTTATGCGGCTCCATTCCAATTTGGCCTCAAGAGAGCCGGTTTCGAGGAAGCCTATGCGGTTTGGGTCAACACAGTCTCATGTGGTCCAAATCAGACGGAAGTTCCATATGGCACTAGCTCGATAGTTTATACGGATTAGTTGAATATACGCGGGTCTAACAGAAGAGCGCATGCGACGCAAAATGCCATGCGGTTCAGCCTGATAGAAACATATGCGGCTCCGTTCAGAGGAGGCTTTATGCGGTTTTTTATCTAGATACTCAAATCCTTCTCATACGGTTCAAACATGGGGTATTTTCTATGCGGCTCGGATATGAGAAAGTCATGCGGCCCATACAGCATATGCGGCTCTGTCATCAACTTAGGTGGAGGCTTGTGCATAAATATGCAACAGAGCCATGGGTTCTCAAGATTCAAATGCAACCCTTACCATTGAAAGCAGGACGAACATCAGAGGGCATTTCGGGCGCTTCGGGCTCGACGGCCGACGAAGACGTCACCCTCTTGCCCTTCGCGACGGCGGAGACGACTTTGGAAGACTTAGGAGCCATTTGCTTCAACGGGCGGACAAAGAAGATAAGAAAGAAGAGACAGCAAAAAGAGCGAACAAAGGAGAAGGTAAAGAAGTCCCTCCGGCCAAATCATCCATATTTATAAACAAGAGTGAAGCGTTTCGATCCCCGTGCGTACACGCAGACCGACTCTTCGGTTATCAAAATAAGCCGCCGAAAATGGAGGCCAAGCTCCTCGGATCCCGCACCAAAAAGTGGCCTTTAAAGCTGACAGCAAATCAACAACATTTAAATGCAAAAGATTGTCATACGTGGCAATAATGACGTGGCAAAGAGCTATGCGGATGAGATACTCCTGCGGCTGAACAATCTATGCGGCCAAGATCTCTATGCGGTCAGGGGTTCATATGTGGCCAGAAGAATACGACCATGCTTCTTATTCAAAGTATTTCAATTTTGCAAATTAAAAACTTTGAAGGGGGTCTTGTAGAAGCATGGAAAATATTAAAGAAAATGACACATGCGGCCAAGGAACCCCATGCGGCTCAGAAAGCCCATGCGGCTCAGAGAGTCATGCGGCATAGGGGACTATGCGGCCCAAGACATCCCATGCGGCTCCGAAGACACGTGGCGGGACAGTCCTCTCCTCTGCCCTCTCGTATTAATTGTTTAACGGCTGACAACTCTGAAAAAGTAACAGCCCTGACACAAAAAGAAGTAATTATGACTCTGTCATAATGACAGACTTCTATGGAAGAGAAAAGAGATCTCTGACACAAATCCCCCGAGAGCCATTAAAATGCCACGTGGCCTTGCCACGTGGGCGTTCGTATGCGGCTCGAGCAAAGACTTCTCATGTGGTTCAGAATGAAGCTGTCCTATGCGGCTCAGACCGAGACAACCTCATACGGCTCGAGCAAAGACTTCTCATGCGGCTCAGAATGAAGTCGTCCTATGCGGCTCAGGCCGAGACAGCCTCATGCGGCTCAAGCAGAGGCCTTCCCATGCGGTTCAAGAGGACCATTTCCATGTGGCTCAGGCGGATGTATCCCTATGCGGCTCGCAATGATCACCTACATTTGGTTCAAAGGCTCGAGGGAGGGCCACTACCCAGGCAGCCTTGACACGTGGCCCTAACCATATGCGGCCCAAAATCATATGCGGCTCACTCGTCATGCGGTTCAGATCCCCCAGTGGCTCCTAGGACACGTGTCTTAAGCCGATCGATTTCTCAGATTTATTGTAATCAAAGATTGAGTCAAATCCCAATAATCTGGGACACGTGGCAGGAGAATAAATCTAATTTATTTGCAGACATCAGAAGATCATTATGAGTAAGATTTGTTCCAATCAGCATTAATTGCTGATGGGATTTGGTGTAATCTACACTCAATGGTTCGGATTTGTCACAATAAAAAATGAACGGCCTAGATTGACCAATCCACAGGCCACCGCCATCTCCAAGAGTCAATCATTGGCAACCCTAATAATCACATCCTACTATTATAAATAGCAAGGTAACATTCCCTTGTGGACATATATACTGTCAGAGAGAGATACGCACATACAGAGAGGCTCCCCTGATAGTCAGAGAGAAGAATCCACAGAGACCAATCCAGAGAGAGAAAAGCCAGAAGAGCAATACGAGGAGAGCAGGAGGAGCATTTCTTCATCAACGCCATCCATCTCGTCACAGGAGCCAAGGCTGCATACCGATCGTCCAAGGAGTAAGGCAGGGCTGCCGTCGCCTTCCCGAGCCTCTATCGTCACCCCCTAGAATCTAAAATAAACAATTGTACTTAGATTGCTGTACCTAGGTTTTCGTCCCTAGGCATTCTTTGTACAAGCGAGTTTGTATTGTGAGTCTAAGTTCAGTCCTCCCATAAAATTGTTCTGTACTTTTACAATCAATGGCAAACAATAGGACCCAACACGACACGACCACGTCGTGTCCAGAGTGGACACGACTCGCATATCAGTACGCGATTTCTGCGTGTGTGCAGCAGTGCGTGTCCCATACGCGTGCGATTTCTCCTCGTGTAGTGAACCATATACTCCCAAATTTTGGGAGCATAGTGTCAGTGATTGTCCCAACATCCCCACAAATTTTTGTGTCCTCTCTTGTCCTGAGCATTGACATCTCAGTGTCGGGTAACAGGACAGTATTGTGTGGCCTGTGCGGCGTGTTCGTGTCCCTGTGTGGACACGACACGATCCTAAATCACAAAATAGAGACACAAATCCAAGGACGAACCCTAGATCTAGGAGTTCAATAAAAAACATTAGCAAAAACAGCAAACATAAATGGTTGGGGCATTTCATCGAATACCCTAACCTAGCAAAGGATATGTGTCTGATACGGACACAAAATGAATCCACCTTGACACGAAACCAAGTCCTACAGCTAGGGGACTCCTAGGGCTTTCTAAATATGCAAAAAAATCAGGGAAACTATAGGTTTAGGGATCATTTACCTATTGATGAGTTTTTTAAAAAAAAACCCCTTTCTAGAACTTTTTCCTTTGATAGCAAACTCTACCAAATTGCTCCCCTACTGAAATTTCCTTCCATGGACAGAAAGTATAGATGAATTAGAACCTACTGCAACTTGTTTGGATTAAAAAGGAATTAAAATGGATTTACTAGGAATTTCTAAAGTTGGGGATTTACCTCCTTCTAACTTGAGATCTATTTCCAAGGGAGGCTAACCCTATATGAAGGAGGCATTAAATAGGGGTGGGGTTCCCTAGATGGCTGGCCATAGTGGGTTAGGGTTAGGGTTTAGTTGGGTTTGATGGGCCATGGGCTTCTTGGCTAGTTCAAGTCTCTCTACCAAAAGGTCCCTTTGCTATATCAATTTCTCTCCAACTAAAACCTCTAATTAGATAACTAAGAGAATATTCTAGTCATGACTAAAATCACCAAGTCCAACTTAGCTTATTGGTTAAGTCTGACTTCTAGGTTAGGCCCAATCTAGACCTAAGACTAACATAGCACTTAGCAATATTTAATTAATATTAAATTCACATAAATTCTCATAAATTATAATAAATTCAAATAAATCCTAAAATGACCAAAATACCCTCTAGGCTAAAATGTACTAATTAAACATCCTAATCACATGGCTAGGCTCTAGGCCAACAGTCTCTAAGGTTACACTATCCAAACCCCAAAATCATAAGTCATGATTTGAATAGTTTTAAAATAATTAAAAATCACTAAAAATCATATTATTATCTAAATTTCATAATTAATTAAATTAAAACACAAAATTTCAAAATTATCCTCATTTTAGAAACTGGGTGTTACAAGTCTACCCACTTTAGAAAAATTTTGTCCTCAAAATTAAAATGGTAGTAGTCCTTCTAGGTCAAACAACCCACAATCAAAGTCTCAAACATACCGTCAGATAATCATATGCATCTGTCCAAAATCATGATACTCAGAATCTTCGTCGTGCTAGTGAGCAAGGCTACAATAATCACAGAGTCCTCGACTAAGGTACGTACGTCTAGGTTCATGGTATTTAAAAATTTTGCATTGTCGCATGCGACGGCAAAAACCTTAAATTCCTATACCCGAAAAATACATCCAAAATCTGACTACATGTCCTCACTATGCCAACTAACACGACTATCGAAGATTCTTGATCCCATAACTGAGGTGATCTAGCCCATATGATTTTCTCAGAAGAAAAACAAACATAACGAAAGAGCAACATGACAAAATTAATCAATCAACAAGGAACAGATGGAATCGGATTTCAAGGTAGTTATAAAAGACAATTTCAGGAATGGAATTGAGAAGAACGAAACTTGCAGCAAGATCTCCAATGGTCTGTGCATCCTCGTCTGTCTTGACGATAGCTCGCCCTGCTAGCTTCTCCTGGTCTGCTACGGATGCTGCATGAGCCGCTGCTGCTGAGAGAAATCAGAAATGATGAGAAAAGTCTCTGTACAGGCAGAGGTGTACCTCCAATGTAGCAGAAATGCCAACCTGAGTCGGCACAACAGGAGCTGCGGTCTCGAGGCCCTGATGATCAGGACGAGCGGTGGCTAGCCTCTCGATAGTATCCCCCAAACCGAAGCTATGAGATCGTGTCTTCATAACCATCATGAAAATAGATCAAAACGAGAAGCAATTTCTGAGAATGAAGCAAAAATTTAAAGGAGGGCGGTTTATATTCAAGGGAAAAACAATAAGCAGCAAATTTAGATAAAAGGGATCTAATAAGGAGTTTTTCTATTGTGATTGAGTACCCAAAAAAAATATCCTAATCCTACTGCAGGCTGTAGTGATACTCTAGTTCGAATACCACTACATAAACTCGACCTGTATGAGCCACCACTAAAAAACGTGTCACGACCCGTACCCACCATGAGTGTACGAGTACGTAACAGCGCCCAGCCTACGCCGCAGTGTCGGCGGTAGAACGTTGTTCTAGGTCATGAACTATAACTAACTAACATGAAATACTCTCCAAAAAGGAGGCCAAACACAGGGGTACAACTCAATCACAATCTAAGGTAGCATGTAGCACGATGAAATAGATAAAAAATCCTCAACTGAGGTACAACAGAAATGAAATAACATAAGTTAATAACTACCAGTCTCAATATCTCTAGTATATACAATTCTAAAAAATAAGGACAACATCTAAACATGAAAAGAAGAACAGTGTAAGCTATCTACACTAAGCAAGGGTATCATCCTCAGCAGCTGCCTGAACCTCCCCAGGGGTCCAGGTCGCGAGTGTCAACTAGGCAAGCTCCAAAGTAAGGGGTGCAGGGTTCCTCATCATCCTCTGTAAAATTTTCAACAGGTCCAGTCAGGACAGGAGCGAGCACAATACATCTCAACAGTTCATAGCAGGTTAGAAAATATAATCATATAGTAAAGTAAGATACAGGTACTGAAGAAATATAGTATGTAAACAGAGAGAGAACTATAATAGAAATATCACCTATACATAGAGAACTAACAGTGACTAGTGAGTCAGAGTAAAATATAAACATGTGAATGACATAGGAGATTCATGACTACAGCTAAGAGAGTGATTCATGACTACAGCTACTTGGATAATATTCACATGCCTATTTCTTCTCTCCCATCCCCAATCAATACACTAGGATCTGTTCAAGTTATGTTAAGATTCGTAAAACTTCACATGGCTCATAAAATGAGTGATACGTAAAGGTGATTTATGATGTCTCTCTGAACATGAGAGTACATGTGTCACAAGCGATTCGTGAATCAGTAGAAGCATAAAGATACATGATGATTCATGAAACACATAAAACATGCAGTATCCGATGCTCCCGAGGGGGATAACATCTCATGAAAAGATCCATATAGTACCAATCCATGTGACCAATGTGACAGTATCAAGTAAAGTAATTTAAAGCAGGAAAATAATTCTAAACAGGATATAAAATAATCAGAGAATGTACTCGCCTGGTATCTGAATGTCTGAAGTAATGTACTATCCGAGATGAGGTACCTGACTCCTAGTTGGAGCAACACAAGTCAAGATGTATACAGGGGATGATATATGGAATGTACAATGCATCTGTATGCTGTCTAGGTCAAACTAGACCAAGTCAACTCTCAGTCAACTCTAGTCAACTAGACTAATCAAACTAGGTCAAGCCTAAGCCAAACAAGTCTCACTAAGCCTAACCAGTCTATTCTAGCAAGCACACACCAATTCTAGGCTATACAAAGCCACACATCAAGGGTACATTCACATTGAGCTATAATCAACATTTTATAATGAGAGAGAAAGGATTGTATGTATAGCTATGTGTGTGTGTGAACATGGAGGTGTACAACAAAGAGAAAATCAAACACTAGTTATAGATTACACTAGAACATGGCACAATTTAATAAGGTTACATCTATTTACATCATGGCAATCATTTAGAGAGGGTTACATGGCATGGTGGTTTACATATATGAAATCTGAAATTAACTAGCATTTAACTAGTGTAGCAACATGCATATAGTACTAATGTTATCTAACTTGAATTTAACCAACAATTCAATTTAAGGTGTTAAGGGTTACCTTGCACACATGTACATTCCTCTATATTGAAAAATAAATTTGGCTTGGCAATAGGAAAGGAATATGCATATATACATACACAGCTAGCATATACCACAACTGAACCTAGTAAACTAACATTTCTAACATGCACACTTTCATGCCTATATACATTACCTACAACTTGCATATTTTATCCATTCATGCATATATGTATATTACACATTAGGGAGAGGGATGTGAGGATATGTGAGAGTGTCAATACATGTTATACAATGGAAGGGGTTAGTGAGTGTCAAGCAAGGGGAGTGAAGGGGGTTCAAGGGTATATGCATGTATGGGTGTAGCAGCATAGGTTTGTCTCAGGTTTACATGGCATGGTGATAGTTAATAACAGTCCACTGACAGCTAGTTTAGGTAGGGAAAAGTGTAAGTTAATGTGTATACATGAATGTGTAATAAAAAAATTAGTAGGGTGTCAATGTGTCTCAGAAATTAGTAAAATGTGAGTGTATAAAGAAAATATCATCAATGTGTGTGTAGCATAGGGTCTCATCTACCTGCAAATATGGGTTCTCAAAATAATGTGCCAGTGTGTTTCTACCAATTTCAGAAACAGGGACATGTATGGATGACAGTGGGTGAAATGGAGGATCAAGGGATAGGTAATCAGTAGGTACAACTCAGGAATTAGATTTCAGTTTCAACCATTTAAAGCTCAGGATTTAGTAGCAGTGTGTGTTCAGTAATGTATCATGTGAACCCATGTGTGTTTAAACATGAAATAGGAACCTGTGTAACTCTGTGAATAGTGGAGTGAACTAAGGGAAATAATGTCTGAATACATGTGACAGTGATATCAAAACTCCCAATCAATGGAACGTATTCCCAGGTTTTAAACTGGAATAAGTTGTAGTTCAAAGAGTGAATCATTGACAGCTTATATATCCAATCAACGCACATTCGAATCTATATATCCCAATACTTGATAACATCAACCAATAGCTAACCAATGACAGCTTATAACAACCCAATTTCGAACTGATAGTTAATATAACAAGCAGTGAATTGATTTGAATTCCCCATCAATCCATTTACAGTGAACTTACAATATACATGAGAATTCAGTTTAAAGGAAGGAAATCAATTCTCAGTGATATTAAATAAAAATCAGTTAAAGGAACGAAATTAATACTTAGATTATAAGGAAAGGAAATCATTGACAGTGTCTACAGGAATTTAAATGCTCAATAAAACAGTGAAACAATTTCAGTTTAAAAATATGAAATAAATTATTGTTTTGAATGTATCAGTCATATACATAAAGTCCCAACTCAGCATCTGAATTCCTATTCCATATCATAAAACTCATTCTAAAATGTAAATCGAAATAACCATGAACTAACAATTATGTGGGATTTATTTGACATCTGAAACATGAAAGAATTTACTAATTCAAATTTCAGATTTCAAACAGTGAATTGGTGCGTGTGTACTAGCAGTAAGAGTGTTCAGGTTTCAGGTTTTAGGTGTTCAAGTGTCTAGGTTTACTCATGTGTGTGTGTATGATTCACTCTCAGCTTATCCCAATCCCAAATTGAATATCAGAATATTAACTTCCCATGCCTACAGCAAGATCAACCCATTCTCAGGAATCTAGTAATTGACAGGGGTAGATAGGATACATGTGACAGTTCAACTCAGATTTTTGTTGACAGCTAACATACCTTTGTAATTCAGGATTAATAGATAACTAACATCATGCAATCACAGTAAAATTAACATCAATATTATTAAATGGTATTCGAATCAGTCAACAGTGAACTCCTCAACGTATTGGAGAATTTGAAAGTTCAAACAAACCAATACATATCAGTATAATAGGACATGAACCCTGTGTTCTAATTCCCAACAGGCTCGAAGCAATGACTAACTAAAAACCAATCACACATTAGCATACATTATGTAGGAATCTATCTAACATGCTGGGAATTTAAATTTGACAGAAAAATTCACTATGAAAACCTCTGCAAACACACACCTTAACCCTGTATCCTAAATGTCAGACATAGGGTGTTCGAATTGGAATTATGCAATAAATTAAAGAATCAATTAGTGAAATTGGTTGGTAATGAACATGGTATGCATACTCGTGTCCAGAGAGTGTTTTCATGTCCAAGACATGGACACAAACGTGTCCAAATAGAATGCGCACACACACAGACACAGTGCACAGGGAAACAGTGTCGTGCACACGTGCACGTGTCTGTAGGACACGACACACGACCCGTGGGGTCTCGTGGTCATGCCCACGTGTAGCCCACATGTCAGGCTACACATAGGACCCAACACGACACGACTACGTCGTATCCAGAGTGGACACGACTCACGTATCAGTACGCGATTTCCGTGCATGTGCAATAGTACGTGTCCCGTGCGCGTACGATTTCTCCTCATGTAGTGAACCATATGTGCCCAAATTTTGGGAGCATAGTATCAGTGATTGCCCCAACATCCCCACAAATTTTCGTGTCCTCTCGTGTCCTGAGCATCGAGATCTCAGCATCGGGTAGCAGGACAGTGTTGTGTGGCCTGTGCGGCGTATTCGTGTCCCTGTGTGTTCACGACACGATCCCAAAATCACAAAACAGAGACACAAATCCAAGGACGAACCCTAGATCTAGGATTTCAATCAAAAACATTAGCAAAAACAGCAAACATAAATGGTTGGGGCATTTCATCGAACACCCTAACTTAGCAATGGATACGTGTCCGATACGAAAACGAAATGAATCCACCTTGACACGAAACCAAGTCCTACAGCTAGGGGACTCCTAGCGCTTTCCAAATATGCAAAGAAATCAGGAAAACTATAGGTTTAGGGATTATTTACCTATTGATGAGCTTTTCAAGAAAAATCCCTTTCTAGAACTTTTTCCTTTGATATCAAACTCTACCAAATTGCTCCCCCACTGAAGTTTCCTTCCATGGGCAGAAAGTATAGATGCATTAGAACCTAATGCAACTTGTTTGGATTAAAAAGGAATTAAAATGGATTTACTAAGAATTTTTAAAGTTGGGGATTTATCTCCTTCTAACTTGAGATCTATTTCCAAGGGAGGCTAACTCTAAATGAAGGAGGCACTAAATAGGGGTGGGGTTCCCTAGATGGCTGGCCATAGTGGGTTAGGGTTAGGGTTTAGTTGGGTTTGATGGGCCATGGGCTTCTTGGCTAGTTTCAAGTCTCTCTACCAAAAGGCCCCTTTGCTATATCAATTTCTCTCCAACTAAAACCTCTAATTAGATAACTAAGAGAATATTCTAGTCATGACTAAAATCACCAAGTCCAACTTAGCTTATTGGTTAAGTCTAACTTCTAGGTTAGGCCCAATCTAGACCTAAGACTAACATAGCACTTAGCAATATTTAATTAATATTAAATTCACACAAATTCCCATAAATCATAATAAATTCAATTAAATCCTAAAATGACCAAAATACCCTCTAGGCTAAAATGTACTAATTAAATATGCTAATCACATGGCTAGGCTCTAGGCCAACAGGCTCCAAGGTTACACTAGCCAAACCCTAAAATCATAAGTCATGATTTAAATAGTTTTAAAATAATTAAAAATCACTAAAAATCATATTATTATCTAAATCTCATAATTAATTAAATCAAGACACAAAATTTCAAAATTACCCTCATTTTAGAAACTGGGTGTTACATCTCCGTTTTGTTTTGCGAGGTGGTAAGCACCATTGGGAATGCAGCCTCGATGACAAATGGGCCTTCCCACTTTGGCTAGAATTTGCCGACGGTTTTGTGAGTCATAACCATCAGCCTTCGAACTGCCAGAACGAGATCGCCCACTTGGAATGTTCTGAGTTTAACTTTCTTGTTAAAAGCTCCCGAGATACGTACTTGGTATAGCTCGATTCGTTGATGAGCTAACAGACGCTTCTCATCTAAAGCGTCCAACTTCTGTAGCCGGCGATTGTAATTATCATCCATCATTAATCGATAAGTGAGGGCGACGTGGAGCGAAAGGATTTGAGTCTCCAAAGGGAGAACTACCACACTGCCGTAGCCCAGAGAGAACGGGGTATTCCCAGTGGCTGTTTGGACTGTAGTAAGGTAGGCCCATAAGTATTCGTCGAGCTTTTCATTCCAGTCGCATTTGTTTGAGGTCATAAACTTCTTGAGAAGCTTGATGATTGTTTTGTTGAACGCTTCAGCCAGATCATTAGCCGTCGGGTTGTATGGTATTGAAGCAACATTCTGGATTCGGTGTTTGTCGCAGAACCGAAAGAAGGCGTGGCTTGCGAACTGCGAACCGTTGTCGTGGATGATCCTTCGGGGCAGTCCGAAGGGATAGATGACGTGATACTTGAGGAAGCTGATCACGTTTGAAGTCTTCACTTCTGCCAGCGGAATAGCCTTCGCCCATTTGGAGAAGTAATCTGTGATTGCGAGTATAAAGCGTGCCCTCGAGACGAAGGTGGAGTGATCGGACCAATGATGTCCATTCCCCATGCTTTGAATGGCCAGGATGCCACCATCGGATGTAGGAACTCGGATGGCTTGTGAATGAAATCCGCGTAGACTTGACAGGCCTTGCACTTTCTTGCATAGTCTATCGTATCTGCTACCATCGTGGGCCAGTAATAGCCCATTTGTCACGCCCCAGTTCCAAATAATCGGATCGGGAACACGTGGCATGCCAGCTGTACAATCTAGCATAGCTAAACCCAATTTAATGGACTATGATTCAATTGTAGTACGCTGAAGTATAACTAACAAGTAACATCACAGGCAGGTAAACTAGTCTCATCCATGAAATAATGTAATAGATAACTGAATGGAAAATCCTCAGTGCCACAGAATCCAAATGTCAACTATGGCTAGAGGAGAACAATCCACTAAAAGTAAATGAGTACATCTGGAATGAAATGAAGTAGCAAAAGAAATAAACAGAATACTGGAAATGGAACCCACGTCTGAAGATGTAGCTAGCCTCCAGAGGATCAAGGCTGCGGCTCCACCTCAAAGTCATCGTCAACAAGCCCATCTACTCCGTAATCAGCCGGGAACGAGTACTCGTCGAGCTCTGGAAAAGATACCAGGTCCTCAGAGGGACATAACAAATACACAGGAAAAAGACATGCAAGAAAATACTAAGCAGTAATGTAAAAGTAACTAGTAAGAATGCCACCCAGTATTTCCCTAACCAAACAAGGACAGGAAATACAAGGAAGCAATAAGGTGTTCTAACCATCTATGTGAAAATGCACTCGAGACATCTCTAGTGGCACATGAGAGGGGGAGAAGAAGAAGAAACTGCCACCAAGCGTCCTACGGTTTGAGGAACGAGGGGCTACGAGCATCCAGCGTCCATTGGAAACAGAAATTCTCATACACTATTAGTAGACTCTTCCCACCCAATGTACTCGTACCGTATACGCGGTACGAACAATATGCAAGACGTCATATATATAGTAAAACTAACCAAACTTCTAACAGACTCAAGATCACATGTTAATGGCCAGTCAACACAGAACCTCTGCACTCAGCTCACTCATATGTGATACGTGTCTGAGACAGTGTCAAGTTTATACTAACTCTATACAAGGTAGTCATCAATGGAGACGAGTGCACACAATAGCAATAATTGGTCAAATGTAAATACTGTATAGTAAATGTCAAGCAAGGTGTACTTGCCTGTGTCTAGCAACTGAGTATCCGGGTCCAAAATAGAGTCCGAGTCCTGCGAAGCAAATAACCCTATATAAGCATTAACTCTAATTAATTATTAATTAACCAAATTAAACAATACATTTAATTGCTAATTAATCAATAATTAATATCAAACCATAATTACTAGCTAATCAGTACCAATAATTATGAATAGTAATATACAATAATAAGTATGAAGTACTTATTATTATAATTTTTATGTTCTGAAATTATTAATACAAATAATATATTTAATAATTAATTAATCACTTATAAAATAATTAATTAATCAATTAATAAACACATGCATTCACAAATTCCTAATAATACCCACAAAATTAGTAAAAATCCATAAAAATCATTTTTAGTCTAATAAGCTAAATAACGACAGAAATAATAGGTATATATTATTTGTAAAGAAACCATAAATAGGATTTTCTTTATTTAATACATATCTATCTAATAACTAGATTAGTGCTAATAATTATAAATACTAGTTAATAAATAATAAAAAGATCTAAATTGGGTTATAAAATACTTTTCCAGGAAAACCTACTG
This sequence comes from Iris pallida, assembly GCA_029216955.1. Lineage (NCBI taxonomy): Eukaryota > Viridiplantae > Streptophyta > Magnoliopsida > Asparagales > Iridaceae > Iris > Iris pallida. The sequence continues at coordinate 9,515,686 of JANAVB010034418.1, read as the reverse complement.
TAAATAATATTTTTAATATTATTTACCTAATTATTAGTAATTAAAAATATTTAACTACTCAATATATAAAATTACTATTTTAGCTATTGAAATTAGAATTAAATATTAAAAATTTACTAATAAATTGTGAAAATTCATAATTCATAGAAAATAACATTTCTCCAACCGTGACTATACATTTATGAACATTACCATAATAAATTACATTTAATAAAAATTAAAACTTAGTAGTGAACCAATTATATATACCATATAATTTAACACTGATTAAATATAAATAAATAACTAATATAATTATTTTATTCTGAAAGTTTTACAGTAAAAAGATATAAATATTATTTACAAGTTTGTATAGAGGCCGTTAATTAATTCTTAGTGAATTAATTAATAAAAAATCCGAAACAGTGAAATTAAACTGTCATTTAGATACAATAATCCACAGTTTAAAATATAATTAAAATATCTAAACTATTTATTAAATCCTGAAAATTTAACAGTAATTTGATTACATAATTACCTACAAGTTATGTATAGATCATAACAAGTAATTCCTAATGAATTAAATTCTAAAAATCAAAAATAAAATATATAATACTGTAGAATTTACACAAAAAAACTGCATTAATGCCACCAGTTAAATGCTTAATAATTACGAATAAATTATATAAAAATCTGACATAATTAATATAGAATCTATACTAATGATCCTAATCATTAGGCTAATAATTTAGATCGTAATTAGCATCAATTATCATTAATTAAATTATTACACAGCCATATAATTATACAAATAATTCAACAATGAATAACCTAATTGTTGCAAACAAAACACACGTGCCAGAGGACACGTGGGTGGTCGGGGCAATACCTCGCCACGCCGCAGGGGGGTGGCTCGCCGACGAGGGGGGTCGCGCCGACGAGGGGGGTCGCCGGATCGGGGCCGGTCGGCTGCAGCGAGCGCGGGAGGGCCGGCTGCACGCGCGGAAGGCCGGGGCGCGCGCTTCCGTCGCCCGATGGCGGGGCTTAGTCCGAAGGGGGGTCAGGATTGGAGAAAGAGAGGGATAGGGTGGCGGTGAGGATGGGAAGAGGTGGAGGCTTGTGGAGGAAATTATTAGGGTTAGGTTTAAGAGAAGTTGCTTAGATATATATGCATGGATGAGATCCAAAGGCTTAGGAATTCCTAATGGGTTGGGCCTAGGTTAGGCTTAGTTAGTTTGCCCATGGGCTGAGCTAAGTTTGGGTTTGGAATAAATGGAATGGATTTGGGTTTTGCTTAAGTTGTAATGCCATAACTAAAAAGTATAGATATAATACATATACTCCAATAATAAAAACTGATGAATAGTAATACTTTATATATATAAGTATATATATATAAATAATCTAGAAAAAAATTTAAATGAGTCTAAGGTTAGAGTTAACCTAAGTTTAGTCTTAGGGTTAAGGGTGAGGGTTATATAATACAATGCACACACAAACTGCATAAATATACATATATAACATATTTTTCTAAACTATATATATTCAATTTAACAATTAGGGTAAAAGCATTTTATTTAACGAATAACAAAATTTTGTAACAAAATATAAATAATAATAAATAAAAAAAATAAAATATTTTGAGGGGTTTTACATTCTCCCCAACTTATTAAAATTTTGTCCTCGAAATTGAAACAAGCTAGGATAAAATAATCACACAATCATAATTCTAATTCTAGGCAATTTACAAACTAAGTTAAGCAAAATCTAGAGAGTAATTATTAACAGAATTAAGTCATACCAGACGCCTCACGAAGGTATGGAAAATGCTCCAGAATAGAATCTTCCCGCTCCCAAGTCGATTCGTCCGGAGAATGGTGTTTCCACGCAACTCGGACTAGTCGAATGGTCTTCCCCTTCAACACTTTCTCTCTGCGGTCTAGGATCTCCACAGGCTGCTCCTCGTAGGACAAAGTCGGTCCCACGGTGATCTCTGAATGATCAAGTACGTGGTTGTGGTCTGCCATATACTTCCTCAACTGGAAGACATGAAATACATCATGGACGCCTTCCAATGATTGCGGAAGTGCCAATCTGTATGCAACCTCGCCAACTTTCTCCAATACATCGAATGGTCCGATGTACCTTGGGCTGAGCTTTCCTCTGACTCCAAATCTGATCGTACCACTAGTCGGGGAGATTCTCAAGAACACATGATCTCCTTCCTTGAACTCAAGAGGTCGCCTATGAGTGTCTGCCCACTGTTTCTGCCGGTCCTGTGCTGCTCGTAGATGTCCCTGAATCTTCTTGACTGTATCTACTGTAAGAGTCACCAACTCTGGTCCCAATATCTGTCTCTCGCCTACATCACCCCAACATGCTGGCGATCGACACTTCCTTCCGTACAATGCTTCAAAAGGGGCCATCTGGATACTTGCCTGGTAGCTATTGTTGTAAGAAAATTCTACCAAGTGCAAGTGATCCTCCCAGGATCCTCCAAAATCCAACATGCAAGCTCTCAACATATCCTCCAACGTCTAAATGGTACGCTCTGACTGCCCGTCTGTCTGAGGGTGATAAGCTGTGCTGAACTTCAGTCTTTTGCCCAGACTTTCCTGCATGCTCTTCCAGAAGTGCGATGTGAATCTCGTATCTCGATCGGAGACTATACTGACTGGTACTCCATGTAATCGCACTATCTCCCTCATATATAAGTCTGCCAATACCTCTGTAGATTGCCCCACTCGGAATGGTATGAAATGAGCAGACTTCGATAATCTGTCCACAATCACCCAAACTGCATCTCGTCCAGCTGGGCTCCTCGAAAATCCCGTAACGAAATCCATAGTGATGTGCTCCCACTTCCACTCAGGTATCGGAAGCGGTTGCAACAATCCTGCGGACCTCTGATGCTCAGCCTTGACTTGCTGATACACCAAGCACTTTGCTACAAATCGTGCTATCTCACGCTTCATTCCATGCCACCAGTAGTGCTGTCTCAGGTCCCTGTACATCTTCGTACCTCCTGGATGAATATAATAAATCGAGCTATGAGCCTCTGTCATCAGCTCCTGCCTGATCTCTCCGTTAGGAACATAGAGACGGTCTCAACACCTCAAGGTCCCATCTTCGTGAATCCTCAATCCAGTCTGCAGTCCTTGCTCTGTCCTCTGTCGAAGCCTCTGATATCTGGCATCTGTCGGTAAGGTCGCCTTGATCCGCTCTACTAGTGAAGATTGAACCTGAATATTCATCATCTGTACAACTCCTCCAGGCCTAACAACCTCAATGCCCATCTTTTCCAAGTCATAAAGCAACTCCTTTTGTGATGTCAAGAAGTGTGCCATAGGCCTCCGGCTCAATGCATCTGCTACTGAATTAGCCTTTCCTGGATGGTACTGTAACTCGATATCAAAATCTGCCATCAACTCAAGCCAACGCCTCTGTCTCAAATTTAAATCCTTCTGAGTATAGACATACTTGAGGCTTTTATGATCTGTATATACCTCCACTGTTTCTCCATACAGATAATGCCTCCAAAGCTTCAAGGCAAATATCACCGCCGCAAGCTCTAAGTCGTGCGTGGGATAATTCTTCTCATGGGTCCTCAACTGCCGAGAACCATATGCAACTACCTTTCCATGCTGCATCAAGACGCATCCTAATCCCTTCCCGGAAGCATCGCTATAGATGACAAAACCTCCTGATCCCGATGGAATGGTCAAGACTGGTGCAGTAGTAAGGCGCTTCTTCAAATCATCAAAAGCAGCCTGGCACTCTTCCGTCCACTCGAACTTCTAATCCTTGCGAGTCAACTTTGTCATGGGCTCCGCAATTCTTACAAAATTCTCTACGAACCTCCGGTAATATCCGGCAAGCCCTAGAAAACTTCGCACCTCTGAAACATCGGTTGGAGTTGGCCACGACTCCACTGCTGATATCTTCGTCGGATCCACTTCTATGCCTTTCCCTGAGATAACATGTCCAAGAAATAAAATATGATCTAGCAGAAATTCACACTTACTCAGCTTTGCATATAACTTCTGATGCCTCAAGACCTCCAGCACCTTCCTCAAGTGATCCTCATGCTCTTCATGGTTCTTTGAATACACCAAAATGTCGTCGATAAATACTACGACAAATTGATCAAGATATTCATGGAATACTCTATTCATTAAATTCATGAACACAGCAGGTGCATTAGTCAAACCAAAGGGCATTACTAAGAACTCGTAATGACCATACCGAGTCCTGAATGCCGTCTTCTGAATGTCTTCTCTCCGAACCTTCACTTGATGGTATCTCGATCTCAGATCAATCTTCGAGAATACTTGGGCTCCTGTCAGCTGGTCAAATAGATCATCAATTCTGGGCAGGGGATACTTGTTCTTGATCATCACAGCATTAAGAGCCCTATAATCAATGCACATGCGAACTGTTCCATCTTTCTTTGGCACAAACAAGACCGGGGCTCCCCATGGTGATGCACTTGGTCTGATAAACCCCTTGTCTTGCAACTCCTGCAACTGTACCTTCATTTCATCCAGCTCCTTTTTTGCCAGTCGATAAACATTCGAAGAGATTGGTGCCGCTCCTGGTATGAGCTCAATGGCGAACTCAACCTCTCTGTCGGGCGGTAGACCCGGCAGATCATCGGGAAAGACATCAGAAAACTCATCAATGATCGGTGGCGGGGCAACCTCCATCGCCATGCAAGCTCCATGATACTGAGATACTCCCTTCTCAATGCTTCCTCTCTGAAATTCAAACTCCGACTGGCCTGGCGGTCTAAATATAGCACAACCCCTGTGGCAGTCCAATATAGCATGATATTGACTAAGCCAATCCATACCCAGTACTACGTCAAAATTTGGCATAGGTAATACCAAAAGTTGAGCTCTCATCTCTCGGCCACAAATAACTACCGAACAGGTTCTACATGTACTAGTCATAGGTACTATACCCCTACCAGTAATAATTTTCCAACTCTTAGGCATAGTAGAAGTAGCTATCCTATGCACAGCTACAAATCTAGATGATATAAATGATAAGGTGGCACCAGAATCAAATAACACTGTAGCAGGCAATGAACCTACTAAAATAGTACCTGTGATAGCCTCACCTTCGATTCCATCTTCTCCCTGAGTGAGAGCAAAAATCTGTCCTTGCTTCTTGTTTCCTGCCTGCTGCTTGGCTTTCTCAAACTGTACTGACTGTGAAGGGAGTATAGGTCCTCTCTGCTGACCTCCTGATGCTGGTGGCTTCTGTCCTCCTGCTGGCACAATGGCTCCCCGAACCGGGCAATCTCGAGCCTGATGCTGGCCCGATCTGTAAGCTAAGCAAGTATCCAGCATCCTTCTGCACTCTCTCTGTAAGTGTCCCTTCCTGCCACAGAAATGGAAAGTCAGAAGCTCCTTAGACTGGTAGGGTCCAGTCTTCTGCTGATGCTGATGATGTCCCATAGGTCTCTTGATAGGACCTCCTTGCTGCGTCTTCGTCTGCACTGGCTGGTTCTTCTGCTGGTTCAGCTTCCCCTTGCTAATTGTCTCCTGAATCCTGGCCTCCGTCAGCAACTCACCATAAGAGATTCGGGACTGAGAGCTAGTATAATGCTCTAGCTCCTGCCTCAGCCCATTGTGAAATCTCTTGGCCTTCTCCAGATCATTGGGTATCAGTACCTCTCCATACTTGCTGAGTCGACTGAACTCCGAGTCATACTCGTCAACAGTCTTATTCCCCTGCTCCAGATGCAAAAACTGGTTGTATAAGGCATTCTTCACAGTAGTAGGGAAATACTTCTTATCAAAGAACTCCAGAAACTGCTCCCACGACTGACGAGTACCCAACTGACGCTCCATAGAATCCCACCAGTGATGGGCATTCCCCTCCAGCTGAGTTCTTACGCCAGTCATCCATAAATCTTCTGGCAACTGAGATGCCTACAATTTCTTCTTGGTGTTGGTGATCCAATTAGTGGTCTCCTCCAGACTCTCATTTCTCTTATAAGGTTTGGGGTCCATCTGCACGTAGTCCTTCACTGAACCTACCCGTGCTGGTCTCATGGGAGCTAGTGTCGGAGCTGGTGCAGGTGTTAGTGCTGTCATCCTCTCTATAGCTGCCAGGAATCCCTGTCTCATCTCAGCAGCTTCCCGTCTTTGTTCAGCAGCTACCTGCCTCTGCTCAGCTGCTTCTTGCCTCTGCTCCGCTGCTTGCTGTCTCTGTTCTTGCATCATCATGTGCATGAACTGAAACATCTGTGCCTGACTGTCTTGTGGCACAGCCGGGGGCACTCCAAATAATGTCTGAGGGTACTGCGGGGGAGGAGGGGGTACCCCAGTCGGTTGTGCACCAACTGGCTGAGACGTCTGCCCTAGTAGCATAGGGTGGGTTGGAACTACCCTTGCGGACTGCTCATCCGTACCAGATGACTGGTTGTCTCTACCGGCAGCGGTACGTCCACTCCTTAGATTCATGATTCTGCAGAAATAAGATAGAAGGAATTGAGAATAGGACGGAAACAAACGAGATGCAAAAGAATTTGTTCAAGGATAATCAAGAATGATATAGTCAAGTATGGATGAGACCCTGTATTCTAAACCTACTTTGCAGGCTTGTTTGGTACAGTAACGTAACCAAACAAATTTCATGACCTGCATGGGCCACCACTAAAACATGTCACGCCCCAGTTCCAAATAATCGGATCGGGAACACGTGGCATGCCAGCTGTACAATCTAGCATAGCTAAACCCAATTTAATGGACTATGATTCGATTGTAGTACGCTGAAGTATAACTAACAAGTAACATCACAGGCAGGTAAACTAGTCTCATCCATGAAATAATGTAATAGATAACTGAATGGAAAATTATCAGTGCCACAGAATCCAAATGTCAACTATGGCTAGAGGAGAATAATCCACTAAAAGTAAATGAGTACATCTGGAATGAAATGAAGTAGCAAAAGAAATAAACAGAATACTGGAAATGGAACCCACGTCTGAAGATGTATCTAGCCTCCAGAGGATCAAGGCTACGGCTCCACCTCAAAGTCGTCGTCAAAAAGCCCCTCTACTCCGTAATAAGCCGAGAACGAGTACTCGTCGAGCTCTGGAAAAGATACCAGGTCCTCAGAGGGACATAACAAATACGCAGGAAAAAGACATGCAAGAAAATACTAAGCAGTAATGTAAAAGTAACTAGTAAGAATGCCACCCAGTATTTCTCTAACCAAACAAGGACAGGGAATACAAGGAAGCAATAAGGTGTTCTAACCATCTATATGAAAATGCACTCGAGACATCTCTAGTGGCACATGAGAGGGGGAGAAGAAGAAGAAACTGCCACCAAGCATCATACGGTTTGAGGAACGAGGGGCTACGAGCATCCAGCGTCCATTGGAAACAGAAATTCTCATACACCACTAGTAGACTCTCCCCACCCAATGTACTCGTACCGTATATGCGGTACGAACAATATGCAAGACGTCATATATATAGTAAAACTAGCCAAACTTCTAACAGACTCAAGATCACATGTTAATGGCCAGTCAACACAGAACCTCTGCACTCAGCTCACTCATATGTGATACGTGTCTGAGACAGTGTCAAGTTTATACTAACTGTATACAAGGTAGTCATCAATGGAGACGAGTGCACACAATAGCAATAACTGGTCAAATATAAATACTGCATAGTAAATGTCAAGCAAGGTGTACTTGTCTGTGTCCAGCAACTGAGTATCCGGGTCCAAAATAGAGTCCGAGTCCCGCGAAGCAAATAACCCTATATAAGCATTAACTCTAATTAATTACTAATTAACCAAATTAAATAATACATTTAATTGCTAATTAATCAATAATTAGTATCAAACCATAATTACTAGCTAATCAGTACCAATAATTATGAATAGTAATATACAATAATAAGTATGAAGTACTTATTATTATAATTTTTATATTCTAAAATTATTAATACAAATAATATATTTAATAATTAATTAATCACTTATAAAATAATTAATTAATCAATTAATAAACACATGCATTCACAAATTCCTAATAATACCCACAAAATTAGTAAAAATCCATAAAAATCATTTTTAGTCTAATAAGCTAAATAATGACAGAAATAATGGGTATATATTATTTGTAAAGAAACCATAAATAGGATTTTCTTTATTTAATACATATCTATCTAATAACTAGATTAGTGCTAATAATTATAAATACTAGTTAATAAATAATAAAAAGATCTAAATTGGGTTATAAAATACTTTTCCAGGAAAACCTACTGTAAATAATATTTTTAATATTATTTACCTAATTATAAGTAATTAAAAACATTTAACTACTCAATATATAAAATTACTATTTTAGCTATTGAAATTAGAATTAAATATTAAAAATTTACTAATAAATTTTGAAAATTCATAATTCACAGAAAATAACATTTCTCCAACCGTGATTATACATTTATGAACATTACCATAATAATTTATATTTAATAAAAATTAAAACTTAGTAGTGAACCAATTATATATACAATATAATTTAACACTGATTAAATATAAATAAATAACTAATATAATTATTTTATTCTGAAAGTTTTACAGTAAAAAGATATAAATATTATTTACAAGTTTGTATAGAGGCCATTAATTAATTCTTAGTGAATTAATTAATAAAAAATCCGAAACAGTGAAATTAAACTGTCATTTAGATACAATAATCCACAGTTTAAAATATAATTAAAATATCTAAGCTATTTATTAAATCCTGAAAATTTAACAGTAATATGATTACATAATTACCTACAAATTATGTATAGATCATAACAAGTAATTCCTAATGAATTAAATTCTAAAAATCAAAAACAGAATATATAATACTGTGGAATTTACACAAAAAAACTGCATTAATGCCACCAGTTAAATGCTTAATAATTACGAATAAATTATATAAAAATTTGACATAATTAATATATAATCTATACTAATGATCCTAATCATTAGGCTAATAATTTAGATTGTAATTAGCATCAATTATCATTAATTAAATCATTACACAGCCATATAATTACACAAATAATTCAACAATGAATAACCTAATTGTTGCAAACAAAACACACGTGCCAGAGGACACGTGGGTGGTCGGGGCAATACCTCGCCACGTCGCAGGGGGGTGGCTCGCCGACGAGGGGGGTCGCGCCGACGAGGGGGGTCGCCGGATCGGGGCCGGTCGGCTGCAGCGAGCACGGGAGGGCCGGCTGCACGCGCGGAAGGCCGGGGCGCGCGCTTCCGTCGCCCGATGGCGGGGCTTAGTCCGAAGGGGGGGTCGGGATTGGAGAGAGAGAGGGATAGGGTGGCGGTGAGGATGGGAAGAGGTGGAGGCTTGTGGAGGAAATTATTAGGGTTAGGTTTGAGAGAAGTTGCTTAGATATATATGCATAGATGATATCCAAAGGCTTAGGAATTCCTAATGGGTTGGGCCTAGGTTAGGGTTAGTTAGTTTGTCCATGGGCTGAGCTAAGTTTGGGTTTGGAATAAATGGAATGGATTTGGGTTTTGCTCAAGTTGTAATGCCATAACTAAAAAGTATAGATATAATACATATACTCCAATAATAAAAACTGATGAATAGTAATACTTTATATATATAAGTATATATATATAAATAATCTAGAAAAAAATTTTAAATTAGTCTAAGGTTAGAGTTAACCTAAGTTTAGTCTTAGGGTTAAGGGTGAGGGTTATATAATACAATGCACACACAAACTGCATAAATATACATATATAACATATTTTTCTAAACTATATATATTCAATTTAACAATTAGGGTAAAAGCATTTTATTTAACGAATAACAAAATTTTGTAACAAAATATAAATAATAATAAATAAAAAAATAAAATATTTTGAGGGGTTTTACACCATTCGACAAAGGCGGTCTTGTAATTTTGGGCCAGGCTGATTGGCCTCGCAGATGCCGTCGTGAGCTTCGCATACAGCTTCCTTGGCTTCTGTATTTGACAGACATCGAAGCAGTAATCCATCGTATGAACGTCGATACAGCATTTTTGTCTCTGTATCATAAAAGAATCTTAGGGAACGCTTTCTGATAGAAGTGGCTTCCTTTGGATTCTCTGGCAGGATGTCATAGACTACGAAGTCGATGAATGGTTGTCCCCAGTCTGGTGCTTCGTCGACTGTCAGAGCAGAATAACTCTCAACCCATTGAACATTATTCTTGGGACAGTCCAATTCACGACCTATTATGTCAACCAGATGATGAGCCTGATTCGGTACTGCTAGGAAAGCGGCCAGGCCTGCTAGGGCATCGACCTCAATATTCTGGAGTCTGGAAACATGTTCTATGAAGAATCCTTCCAAGGACGACATGATGACGATTGCTATTTGGTAATAAGGGATCATATCTTCACGGTGAACCTCGTATGAACCTCGGATCTGATTGACGATTAACTGCGAATCGTCGTATCCTTCCAGATACTCTACCCCCAGCTCCTTTGTAAGTCGAAGGCCAATGACCAAAGCATTGTACTCGACCACATTGTTTGAACAGGGCTCCGTGAGGGAGTAAGCCCGATTGATCACCAGCCCGGAGGGAGAAATCAGCACCACTCCAACTCCAGCGACGATATTGCCCTTGGGCCCAGTTTTGTAAGCGCCGTCAAAGAATATTCGCCATACGACATCATGAGAGGCCACATTTGAATTAGCAACCTCATCGGGAATCTCTTCGTCTATTCTGGTTGACTCTGAACCTGGATAGGATGCTAAAAAGTCTGCCAGAGCTTGACCTTTAACAGCCTTCTGTGGGACAAAGATCATATGGTAGGCGGACAGTAATATCGCCCAGGTAACGAGGCGAGAGCTGAGTGCACCTGGCTTACTCATGAGGACCCTGAGGGGGTTGACTCTTGATACGACATGGATAGTTTGTCCCGTGACGTAGTGTCGTGTCTTCTAAATGGTAAAAATCAGAGCAAGGCAGTTTTTCTCCACGGCAGTATATCGATGCTCCGTCCTAATCATCATTTGACTGAGGTAATATATAGCTTGTTCGTGGCCTGCATCATTGTTTTGTGCTAGTAAAGCACCGAAAGAATGCTCCATTGCTCGCACATAGAGCATGAATGGTTTTCCAGCAACCAGGGCCACCAGGACTGGAGGGTTTGATAGATATTCCTTGATATTGTCAAAGGCGCACTGGCATTCCTCATCCCATACGAATGAAATGCCCTTCTTCATGAGGTGGGTGAATGGCTGACATCGTCCGGAGAGGTTAGAGATAAACCTCCTGATTTAAGCTAGCCTCCCTTGAAGGCCTCGGAGTTCACGAAGATTTATCGGGGGACCATCTCCATGATTGCCTTCGTCTTCTCAGGGTCTATGTGGATACCCTGGGAATTAATGATGAAACCCAAGAACTTCCCGCTGGGTACACCCAAGAAGGATTTTGTGAGATTCATCTTCAAATTGTGCGCTCGTATCAGGTCGAACACTGTCCTCAGATCATGCAGATGATCTTCCTTAGAGCGGCTCTTGACGGCGATGTCGTCGACATAGTATTCCACCGTCTCGCACAAGTGGTCTCTAAAGATGACGCTCATAGCTCTTTGATAGGTGATGCCAGCATTCTTTAAACCGAAAGGCATGGCTGTATAGCAGTATGCCAATTGGTGTTCGGAATGATGTATGATTTTCGTTATCAGGGAATATCTTGATTTGGTTGTACCCCGAGAAACTATCCATAAATGACATATGCTCGAAGCCGCAGGTGTTGTCAATCATGATGTCTGTAATAGGGAGGGGGAACTCATCTATATGACACGCCTCATTCAGGTTCCGAAAGTCGATACAGATTCAGATCTTTCCACTCTTCTTGGGGACTGGTACTATGTTGGCAACCCAGTCTGGATGTTGCTCCTCCCGGATGAAGCCGCTGGCTATTAGTTTGTTGACCTCCGCTTTGATAGAGTTTATGATGTCTGGGCAAAACCGTCGTTGCTGTTGCTTGACCGATTTTGCATCCAGATGAACGTTAAGTTTGTGAAGTGCAACCTCGGGGTTCATTCCTGGCATGTCTTTGTAGCTCCAGGCGAACACGTCGATGTATTCTCTGACGAGTTACAGTAGCGATTCCCGCTCTTCGTCCGTCAGATTATTGCTGACGAAGATGGGCTTTGGAGAGGACTCATCACCGAGATCGACTTGCATAACCTCATCTTCGATGGGAGGCTCTTTTTGTTCGAACCGCTTCTTCTATTGCGCATCTAGCTGCTGTGCTTACGGCTCTAACTCAAGAAGTTCAGGAATGTCTTCATCTTCTTTGTAGGCGTTGGCCAATGCCATATTAACGGACAAGACTCGCCTGAATACGTCCCCAATGCTGACATCCAAATCAGAAGTGGGTGATCTAGTTGAGTGTGAATGCCAGTCGCATTCCTTGTCTGTGCTTTCAGGGGTTGTTGCCGGTATGACATAACCTAGCCCATATTTGGTTTTGTTATAATAATCTCGTGGTTTCCCAGCCGGGATCGACAATTGTAAGGGTAACCACCGTCCAGTGCCGTAGTTCAAGCCTGGTATATTTTCTAGATCATACCCCTATTTTTGTATGAGGTACTTGGATAAGGAACTATATAGATAAAGGGGCAGTCTTCCGGTGTCGAGTTCGAGATCAACTTCTTCTATCTTAAAGGGTTGTGGATCATTCTTCCGGCCGAAGATGATTGGATGGTCCTCTTCCTCGATTATGCGGTAAGCGTCTTCCACTGGAGTAAGTTGGTTTGCGGTGTACACATTTGTCACTTGTGTGTGTAGGTGGGTGCCTATACCGTGTTCCATAGCATATATTGTACAAAGCTTATTAAGCTTGAGGTAGTTCAAAGATAGACCTTTATTGATGAAATAAGGTATCTTTTACAGTGGGATTACATCATCTGTGGATGGAACATCAGTGTGAGCAGCCACATACTTAGCCAGCTCTGGCTACAACCACCCCCTGTGTCAATGAAGACTGGAAGGATGACTTGGGCAGCTTAATCATCAGGGGCTCCATGGGTAGAGCAGAACATGGAGTCGTTGGCGTACTAGCCACCCCTAGTTTGGTACTCGGTTCTGGGCGAAGAGTTGTTGGCTAGCTAGCAGTCCCCGGCTTAGCGCTCGGCTGCCGATTTATTCTGGAAAGATGAATCGTTATCGGCTTAACAGAGGGATTGAGCTCCTCTGTTTGCTGCTGGCTAGCTCTAGGCAGCCTGATTGTCAGTGGCTCTGTCATGTGTCTTGGCACTTGGCCAGACCTTGGCAGTCGGATTATCATCTGCCCCTCTTGTGCAGAGAGGCTGACTGCATCCTTACGCAGAGTGGCTGTAAGTGGTACAGTCCTGCCAGGTTTGCAGGTTTGAAGGTGGATTGTCAGAGTTTCTTCCGATCTAATTGTTGCCTCAGTTTGATCTTGAGTATCTCCTTCGGTAAGGTGCCTTTTCGACTTCTCGTACAAGCATGAGTCGGAGTAGTAGGATTCGATCCCTTTAAAGGGATCAATGTCAGCAAATTCTGTCCTCACGAAGCCATGCTTATCAACGTACTTGAAGCATTGGTGCAATATGGAAGGCACGATCATGTAATCGTGTATCCAAGGGCACCCCAGGTGAATATTGTAGAAAGTATCCGCATCTATGACATAACAGGTCACTTCTGACTGAAGGTCGCCGATTTGGCACTTCAGACAAATCTTTTCGATCGGATAGCTTCGACCTGAATTGAAACCGATAATGACATTGCTTGTCAGTATCAGGCGATGCATTAGGATGAGAAGATGGTATAGCAGGCTCTTCGGGATAATGCTTATGGAAGAGTCGAGATCGATATGCATCCGATCCACCTTGATGTCGCTAAGGTATCCAGTATAATACAGAGGGCGATCGTGCAGGTTGGTCTTGATAAGCATATCCTACGAAGTGAAGACGATGTTGGGCATTACGCCTGTACAAGCGCTATCCTGGAGATCTGCACGCGAGCTCTCACCAGTGAGATTGGACTGAGCCAGATATGCGTCGGAATTCTGGAGTGCCTCGCTCAGCGCAACACGAACATCTTTGGAGAGCCTCAGGAGCTCGTATAGCGACAATTTGGCCGGTGTATTGGCCAATTGTGCCAAAATATCAAAGTTGTAGGGCCTCTCATGCCCATGAGGCGTCTCTCTTTGGAGTGACTTGTCAAAGCGAGTCTCCTTCGGTCTAGGCTTGTCGGTCGTCGAAGGCTGAGAAGGTCCTGGAGCATCAGCAGCTGTTGGCTGATGATCTTCAGCCAAGTTACCTGGTGGAGGTTGGGTTTGTATGCCGGATCGGGTAATAACAGCCGTAGCTAGCTTCTTCGACCTCTGCCGAGATTGTACGGCATGATTTAACTTTTCCACTCTTCTTCTTGCTTGTGGAGGATGGTGCGGACTGAGTCACTTCAGGTACCAAGTCTGGATAGACCCACATGACCTCCCCTCGTGATATGGTGAGGGGCACTAGACCAGCAGCCTGGTCTCGGGGAGGTGGAAGGTTAGCGATCTTCATCTTTGCTCTGGGGACGGACACTAATCCATCTTGAGTCTTTGTCGGAGGGTAGCTGCCGAATTATACTGAAACCATGTTGGCTGCTACGGTCACCTCTTTGAAATCAATGGCCAAGGCCTTAAAATCGATGAGATGCTGGATGTATCGCTTCAGTTGGTAGCAGTATTGTGTAGCATGGTAGACATAGCGATGGTAGTGACAGTACTTGGGGCTCTCCATTTCTGTAGGACGAGGTTCACGCCTTGGAGGAGGAAGCTGAATTCGACCTCCTTTTATGAGCATGTCCAAGATGGGCTTGACATGGTCGTCCTCGAAGGAGTAGGTCATCTAAGGCCACTGCTTCTCTATCGGCTTCGGTTCAGGCTTCGGAGCTGTGTCGGCCACCATGGCCTATTTGCCCTTGTTGTCTCGATTGTTGGAGGGGTTACCACCATTGTTGCTGTTGGTATTAGGGCGTTTGACCTTGCCCTCTCCTTTTGAGACATGCAATCCCAGTTGGCGAGCTTTTTTAACTTATCTTCTGCACTAGTGGCACTGATAATTAAAGTCTTCCAATCCTTAAACTGACTTTCGCCCATCCAGAGGCTGATTGTGGGGAGCAGTCTCTTTTGGCAAATTTCAATTAAGGAGGAATCAGGGTTACCGGAAGACAACTTTATCGTGGTTTGATGAAACTGCTCGATATAGTTCCTTGTCAGCTCTTTTTCTTCTTGAACAACGTCCATGAGAGTGGACATCGTCACGTCTTGTCCTACTTCGTAGAACCTCTCCAAAAACATACGTTTGAAGTCGACGATAGAAAAGATGCAGTTGTCCGACAAGTTGCGATACCAGTCGAAGGTGACCCCTTCCAATGCTCCAATGAACAACCGCGTAAGGATGGCATCGTCATGAGGCAGATGGTCGGTTGTGACTTCGAAGTAGGTGATGTACCTGCTTCCAGATGTTTTTCCATCATACGAATTGATGTTGAATGGTTTATATCTTGGTGGGAAGGGAACATCTCTCCATACAGCAGGATACGATTGTCGTATCCTAAGGTCCTGGAAGTTTTCTCGGGCGTGGAACATGGCTCGGAGCTCCTGGACCTCCCGTCTTGCTTCCCTGGCCTTGTCTACAGCGGTGGGAGCCGATATTTTCAGAGGATTATCACCCAGGTTTGGTGCAGCTGAGTTCGAGTCCGAATTGACCGCGGGTCCCACATTTGTTTGGCCAGGCGTCCTTCCTTACAGAGTCGGTAGGGCCGCTTTGATCTCGTTCATGGACTTGATCAAGGTATACAGTATGGCCTCCGGAGTGTCGATGCATTGGTGATCACTAGGACCCTCATGTTTGCTGTCTATCATGAGCACCATTCTTACATAAGGAGAGATGGAAGGAATAGTGGAGGACGTGCCTTCTGAGTCATACCCATGTACGGAAAAGTTGTCAGGGTATGTAGAAATGTTCTCCTTTGGTTCGGACTCAGAAGGAGTAGTACCCCCAGCTTCAGAGCTTGCCTCGTCTTGAGAGTTATGGACGTCCTCGGGGACGTCGGAACCTGCCGCATATATTGGGTAAATCGTGTCCCCTGGATTATCTTCTTGCAACACTGGATTGCCGTGGATGTTTGAAGGAAGGCTACCCCTAGCTTTGGCTACCCCCAGTGATGTAGATGACGGATCTCCAAGAGTTAAAGATTTCATCTTAGAGCGGGTGCCTTGGTAAACTCCTTATGTAACGGTCGTGGACAACCGCTTAGAAGAGAGTTTCTTGGTTGAAACTTTCGGGCTGGAGACATTTGTTTTCTTCCTTTTCTCGCTGCCAGGGATCTTCTGAGCAGAATTACAAGAGGCGACAAGAAGTGCCTCGTCTTCTGAGCTTGGGTGTTGTAGTCGTTGGAAGACGGATCGTCGGTCCTCTTGTGTGGCCGCCTTGCTGCAGCAGTAGTTGACAACGACTTGAGTACAGTGATGTCCATGAAAGGACTCTCTGTACACCAAGTTTTCATCTCTTTCCTTGCATTTGTGAAGAATCACGTTGCGTAAGTCACTATTTTTATGGGCCAGGAAGTCCTGAGCACATGAGTGTGTTGGTATCCTGCCTGCTCCCTGATGTGGGGGTAGTAAGAGTACTTGCCCCTGATTGTCGTTGGGAGATTTTTGACAACTATTTTGTCCGTTGGCCGTCGAAGGTTGGACACGAATAGTTCTGTACAACTTTCCATCAGGGGCCCGCGTAATAGTCAGCGGGACGCCCTGATGGTTGGAAGTTGGGACAGCTGACTGAGCTTGGCGAGCCCGCGCTGCCCGAGACTTCTTCCTTCTAGCACCTGAGAGTGCATAGTAAGAAGAGTCCACAGAGATTGGCATATAAGAGCACCTGGGGTCAGGACTGCCTGAGAGGCGGTCAAAGACTAAGCCCGAGCCGCATGAAGCAGATGGCCTACGGCTGAGATTGTTAGCCACATAGCCTGCCTGTATGCGGCTAGCATTTGTGGCCGCATAAGCGGTCCACATACGGCTGGCAGTTTGCATACGGCTGGGAGCTGTAGTTGCCGCATGGGCCTCTTCCATGCGGTTGGAAGTCATGGTGGTCACATGAGCCTCCTCCATGTGGCTGGCAGTTCTGGCCGCATGAGCCTTTTGTCTGCGGCTGGCTTTTGTGGCCGCATGAATCTTCATGCGGCTGGCGCCCTTCGGTGGCTTCTTCCTGGACCGTGTATAGTTACCCTTCGCCCCTGCAAGTCCAGCATCCTAGTGTTTTCCTCTGCCGAACTTGGGGACAACAGAGTCCTCTATGGTCTGAAGTGGGGTCGCCTGCGAGACTTCTCCGTCGTTTTGGGCAACATAGAGTACTCCTTCGAGAGCTTACGGGCCTTCTTCGTACGGGCTCGCCGCTGGACCGGGCCAGCGCTTCCGTCGGATAGCATTTCTTCAAACGCCTGCTGGTCGAACCGGACGACCAGCATTTGTTGAGTGGAGCCAAGTTTGGTTGCGTCCGATTGCTTCACCAACTCTTCAGCCGTTAAAAAGTTAGTCCCCAACAGAGTCGCTATCGTATTTGCCATTGATTATAAAAGTACATAACAGTTTTATGGGAGGACTGAACTTTGACTCATAATACTAACTCGCTCGTACAAAGAAAGCCTAGTAATGAAAAACTAGGTACAGCAATCTAAGTACAATTGTTTATTTTTGATTCTGGGGGTGACGGTAGAGGCTCGGGAGAGTGCTATCAACTTCTGTGCGTCGTCGCTCTCTTTGTGCGTGCCTCCTCTTCTCTGTGTGTCCAGGGTTTGCAAGGGAATGGCACCTTGCTATTTATAGGAGTGGGGTGTGATAAGTAGGGTTTGTAATGATTGCCCCTTAAACAGTGGGCGGTTAGAGATTTGTTAAGATTTGCCTTGATCTTGCTTTTATGTTGATTGCAACAAATCGGCATCATTTGTTGGAAATTGATCCGGGTAATTATGATGATTGCAATAAATCTGATTGTTGTGATTTGTTGATAGCAACAAATTCGGGTGGATAAATCTTGATTGATCTTGTGCCACGTGTCTAACCGTCATTATGTTACGAGCCGTAGGAATGCGGGGGATTAAGTCTTAACTGATCTTCTGTCACGTGTCCTAACCGTGAGCCGCATGGACAGGGTGTCCTGACAGAGCCGCATGCGTGTGTTCTGGTAATTGAGCCGCATGATGGTGCCCCCCATGATCCGAGCCGCATAGGTGTGACCTCCGAAATTTGAGCCGCATGAGGGTGGCTCCCCATGATCCAAACCGTATGGAAGTAGTAGCTGCATGGGGGGTGGCTTCCAACTGAACCGCATATGGATGGTCACGTGTCAAAGCCGCATAGGTGTGGCCTCCCAGAATCTGAGCCGCATAAGAATGGCCCCCCATGATCCGAGCCGCATGAGAGTAGCAGCCACATGGGGATGGCCTCCAGCTGAACCGCATAAGGGTGGCCACGTGTTCAGAGCTGTATGGAAGACCTTCAAGCGATCTGCATGAAGAGCTTTGGAATTTTGGTGGATCGTGCCAGCTATAGAGATTTTTTTGTTTTCCAGGAGCACGCCATTATGTCATAGTCATCATTGCAGCTTTATGTCAGAGCTGTCAATTCTCTTTTATGTCAGAGCTGCCTTGTTGCGTCAGAGTATTAAATGAGCCCGCTGCTTGATGGACAGCTGTAAAGGCGAACTGCATAAGGCCACGTGACTTTCACCCGAGCTGCATGGCTATGTTGGTGACTTTTGAGCCGCATGAAGCTCTAGAGGACTCTTGAGCCGCATGAAGCTTTGAGAGATTGTTTGAACCGCATGAGACTCCCTCTGTTTTGAGCTGCATAGACTTTTCTGTTCTTTTCCATGCTTCTACAAAAGTGTCCATAGTGTGTATGTCCATGTGTCTGAAAGAGTCATGGTGTCAAAGTGTCAAAGTGTTGTGTCCTGTGTGTGTCGGATCCGAAGTATCAAAGTGTCCACGGGTTAATGTGTCAAAGTGTGTGTCAAAGTGTCCACGTGTTTGTCAAAGTGTCTACGTTTCAAAGTGTCAAAGTGTGTCTGTGTCAGCGTGTGTGTCTGTCGTGTTACCATTGTGTGTGTCTGTGTGTCTGTGTCATGTTAGGAAAAGGGAGATAGGGTTAGGGTTATACCTGTCTTGGTCGAGGTCGGGTCGGGGTTGTCGGGGCAGTGGGGACTGAAGCGGTGGAGGGAGGATGTCGACGGCAGAGGAATGGAGCAGCGTCGGTGAAAGGTCGATGGTGGAGGACTGGAGCAGCGTCGAAGGAGAGGGTGATCGCCGGAGGGAGAGGTTCACCGGGGGACGGGGGTCACTGGAGGGAGGGGGTCGTCGGGTGGAGGGGGTGACGGAGATGAGAGGAGGAGGGGAGAGAAATTTGTACAGAGCAGGAGAATGAAATTTTTTGGTAAAGAAAAATGAAAAGTCGATCGGCCAGAACCCTATATGAAACACTTTAGCGACATCGGCAAATGACGTTGCTGAACGGCAAATAACGTTGCTGAACGTCACTATTCACTAAAATACTGGCAACATTCAAGTGGCCGAGTAGCTAAACATCATAGGAAAATAAAATAGCGACGTTCTCTAACTAACACACAATTTTTGCTTTCCAAATAATAATACATGTCGCAAACTGTCACTGGAAGTCGCTGATAGCGAAGTCTTTCTCTGATGTCGCTAAATACAACAAAATTTGTGATATTTTTAACTGGCGTTGCTAATCTCGTCGCCAATATGACTTATTTTGGTCGTGTATGAAGCCATTAGCTCTGAAAAGTCCTGGGTCTCATACTCAAAAGGAGCAGGAAGAGAAGCATCTTCTGAGTCAGCAGCCTCAATAGCTGCAGTCACCGGGTTCTCCTCTGGAATACTAGTCTTCTCGGTTCTTGTAGTCATAGACACGTCGACAATCAAAGGCCCCGAGGCAGAGGTAACCAAATCTTCTCTCCTCAAAGGAAGACCTCCAACCGGTAAAGGGATGGTAACTCTAATTGTCGTATGTAGCGGTACCCAAAGGGGAACCCTAGCAACAGGTTCCTCAGAAAGACCTCTGAAAGGTTCAGATTCGCGGGCGATCGTACTTTCTGTGATTGCCCCGACTGTCTTTTCGCATGTACAAACAAAACAGTAATAAGTGGGAGGCCTAGAATAAAAACCAGAATAAAAGACTGATGTATACCTGTAAGAAAGATTCAACATGCGAGGTATTTTGTCATAGTGAAGGTCGTCGTGCGGATCTGCTCGGCATAGGTACAGCCTGCTTAGTTCTCTTGGTATGAGGGAAACTCACCTCCGAAGGAGTTCGACATTTCGACGGGGTACTTAAGGGTGCTGCATCCTCTCTTCCTTCTCGGAAGGCACTAGATCCATCCGAGATCCTACCGCCCGATGATGCAAGCTCTTGGAGATGCGTAAGGACCGACTGATTGGCCTCCCATTTCGTCCCCTCAATTTGGCTCCATTCTCGATCATAACCCGACGAGAAGTTGTTCGCCATGCAGTAAAACTTTACGACGGAATACAAGATATGGGTCTCCCCTTGGACTACGGAGGCTGTAAAATTTGCCCCAGTGCACCTGGTATTATAATAATACCATGCACGAACGTCATCCAACAGACTACCCTCATAACCAAGACATGAGCTCGGGTTGTCCATCGTCTAGCTATAGCCGATTTATCATGCAAACTGACTCGACATATAGGGCTTCAGTTATACCCGGTTCCGATTCTGGTACACCAAGTTGGCAGATCGGATAGACTGCAGCCAACGAAAAGTGCTGAAAGACAGTCCGCTCTTTTCTTCGCCATAGTCTACTAACTCTTCATATGCAAGAAAGCCTCTGTAAGAGGGCAAAGTCCTGTTGAAGTTGTAGCTATCCAAGCGACACAACACCCATCTACAGACGAGAACGCCCTGATGGAGCTACTTCGTATGACGATAGTTGCGCAACGTCACATCTACCTCCGTATAGCCCTCAATTGTGTCAGGGGCTATCAAAACTATACGGTGTAAAGCCAACCAAGCCAAAAAATAGTGGTAGAAGATTTTAGCTCGAGGAAATAAACCGTCTCCCCTACGATGCTCTATTATTTTCTCAAGAGATCCTGCAAGCCTCTCAGGGTATTACACACCATGGCTGGAAGCAAAGCCAGCAGGTGTCCAAAGACCAGCTTCACAACTGGCATAATGAGTTCCCGAGTAATTCGCCCCATGGATCTAGAGCCTCTAGGAATTATGACTTTCTGTAGCCAAATCATTAGAAAAGCAGCCAGCGTCGCTTTCGAGCTCAAGGCAGTCATATTTTGACAAAAATAGTTGTGGACTATAGAGATGGGATTCCCCTCGACATCTATCGAAGGGACTGACACGTTCGCTTTGATCATCATTGTCGCGACCCGCACCCATTTTTTTGGATACGAGACGTGTCCAAGCCTGCCTATGCCACAAAGTCGGCTGTAGAACGCTGTCACGGCCAAGATGCTCAATATCACAAAAGAATAACAATTTGCTCATTCACATTTCTAAATTTATTGCAACATTTACAATATTTAGAATGAAAGAAATTACATAGATCTCACAATTAATGAAAATGATACAACTGCTATCTATTTCTAGGTTTTTGTCTGCCAGTCACCCGAATCCCCCAAGCGAAGTGAAGCCACAACTAACCTGAAAAATGTTGGTTTCCAGTCAGGAACGGAACAAGTACACAAACTGACGGTAATACGAAAACATAATAGAATTAACAAGACATGAAAATAACATATGAGAATTGAAAACTAAAAGGTAACTGATGACATGACAGGTTGTGAAGAAGACAAGGACAAACAAATAAAAGACAACTATCTAGGTGGTTTGAGATATCCTTTTCAACATGCGAATGGCTAGGGAGTAAATACGGCACCCTGCACGTGTCGTATGCAACTGCTGTCAGTCAAGATTAGACATGTTGGGATAGTTCTGGGGAGTCCACATGTATACTAAGATATTTCCCCTCCCGACTACTCCGTGTGACAAGCGTGTCAACAAGCAGCACGATATATGTATAAACATGAAATGAAAAGACTACTATGAATCGAAAGCAATCAGAAAGTGCACTTGCCTGTGGTCCTTTACTGGTGAAACCGATACTCTCGTTGGGTCCAAGTTACTCTGATTAGCCTAGAGTTGATATGTAGGAGTTCGAAATCATAAGAAAATGGGAAACACGATTAGTCATGGCCAATGACTTATAATCGAAATAATTTACGTATATATATATATATGTATATATATATATATATATATATATATATATATATATATACTATTTTGGAAATTATTTCTATTTTTAAAACTATATTTTATTAGTCAAATGTTTTTAGATAAATACTTAGAAAATTCTAGAAACTTATTTTAGGAAAAACTATAATTTTATCAAAATCATGATTTCTAGACAAAAAGCAACTTTTGAAAATATCTATAAATACTATAATAATATTAATAAATAAAATAGTGTAATAATTACTTCAGTCTGCTAAAATTGAGAGAGGGGAACTATTCCCATCAACTAAAGAATAATTAAGGAAATAAATAATTAAAAGAAGAGAATGGACAGAGAGAGAGAGAGTGTGAGAGCATAGAAGAAGGGGGTTCGAGAGAATCTCAAAGAGAGAGCAGGGGAGAAAGAGAGAATGATTCGAGAGAGAGAGAGCGAGGGAAGGAGGAAGAAGGAAAATGGGAAAAACTCACCGGAGATGGCTCGTGCGCAGCGCACGGAGGCGGAGCTCGGCCATACGTCAGCACGAAGGAGGAAGGAGGACCGGGGAGCGCTCGGGAAGAGCACCGATGGTTGGTGGCAGCGTTAGCCAGGGCGGCTACGACACGGGTGGAGCGCCTCTCTGGCACAGCGGCGCTCGCCTCGCGGGGACGCGGGCGTAGACGGAGCTGGGATGGGCACGACTCGGAGGCTTGATCGAGGAAGAAGACCACGAGGGAACTCAAGGTGGTTGCTCACCGGCTCTGAGGCACGGTGATCTAGGGCACGGCGGTGCACCCGTCGTCGACCACAGGGCACGGAGCCAGGTCGGCCGGTGTCGTAAACTGGGCGTTCAACTAGAGGAGCGGCGTCCAGATTTGGACGGGGCCGGCTCCGAGAACAACACGGCGGTACCAGGGCGGTAGCAGCCAGAGTGGTGTCGGAGAGGATGCGGTTTGGTCAGGTCATTCCCCGTTTTGCTTTTTCTTCTTCTGTGTTGATGGTGGTTTAGGGATCGTGGTGGTGGTGCGGTGATGGCAAGTGCCGGAGTTAGCCGTTCCCAAAGACTCATCGTCGGCTATGGCGGCGAGATGAGGCGGGCCACGGTTCGACTGCGGGAGTCGAGGCCTCGGTGCGGTGGTCTCGGCAAAGGGAGAGTGTGCAACGACGGCAACCAAAAATTGCTGGTATAGAGGTCCACGTACCGGGAAACAGTACGATGGAAATTCCAAAGGCGAGGGCGACGATCGTCGGTGGTTCAGGTGAGGAATTGTGTGGCGTTGAGGGAGTATCGATGATGTAGGCGGTGGTCGGGGTTCTGTATTGGCCGTACGTCGTTGTTTGTAATATTTGGAATAAGAATTTGGTGCCACAGACACGATACACAGCATGTCTAGTTTGATGGTCGATGGCTGTTGTTCGCTGGGATTGGGGTTGAGTCGAAAAATGTATTTTTGCCGGTAAGGATGCTGGTATGGCGATGGGGTGATGGCGACACGTCTGTGGTGGTGGTCAGGAGGCGATGCGGAGAGGTAGGGTAGGAAAGAGTTGTTGACTTTGTTTTGAAAATTGCTATTGGTAGAATAGTCTCCATAAATCGGAGTAGGAACTCCTAATATGATAAGGACTAGAATTTATGTGGATAAATCCTCCCCTTTTAGTTTAAACCGAATAACATTTAAATAAAAATCGGTCTAATCTTGATCATGTAAAATGATTACCATAAAATATTTAAAGCATAAATTTGATATTAGGAACCAATTTAAATCATATACATTTAAATGTATATGTAAATCAAATAGTTGATTTACTACCATAATTCAAATAACATTTAATATTGTCAATCTAAATTCAAATAAATAATACTTCTATTAATTTAAATATAATTATATTATTGAACAATTTAAAACATATATCTTTATAAATCCAAAAAAACTTTATTTAAAAAATACTTTGATAAATCTTTTATTCGTTCCAAAATACTCATGATATTTAAATTATTTAAAAACCAAAACTCTTCAAGATTCAAATCAAATAATTATCGCGTCCAATAAATTATCAATTAATCGAAATTAATAATAAAAGTAATACTAGCTATTGTTAATAACCTTTAAAATATATTTAGCCAATCCAAATCAAATGATGTTTTAAACACAACTTGATCTAATCGCAACCTACTAATGATTACCAAAAAAATAGTTTAAATAAATTCAAATCTTTTTATAAATGAATCACCATTTGATGATACTAAAAGATATTCTAAAACCAAGTAAAGCATATAAATTCAAAAACCAAAATCAATAATTTATTTATGATAATAATAAAGAGTATTAGATAATGTAAAGCATATATCTTTATATATCCTAGAACTTTGATAAAACTTTTGTCGAAAAAATAAAATAAATAATTAAATATGATTTTTAAATCATTCTAGAAACTATTCCTTTTTGAAATGCGGGAGAATATATAAAAAAAAAATTCTTCCAATATGAAATTTTTTCTTGAAATTCGGAAAGAGGAGTTACAAATCTACCCACCTTAGAAAAATTTTGTCCTCGAAATTTCAAAGGTCACGATTAGGTATGAATAAGAATATAATCAAGAAATAATATGATCAATGATAACACGAGTTAGATCGTGAATAGATTTGAAGCTTAAAAATATCACGTGGCGCGATCAAATGGGTTAGATCGTGAATATAATTGAACTTTAAGAAAAGATAACACGTGGCACGAGTATAGTCAAAGGGTCTAGTCACATTGGTCAAGGATATAATTAAAATGGGATTAGTTAAACAAGGAGAAGTCGTTAGGCATGACTAATTACTGTTGGAATTATATAGGCCTGGTGAAGGATAAAAATTTAGATAAAGTCCAAGCATGGTTAAAGCCACTTAGGTACAACTAAGATGCATGCAAGTCATCCAAGCGTGATCAAAATTTAAAAGTTGGTACGAGCATGAACAAGATCACAATAGTCATGATCACGGTGGAATAAAAAGATAAAACTGAGTAAAAATATATGCATGATTATGATTTAGTCGTGAACAAAAATTGTTCAAGTTCGATCAAAATTGAAATCATTGTGGTATGAACAAATAGTTAAGCAAAATTATTTAGGGACGATTATAGAATCAAATTCTAGGGTAACATGCGAATTGGCACGATTGAAATAGAATCGGATAGTCTAGTCGTGATCTAAAGGCTGTTAAGGATGGTCCAAATCGAAATCGTTCTAACACGAACGATTGTGTATGCATGATCATAGAATCAAACCTATGAAAGGACACGAATTAACCCGATCGAAATATAGTAAAAGGGGTCTAGTCATGATCAAAATTGTTCAAGGATGATCAACTCCAAAATCATTTTGATATACTTAAAATATTTATCCACAATTATTTAGGCACGCGTTTAGAATCAAAATCTCGAAAGGTTTAGGAATCCAGTCGAAATTATATTAAAAATGATAATCTAAAAAATAGAAGGGTAAGAAAGGAAGAATTATCGGTTTATTGAGAAGATTGTGACTAGCACAAATCAATTAAAAAAACTTAATAGTTATATGCCAATAAGACATAGTCTTTATGGTATTCAAAACTCGTAAACATGATCGAGTCATTTTACCGAGAATTTATGCCTCGCCAGTGTACAGCTAGCTGTAATAAACTCTTGATTCCACGACTCAAGCTATGTTGCGGTAACGAATACCCTATCAACTCTATCTAATCTTGACATAACAACTCAAGGGTGAAATGAGACGACCAATACATAATTTTAATAATTTTTGATCATCCACGCTTACCTGAAATTACTTCAACTTAGGGGTCATGCAACGCCAGTGCGCTACTGGCTGTAGTGAACCCACAGTCTCCATAAGTCAAATAAGTGACGACAGTGCGCGGCTGTCTGCCATCATAGGTCATCAAAATTATTCCAACTATATCATCCAAGAATATCAAAGGAGTTTTAAAAATATCATACAAATTGATAAAGATAGAAAAGTGCAACTATTCTGTCCTTCAAGTATAAGATTCAGCTTCTTGAAAAGAAAAGACAATTGATTAGGAAGGATGATGATCGAAGTCGAAATAGGTAAAAATCTTCTAATCCTTATTTTACGAGTATTCGGTATTCAACAATTGATAGGAAAACTTTTGAATCTAAAAACTTAATTCGAAATTAGTAGACAAATGAGGAAGAAGTTATTTTGAAAATAATTCCTTAGGTCCAAGGAAAAGAATATAAGTGATGCGATCTTATGATATGGCGGTGTTTAGAAAAGATATAAAATAAAGTTGTACCAATGATCATTATTTGGGAAAAATGACCGAAGGCAAAAAGGAATATAAACTTAAGTTTATATTTCTATAATATTCAAGATCGAGGGAAAAATATGTAAAAAGCACTATGTCTACCTATCATGAATATATTTATACACAAGTATATATGTATGGCCTAAGTAAATTCCAAAGTCTCACAATATCACTCTAAGAGAAAGTTATCTTATTTCCAAGAAAATGTAAATTTAACATAACAATAA
Organism: Iris pallida; assembly: GCA_029216955.1. Classification (NCBI taxonomy): domain Eukaryota; kingdom Viridiplantae; phylum Streptophyta; class Magnoliopsida; order Asparagales; family Iridaceae; genus Iris; species Iris pallida. The sequence goes on along the minus strand of JANAVB010034418.1, from coordinate 9,488,835 downwards.
TACATATATCGTATTCAATATATAATTTATCGAAATTATTCCCAATATGAGAAATGGACTACCAAAATATATACACATCTATATATCTATATGGACGATGTTGGTCGTCCAATATGACCACCAGGACTTGGGTTGAGTTCGGACTAGTTTGGAACAACCGGGTCTTCTAAAAGTCAATAATCTTAATAAATAATTAATTTATTCCTAAGGTTATGTCGCGATTTTGCCTGGTTTTCCTAGTTAGTGCACACCTATGACTCGGCCTTCTCTACCCTGGCTAAAACACTAGTCAAGGCACTCGTCTACACTCCCAGTGCCAAAATTCTTGGTCATCTTGCGCTCCAAAACATAACCGCGACTAAGGTACCTTTATAATAAATATTTATAAAATTCTGAAAATCATATTTTGTAACGCCCCAGTCCCAAAATATGTAGGACTAGGAAAGAAGCATGCCAGCTGCATATATATGAGATATACTCCAATATATGGAAATCTCAAATATACATATAAGCTGTTTTGTGAATAATAATAACAGACAGTCACAGGTAAAAGCTAATCTTATCCACAGTAAATATAAAGAAAATAGAATCTCATAATCAAAGTAAATGTCAAAATATAATGGTTGACCGGGCGAAGACAAATCCATTACCGGCACTAGAATAAACTGAAATGAAATAGAGTCCAACCTCTAAGATAAATAGAATAAGAAATGTTGACTAAATAGGCTCCTCGATCCAATAGGGACAGCTGTGGTCAGAAGGTATGACTCGCTCGAACGTGAAGGATGCGTCTACACTGGAGCCATACTCCTGCGGAAAGTCCTACACACCTATACCTGGAGAGCTCACCAGGTCCTCAGAGGGACGTAACAAGATACAAAAAGAACATGCCACATAAACTGAATAAATACTGCTCAATAAGAATAAGTAAGATCAGATCATAACATGGTCGAATACACACCCATTGAACTAGCTTACCGTCCCCCCAACCAAACAAGGACAGGAGATGGTAAACTAATTCACGATGACGTATCATTCCATGCTATGAATCCAATATGGTATCCGGACCCCAACAAGGTTCAATACCTTCTCATTGAAGTAGTAAGCCACACCTACAACCAAACAAGGACAAGATGTGACGAACTAATCCGCGACAAGTTATTGTTCCAAGCCACGGTCAGATACAAGTAACCAAACCAAAAGCACTATTATCTAACGGATAAAGGTGCCTAACCGTTCTAAGTGAAATGTATTTAAGAACAATCCTTCCTGTGCATGGGCCCTGGCTAAATAGGATCGGCATAGTCCCTCCTTGGGGCACCAGAGGCCCAATCAATAAGAGCATAACGTTCCGTAGAACGTCAGTGGCCGTCAGTAATCAAGGCTAAGCTGACCTGCATCTCCGACGGAGCTCACGGGTTACAAAAAAGAAAGTGCATCGAAGCCCATATGCTAAACAATTGTCCTTCCTGCCCAATGCTTACTTTGTTGTATCCACAACACAAAACCTCTATTAACCGCTAAGTCAAACTAAGCATGCAACATCTATTAGCGGTTATTCCTATCGCACGACTTATACGTACCGGTGGCCAGCCAATCACGCATGTCCGAGTACTATATGTGACTCACAACTTCTTGGTACAAATGTGTCAAGGCCTATGAATGCAACACACACAAGGTAGTCCCTTAACTCTAAGTTTAATCTGTAAGAAAACTAATACATATCAGGAAATATAAATGAACAATAAGTTCTAACAGGTTATGCCATGTATCACAGTTTATTTTGCATAAAGAAAATAATGAATAAGGCATGAAATATGAGCTAAAATAAATAAACAGCCGGTGGCAAGGTATCTTGCCTGGAGGTAGTGTGCAGAATGGCGACGCCTGGTAACTCAAATCGTCAGAATATGGAAGCACTGAAAGCAAACTTCTACGAACGACCTCAGATGCTGAAATAAACATCACGAACAGATTTGGCATAAAAAAATACCTCAGAAATGCCTGTCCAAAAGTCTAATTCTGGAACAGGGGCAAAATTGCAATTTTGGGTCAAAATGATGTCCGTCGTTAGACCCGTTTTGTACCAAAATGCGTGCCAGAACCTATGGTCTCTAAAGTCATCAAACTACGTGTCTACAGATCTTATTTGAGGTGACGAAACCAACCATATGTCCAATGTTAAATTTCGGTGGGCCGTGCACAAACTCGCCCGTTAGAGGGGATTACGGGCCCGCCAAAAAGGCGTTCCGGTTTGACCTTCTCAGAATTGGACCAAACTTGGCATACAAGACCAAAAAAATGATACGGTCCTGATGGCACAAGTTTCGTCTCGATACGACGAACATGCACAAAGTTATGGTCATGTTTGTAAAACGTCGATGCGGGGGCATCTCGATGGATACACACTGATTTCGTCGCCCACACACAACAAAATCGAGTCCCGTCAGTTCCCACACGTCAGTAACATTCTTACGCGCCTTTTGATACGTATAGTGCATAACCACGTCGTCCGGTTTGTCGGAACGTACGCCGTTTCGGGAAGTTTTGTTAAATTTTACTGTTTTAAAAACTGATTTTTTACGATCTTTGGGTTCAAAAATAATTACATATAGTGCATGAGAATTTAAACTACAAGAAGGTAATTAAAGATCTATATCTGTTCTCTAATTTTGTTCAAAAATTTAACAAAACCCTCTGTGGGATTGATCAGAATTAGACATCGAACAGGGGTGGTTGGGCTATGTTCAAACTGTCCAGAAAATAGTTTTCTCGAGTTTTTCGAGTCACCTTTCCGACTCGATGGGTGGATATGTCGGGGGTACTACTAGATGGGTCGTCCAGAGGTTCATATGGTCTCTCTAATGCCACTCACGGTTTCAAAAATCATCAATTATGCATGCAGAATTAAGACGATGAAGTGGGTACCTCTTTCTGTGCTTCGAAATGGGACTTCTCTGTTTCAATGAGTTTTCCGGCGAACTCCAGCGATTGGGGCGGTCGACGGCGGCGAGGAGGGTCACCTGGGGGTCGGGGATCACCTCTAGGATTGAGAGGGTTGTCCACGAGAGGGGGATGGATGTGGAGGAGTTAGGGTTTTATGGTTTAAAGGTCGGCCACTTATATGTAGACCCCCTTCTTGGCCGCTCAGTAATCAACCGGGCTGAAGAAGCTGTGGTTGGTCCCTTGGTGGGTACTGTTCATTGAACAGTACCGCCAAAGGAAAAGGTTATACTATTATATGTATAACTTATAATCTTAATATAAATTGAATCTTAATAAAAACCAATATGTATATATTTATATATATACATTTCTCTAATATATATATATGTTTGTATGTATATATGGATATACATATATACGCACATATACTTTAAGAATAACCCAATAAATTCCTATTAAACTCCTAAATCTAACAACTTTATAAAACAATTTAATAATTATCTATTTACAAAAAGGTAATAAAAATAAAAGTCCATGAAATATATATACTACCACTATTTCTAAAATACCACAAATCCTTTAAATACTTAATAAGCTCCTAAAGAAATATATTTTCGAGATTTTAAAAACAAAACTAATATTAATTTCTAAAGTATTTGTAACCTATAATATATAATTATTTTGCATAAAATATCCCACACATAATATTAAATAAAAATAAAAAAATAAATTTCTACACACTTTATAAGTCTAAAATATAACTTTACCACTACTAGGAAAAATTTAATTATTTTAAATAAAATATCAATTAATTATAATTAATAATATTAAATAAAAAGTAGAAAATTTTAGGGGGTTTACATCCTACGCAACTTATAAAAATTTTGTCCTCGAAATTAAAAATGAACTTAATACAACAAATAATAAAAATATAATGTGGCTGAATACGAAGGAAGAGCAGGTAGTCAATTCGTAACTCGGTTTTTGGAAAGATGAAGGAGGTATTTATACAAGGATTTTATACTGGCACCATATTCTATATGATAAGGTGTTCTTGGTCTTGCATGAATCATGGATATTCAGTTCGTCTGATGGAATGGCTCATTATTGCCTGGTTAAACATCAATGTGACGAAATGGATATATATGGTTCTTTCTAAGAAAATCGAGTTATACATGTGGTGTAATTGAAATGAAACACATAATGATGTGTTTTGTGGAACAGGTATGTCATGCATGTAGGGTGGCTCACCTAGTCTATGTAGGTGAAGGTGGTTGGAAGAAAATGACTAGTATTGTGCTTCAAACATCAAAGTCACGGTAAGGTTTCGAAACGATATGCGTAGAGATTTGGTGCTTTCCTCACATCTAAAGCATACGAGTGTTGTGACGGAGGCAAAGGTTTTTAAGGCACGCTATTCAAGATTTCTAACGAAGAAGCCAAGAGTTCTATTTATAAGCTTGCTATAGTCATGGTATTTCTAATGGTACCAAAGATAGTGCTCATGTATGTAGCCTAAGCTACTGAATGTATTTCTCAAATACAAAGCTATGACTTAAATAAAGAATAATGGTAGAAGTGGAGTAATACCTGCCAGATCTATAATCTCAGGATGGGGGTCTATCACAGCCATGGTAAATGCTTGCCCTTGCCTCCGCGGCTCAGGACAATCGATAATCTTGTGTTGTTCCGATCCGCACCTCAAGCATAAGCCGAGACGAATCCGACATCCATCACGAATGTGGCCCTTCTTCCCACAGTAGTTGTAGGTGGGCTTCTGATAGGGCATAAGCCTCTGCTGGTACTGTCCTATAGGCCTCCTGGTGGATCCACCTTGAGTCACCCTAACTGGTGCAGCTACCGGTATGGAGCGTCTCTGTGCCTGCTGTTCCTTGCGAAGTAGCTCCTGGGTACGTGCTTCCTCCAAGACAGCTGCATGAGAGACTCGAGATTGTGCAGTAGTGAAAGTCTTGAGTTCTGGTGCGAGCCCCTGATGGAATCTCCTTGTCTTCTCTGGCTCTGTTGGAATTAATGTCTTACTAAATCTACTCAAACAGCTAAACTCTACATCGTACTCATCTACCGACATGTTCCTTTGCTTCAGATGAAGGAACTGGTCATAAAGAGCGTCTCGAGCATGGATGGGGAAGAATCTTTCATAGAAGAGGTCATAAAACTCCTTTCATGTGATCCCAGTGCCCAGTCATCTTTCTTCAGCCTTCCACCAGTGGTGAGCATTGTCTTCTAAGAGTAAGTCCACTGCTGTCAACCAATCATGTGCTGGCAACTAGGATGCCTTCAAGTATTTCTTTTTGCTGATAAGCCATGCAGAAACTTCTAAGGGACCCTCAGTACCTTTAAAATTATTAGGCCCCATATCGATGAAGTCTGTAATGGAGCCCAGATATGGCTGTGGAGATGGAGTTGGATCTGGTACCGGGGCTGGTGGTGGAGGTCTAGCTAAGTAGGTCATCATACTCTGCCTCAACAGTTCCATTTGTTGCCATTGAGATTGTAGCATAGCGTACATAAACTGGATGGTCGGGTCCGTATCAGTCGGTAGTGGAGGCAGTTGGGGTCCGAGCCGTGGTGAAAACTGCTGAGGCAATGGGGATGGTGCAGTCTCTCCCGGTGGTACTACAGTAGTTTGCTCAACCTAGACGACTTGGGGTACTCGGGCTTCCTGCTGCACCGTCGATGGGTTCGTGGTATTCTGCTGTGGCTTTAGCTGATATGGAGTAACCAGGGTCATTAGGGAAACCTGTTCTTCCTCGGTAGTTGCCTCACCAGATGTGATGGCTAGGGTAGAGGTGTGTCCGTTGTGTAGAGTCATATTGCTGGCACGAAGATAAGGACAATGTTAGAATAAATTCAGATAGGTTTTGATTCAAGCAATTGAAAGAGAGTTTAATAAAGAATTCAAAATGTCAATAACAGGTGGATAAGATCGAAGAAGGCAAATATGTTAAGCTAACCATATCTCAATCCACGTAAAATCATACAAAATATGAACCAAATTTACTATGGTTGATCAGACCATAATACACCAGTTCTGATAAGATAATATATTCGTGGGTGCCCACAACAAAACATATTTCCTGAACAAGCTCGATGAGAGAGTAAGCTCGCAAAACTAGGCTATAATAGCAACATTAGTCAAGGTAGTCCAATTTTAAATACGCGAGATAATGATGAAAGAAAAATATAAATAGCTTAAGCTACTTAAGCATCTAAGTCGTGTCCGGTATTCGTGCCTATGCAGTCGTCCTACTGTCTCCTTGTCTAAGGCCTTGCTTAAAGTCAAGGAAGTTAGGGTTTGAGGCTTCCTACCCAACTTATAAGAGTTGAACTAGTATTGTGATTGCTTGGTGGAACATGACGACCTAGTACGCACGATAGAGGGATAAAGGTTTACGAAAGATTAATACAAGCAAGAAGCAATCAAGATAGACATTCGGGAGTTCGTAATGAAGGCGAGATAGAAGGTCAGATATATGGATGAGATCCTAAATTTTTAATCCTATACGCAGGCTTGCTTGGTACGGTAAATTAACCAAACAATTTATCTAGACCTGTATGGGCCACCACAAAAATATATAACGCCCCAGTCCCAAAATATACAGGACTAGGAACGAAGCATGCCAGCTGCATGTCACCCTCAGTTTTCATGAACATGGAAATTTTGGTCATTTTTCCACCTTAGAATTATTTTGGAATTATTTATTTACCTATGATATTATTTTGGGATTATTTGAGTCGGGTTCGAATTTCAACTCAATCCGACTTGTATCGTGGACCCGGGATAGTTTTGACTCTAGTGGGACCCACACATTAGTTAGCCATGGCCCAAATAATATTAATTTTTGTTAGTGGTTAGACTAATTATTTATGAATATGGTTGGTTAGATTAGAGATTTAGAATGACTAAAATAGCCTCAACCATTAACCCTTTTTCTAATTTTAATTGAATAGATTAGTGGGGGGTATTTTAGACTTTGCAAATAAGGGATAACCAAGATTTTATGGCCGGCCCTAGCTAGGTGGAGAGAGAGAGTCATTTATTTTATTTCCCACTCCACTTTCTCTCTCTTGTTCTTCCCCAAATTTTAGAGAGGGTTCCTATAGATTTTTCTCTACCAAATCAATCCATTCCTCTACCCAACCTTCTTCTTTTCTCCTCTACTCAAGCAAAGGAAGGAGCTAGCCAAGTTTGGGAGGATTCGGAGCTCGTTCGTGTCCATTTGGGATTCCTACGTGTCGGGGTCGCATCGAAAGGGTTTTTCCTAGATTCGATCTACCGGGAGGTATAAATCCCTTTTCCTTTTCATTTTTTCATGCATATAGGATGATTTTAGACTCATAGGAATGACCCCCATGGTTGTGTCAATATTTGTGTCCGTTTCGTGTCCATTTGGAGACTTTCAGGTGTGTCATATGTGTGGGATGTGTCCTAGTGGGAAACCCCTATTTGGACACTTGTATTTAATATATATATTGTGTGGATGATTATTTAGATATTAAAACTCAGATTTATGTTGTTTAGAGAATGTGTTTTTAATGTATCATATTGTATCATATTCTAATATATATCTATATCATGGTTATATATGTATATTAATGTCTCTATATATATATGTATATATAAAATATATATATATATAAAAAAAAAAAAAAAAAAATATATATATATATATATATATATATATATATATTGGTGTCACGCCCCAGAACCAGAATACTGGAGAGCGGGGGAATGACTCAGCTAGCTACGTATTACGGGTAGATGAATACCGTATAATACGATCAATGCTGTCTAAAAGACAAGGGGGTGTATACTACATGAAAGTCTCGCTATGGTCACTTCACATCTATTGTCTCAATCATTCAAACAAGAAGCAATAACAGAGAACATTTAAGATAAAGCAATAAGGCGTACCAAACGCTTAGTCAAAATATTCTTGAGATCTGGCTTTACAACACATAGCTAGATGATATAGCAACATATACACAATTGTTATCAGCTGCAGTCTGACTTAATTACAATTATGTAAAAGTAAGTGCAAGACTATCCGACTAAGATGTCGGTGCCAAGCGACAAAATATAAAGTAATTAACAAAACGAGCGAGAAAGTAAGGAACCCACTCGAGTTCTCCTGCGATCATTCCTTTAGTATTGACCATCTTGGAGGTAGAGGTAAGCTGAGTCCTCGGGAACCGGCTCTAAATCTGGCTATGCAAAACCAGAGAGGTTAGACCTCTAATAGCAAGTACCGCAAGGAAGCACGATATAAGGCATTAAACCAGTAAATAAGAGAATATAAATAATAGATCTCTGCTTGCTACTGGGATTCACGTAACATCACGACACTTCGAACCAACCTCCCAACCAAACAAGGACAGAAGTTGGCCCGTCATGTCCTGATGCTCTGATAATCTCAGTTAGGTAACAGAGTAGGTTCAGTACACAAACAAATCAACTTAAACGGCCATCCAACTCCTACGGCTTACTACTGTGATTCCCAAGTTATCCTGGAATTATACAATAAGGATTTCTCAGTTCTTACTATAGACAAGCAAGGCTAGTCTATCCAATCAATCAATTGTGCCAATCATGAATTAGACGAGTCCCAACGGGACGCCTGTCATCAATATACAATATATAATAATATAAACAGATACCGCTTCCTGCCCGTGTGGCAGATTTGCAGTATCTTTGGGAACCAGCCGGCCTGTTGGGCGCTAATAGTCCCAAAGAGGGCTGCCATATAAGAACTCGGGAATCCATTCTCTCCATGCAATCATTATTTTATTTAACTTAGTAGCCTCTATGTTAAGTAAAATCCCATGCCGTGGATCATGGTCATTCAGAATGAGTACTTTCGTACAAGTACGATATGCACAACTCTACAACGATGCCTGTACGGTTAGGTTGTAGGTTTTACATAGCGTAATACAACAATCAAAATTAACCACGGAATAATCATGCATTGACTATAGAGTACACATGCTGCTTTTGTAGAAAATAAATAAATAAATTGTAGCATGCATGTATCTATATGCCAATATTCAGTATTGGCCAATCGATTGCAATAGTTCATAGTTAATATGAACGTATCTTATTCTATTTAATTTAATAAGACGACTAGCCAGTCTCTTAGTTCCATCTAGGAATGCATGATCAATTATTAATCAAGCTAACAATCAATGTTAACTAATGCCAAATTCGAGAAATAAAGATTTCATGCGGCTGAGAAATAGAAATCTCATACGGTTGGAAAATAAAGATTTTATGTGGCTGAGAAATAAAAATTTCATGCAGTTGGGAAATCTCATGCGGTTAGAGGACGACGTCCAAGAAAAAATACGTCCCAAACCCCAGGTCAGCAACAGTTCAACGGACTTCTTGATTCTTTTGAGGGAGTATATCAGAACACTCGATCAAGAAGACAAAGACAAATGCAGACTTCTAATTCAGAAGCTGGGGGTACTCAATCTTTTGAGTCTGAGACTGACAGTGTCGATTCATACTTCTATACTGATCCTTCTATATCTTCAAGAGAGATTGAATCCTACGATGTTGGAGATGAACCAGAGACATCATATGTTAATACAGAATAGCGTCTCACTGTCGTTGAGCAATCACTGAAAGACATGCTTAACATGGTGCAAAACATGCATCAGATAATATTGAATCAGCAAACTGCTCAACCGACAGTAATAGCACCAATACCAGTAGCAGCACAAACTCAAGATTGTCAAGGGACTGATATACCTTCGAATGTTCAAGAGCCTGCTGTTAATCAAAATTCTGCTTCTCCAGATCCTATTATTCCAAAAGATGTACCATCTCCGGTGGAGATTACGGTACATCCAACAACTATTCAATCAAATGTGCTTCCGCAAACAACTGAGGCCATTCAAGCAGTGCGTGAACTCAAAGCACAGTTTGAAGTCTTAAGGCACAAGGATCAACTCCAGAGATTAGGGATTAAACAACCTTATCCTCCTCATTGGAACGATGTACCCTTTCCACCAAAATTCAAGCCACAATCTATGGTATTATTTGATGGGAGGACTTCTCCTAGTAAATATATCAATTATTTTGATATTATGACTATACATCTCCCAAAAAATGATGCTCTTCTCACTCGAGTGTTCATTGGTTGCTTGACGGTTCGGCTTATGATTGGTATCGAAGTTTACCCGACAATTGTATTTCGTCTTTCGACGAATTTAAGGCAATATTTCTCTCCCGCTTCTATGAAGGAGGTATGGACATGAACATGTCCTCCTTGATAGAAATCAAGCAAAAGGAGAAAGAAGATACTCGGACGTTCATTGAACATTTTCGACAGGCAACTTTAAAGATGCCTCCTGGCATGCCAGATTCAGCACTCATTGATACATGCAAGATGAATCTGCGACCATCTATTGCTGTTTTTACAGGTTCTCAATTCACAGATTGGGCTTCGTTCATCATAGCAGCAGTTTCTACCGAGACCAATGGTAGGTTGGCTCGTGAACATAGGATGATTTTTGCCTCAGATGATAGAGGAAAGAAAAGTAATCCTGGTAATAACCCCGGTAATCATAATGTGAAAGGAAAAGATACCCTCATGGTTAATCTTTCCAAGAAAAAAATGACGTCGAATAGCCAGGAATCTTCCGGGCCAAAGGAAGAATACTTTTTTGATGAGAGTTATATCTCAGGGATATTTCAATGTCTGGTGAAGAGTAGCAAACTTCATATTCCAGAGCCAAAGAGGCCCAATAAGGTGAATCTAACTGACAATCCCAAATATTGTATCTATCATTGATACATTAACCATCCTACCAGTGCTTGCTATGTCCTGAAGAAGAAAATCAAGAAGCTGATAAATGGCGGCGCTATCGTCTTAACTAATGATGACAATACGGTTACAACCAATATGGTTTCTCTTCAATTCGGGGACTTTCCTCCACAGCAAGTAGCAGATGGAATCATCCCAATCCCGAAGGCGACGATGAAGATTGTGAATATCCCGCCTCCTAGAGAAGAAAATGACGGATTGCTGCCTCTTACCTTAAAAAATGGTGAAATTATGTGGGTACATCCTGACTTAATACCTGAATTGGAAAATGAAAGTAAAACTTCAAAATCTAAGAAAGACAAGAAAGTCAAAACCTGCAACATGATTTTTCATGTTATTCCAGATCCCGACGATTCAGATTATCTATGGGATGGCGCTCCTTTGGAAGATAGACTAAGAGGATCGGACATATGTCCTCCAAGTCTAGCTCCTCCTACCAAACTCAAGCTTACTCATCAGTAGTGGTTAGCTATGAATAATGTCCTTTTATATCGGGCACAACAAGTCTTCGCTGTTTACGAAAAAGCTCCTACAGGGATTTTTTCTCGTATCCCGAATCCTTCTCCTTCTGTAGTTACAGAGACATCTATTCCTCATTCTCCTGTGGATACAGAGATCTCTTCTTCTTCCTCTGTGGAACCATTTGTTAAAAGCCTGCTGTCCTTTCATCTATACAGTCAGAATCTTTCCTTCTCATGAAGAAAATGGGTTATGACTTTCAGAAGGCAGAAGGTTTGAATTATGATAAAGGAATACGACTTCCTTTACAAATTCAAAATCAAAAATCTACTGTTGGATTGGGTTCTGAAATTCCTCACAACAAACCCTACAAGAAAAAGGCTAAAGGGAGGAAGACTAAATCCTGTAATATGGTACTTCCTTCTCTTGAGTCTGAAGAAGAAACTTTTACTGGTACAAGATCCGGGAAGGAGTACCACAAAGATTATGAGGGATCTTCCAAAGAAACAGAAGATGTAGTAGAAACACTACCAGCTCAACCTTCTCTTGTTCCTGCTAAACCTTCGGTGGTTGAAAAGGGGAAACAGAAAGCAGTACGCTTTGACGTTCCATTGAAGTCTGCTTCCAGTCAGGGGGTGGTGATGAAACCTTACAAATTTGATATTCTTGCTCAGTTAGCCAATACTCTGGCTAGACTATCTATATTTGAACTGCTTCACCTTTCTAGAGAAAGCAGGAAGACTTTGAGTGATGCTCTACTTCAGGAAGATTCATGCTTGGCTCAACTCAAGAGTCCTGATAATACTCAAGTTTCATGTCCGCAATGTCATAGTATGATGGAAGCAATTCCCAACATCACCTTTACACAAGAAGATATGCTGTTGAAGCATAACAAACATGACAGGCCTCTGTGCTATACTGGGTATATTGGATCTACTAAAATTGACAGGATATACATTGATCCTGGGTCTTCAATTAGCATAATTCTTCAGAGTATGCTAAGACCCCTGAGGATTTCTACTAGTGATTTGACTTACACTAGTACTACGATAGTTGGTTTTAACTCTGGCAAGAGTAAACCACTGGAGAAGATTCGTCTGAAGATTTAGATTGGCGATCTCCGAACTATGGTAACCTTCTATGTTATCAACTTAGACGTATCCTACAATATCTTTTTTGGAAGACCCTGGTTACATGAGCATAATATCGTGCCTTCAACTCTCCACCAATGCTTCAATTATGTGGATTCCCAAGGAGTTGTGAAGACTGAGTTTGCTGATATCAATCCTTTCAAGGGTTTTAAAGCCTATTTTTTTGATTCAAGGCTTTATAAACAAGAGCATATGAAAGAGATATCAGACATAGCTAAGGATCAATCATCTACTGAGGATCAGTCTCTTAATGAAGATCCGCCAGAAGAGCAACCTTTGAAGATCATAGTCAAGGGACGAATCCAATCCCAATCTGTCAATGATCAACCTTTGGTAATCAAGGTTAAAGGAAGAACTCAAGCTTTATCTGAGGAATCAGTAAATGTTCCTACGAAGAGCCAAGTTCAACCCTTTTTGATTAAGGTCAAAGGGCGTACCTCTTGTACGAATGATCCAGAACCACTATTGATTGTCAATCTCGGCAAATCTACGCAGAAGACGGATAATGGTCCACTGATGATTAATCCGAAGCGTAGCAGTCAAATCGTAAATGATGTAAATATTGATCATTCTGTACTTTTTGATATCAATGAACATTTCTTTTTCGAGTATATGGCTGCCAAGTTTATTGAAAGAATGACTTTATCTCCTGATAATCAAAGTCATCAGTCTAAAGGCGACATAGAACCAGAAGAAACTTTATATATCAAACATAAAGAAAATTCCTTTCCTCTTCAGGTTGATGTTGGACCTTATGCTCAAAAGTTCTTGACATCTTCTCCTTATCTACTTCCGATATTTTCAGCTTACATGGTTCAAATTGATGATGAATTCGAGCCATTTAAAAATGACCCTTGGGCCCAACAAATGGACACTCAATGGAAACTTCGTTTTGAACAGCGACAGCCACCTACAGAGGATGAGGTTGTCCAGATTGATGTCGGAGATGGAACTACGTCCAAACCAATATTCATCAGTAAGAACCTTTCTGACGATGAAAAAGAAGAGTTGATAAAACTGATCAAAGAATATATTGACATCTTTGCATGGAGTTATGAGGATATGTCGGGTCTAGATCCTAAAGTTGCTACTCATAAGCTCAATATTTTGCCTAACACCAAGCCTGTAAAACAACAACGACGACACTTTAGACCAGATATGATGGATGCAATCGAAGCAGAAGTCAAAAAGTTGATCACATGTGGATTTGTGCGTGAAGAGCAACACCCGGATTGGGTTGCCAACATTGTCCCTATTATAAAAAAGAACGAAAAAGTCCATGTTTGTATAGATTATCGAGATCTTAACACGGCTTGTCCAAAGGACGAATTTCCACTTTCTATTACTGATGTCATGATAGACAATACATGCGTTTTTGAATGTATGTCTTTCATGGATGGATTTTCAGGATATAATCAGATCAAGATGCATCCAGAAGATGAGAAACATACTTCTTTTCTAACACCCCTCGGAGTTTACTGTTATACGGTTATGCCATTTGGTCTTAAAAATGCCGGTACTATATATCAACGGGCTATGAGCAACATCTTTCAAGAGCATCTACGAAAGACAGTTGAATGTTACGTAGATGACATCGATGTTAAAAGTTGATCAAAAGATGATCATATTCAAGACTTAAAGACAGTATTTGAATTGATGCGTCAACATCAATTGAAAATAAACCCTACCAAGTCTTTCTTAGGGGTTTCCAGTGGCAAGTTTTTAGGATTTGTTATTACTTCTCAGGGTATCCATGTTGACCCTGATAATGTTAAAGCAATCCTCGAAATGCGTCCTCCTCGCAATCTGAAAGAGCTCCGTGGTTTTCAGGGCCGCATTGCTTATATCAGGAGATTTATATCTAATCTCTCTGGAAGATGTCAACCTTTCTCCCGTCTGTTAAAGAAAGGTGTATCTTTTGTCTGGGATGAAGCGTGTTAAGAAGCCTTCAATGATATTAAACAATACCTTACAAATCCACCTGTCCTGGTACCTCCAGTGGTAGAAAAACCATTTTTGCTATATGTTCGAGCCTTGGATCATTCACTTGGTGCTCTTCTCGTACAGAAAAGTGATATGGGTCATGAACAGGCAATTTATTATCTTAGCCGAATGATGGTTGGAGCTGAACACAGGTATACTCCTGTAGAAAAGGAATATCTGGCTTTGGTTTTCGTCGTACAAAAGACAAGAGATTATGTGACGGGACAAACTATTCATGTCATCTCTAGAATAAATCCTATTCGGGTATTGATGAGAAAGCCAAGCATTCTTAATTCCAGATTAGCTACTTGGGCAATGTTGCTCACTCCTTATGATATGATTTATGTGCCTCAAAAATCAGTAAAGGGTCAAGCCTTAGCTGATTTTTTAGCTGCTCACCCTATACCAGAAACATCAAAGTTATATGAGGACATTCCAGATGAAGTCGTGGATTGCAACATGATTCTGAAGAATGATATATGGCAATTATATTTTAATAGAGCATCATGAGTAGGACCTAAAGGCAACATTGTCTTTGGGGTAGGAATCGTCTTGGTTTCTCTTGACAAAATGGTCATATACCGTGCCTATTCTCTCAATGAGCCATGTTCCAACAATGTAGCAGAATATAATACTCTATTGATTGGTCTCCAAGTAGCAAAACAATTGGATATTGAGTTCCTAGAAGCTTATGGAGATTCTCAATTGATTGTTAATCAAGTTAGAGGAACTTATGAGGTCAAAAACCCTGATCTCATCCCTTACCATCAAGTGGTAGTCGAGTTGGTCCTTTCATTCAAAGGATTCTTCATTGAATTTGTACCACGTTCTCAGAATGTTAAGGCTGATGCTCTTGCTAGTCTAGCTGCAGATTTGGCTGTTCCAATCCGAAGGCAAAATACAATTACTTTGTTGGACCGAGATCTGTGTTGTATCAAGAATAATCTGTATGTTGAACAAAGTTATACTACAGAGGTTAGTTCCTAACAGTGGGATTGGAGAACTCCATTCATTGACTATGCGGTTCATGGAATTTTGCCTGAAGATCCAAAAGAAGCTGCATCAATTAAGAGACGATCATTTCGATTTTATTATGATTCGTCTTTATATATGTTATATCGTCGATCATATGATGGACTCTTACTGCGTTGTCTCTCATAAAGTGAAGCCAAACAAACACTACGAGAGGCTCATGATGGTGTTTGTGGTGCTCATCAACCAGTTCCTAAATTACAATACCGTATTCAAAGAATGGGGTATTATTGGCCTTCTATGATAGCAGATGCTGTAGACTATGCCAGAAGACGTAAAGCATGTCAGATTTATGCTGATTTTATTCATCAACCGTCTGAATTTCTATATCCTACAGCAGCTTCTTGGCCCTTCGAAGCTTGGGGTATGGATGTCATTGGTCCTATTAACCCTCCTTCTGTTAAAGGACATCGGTTCATATTAGCTATAACCGATTACTTTTCTATGTGGGCAGAAGCAGTTCCTCTTGTTGAAGTAAAAACATCTAATGTGATCAGCTTCATCAAGCATCATGTCATTTATCGCTTTGGGATTCTTCGACGAATAATTTATGACAATGGTCCATAATTTGCCAGTCAGGCATTTTATCGGTTCTGTGATAAGAATCGAATTCAAAATTTGGCTTCTACGGCTTATAATCCAGCTGCTAATGGTTTAGCCGAAGACTTCAATAAGACGATCATTAAACTTCTCAAAAAGTTTGTCTCTTCTAATAAACGTGATTGGAACGAGAAACTTGGAGAATGTTTATGGGCTTATCGAACAACAGTCCGAACTCCTACTGGTTTTACACCATTTTCATTCGTTTATGGATGTGAGGCTGTTCTTCCCTTGGAAATCCAAATTCTATTTTTACGGATAGTCATTGCTAATGAGCTAACTAGAGAGAATAATGATCGCTTACAACTCCAAGAACTTGAAGGATTGGATGATAAGCGTCTTCAAGCACAACAATATATTGACCTATACCAAGCCCGCATATCTCAAACTTTCAATCGTAAAGTTAAAGAGAGGGTGTTCAAGGTTGGCGAACTAGTATTGGCTGTTCGAAGACCGATGGTGATGACTCACAAAAGCAAAGGGAAATTCCAAGCAAAATGGGAGGGTCCTTATGTTATTGAGACCGTATTTTCTAATGGTGCCTATCGGTTATCAAAGCCTAATGGAGATATGCTCATGATGCCTATCAACGACAAATTCCTCAAGAAATACTATGTATAAAGAAGAAGGCTGATAAAACTAAAATTCCTTTATATATTTTTGTTCTGAACAAAATGTTATGGGCCACTCCCTTCCTTATTGAATACATAGTCAGCCAATGCATAGAAGGCATCGTTTCCTGAAATCATGAAAAATTTGCAGAAAGCCATCCTCGATGCTTCTTCTTCAGGAGTTTTTCCTGGCTCTACTAAGAAAGCAAGGATGTCTTGGGGTGGCTTGGGCGTAGAAGAGCTTCCACCTATTTCGGTTGGGCCTGATACAGTGGGTTCAACGGGGCATGTCTCAATGATGTCCTCAATTTTCCTGGATACTTCATTCTTTTGTCGTACATCCTCGAAAGACATTTCCAATAGAGGAGGAGAAATAAGAATGAAATGTTACAAGCAGTTCTCACCTGTTTATAGAAGAGGACTATAAATGAACTGGTCTTTGAAATTGAGAACAACCTTTCATTCCCGAAAAGACCTGTCCGTTCGTTCTATCAGGTTCATTCATTTAATTATGGAATTAAATCAATGTTTTCTTTTTTTTTGAAAGTTACGTTGATTCATTCATACATTGATATAGACCTATATGCTCATGACATCTGTCTCCTTATTCCCCAGCTACCAAGGTTTGGTTAAGCTGGTTTCTTGTCTCCTGGGAGAGGGATTTTAAATCTTCTATTTTATTAATTAATTAAAAAGTGGAATTCGTTATTTATCATGTCTTCATGACCTCTGAATGAATATTAAATCCGCTTATTTTCCTTATCTATCATTTCCATCTGACCTCTGCATAGATATTAATCTACTTTTCTTTGATTTC
Organism: Iris pallida; assembly: GCA_029216955.1. Classification (NCBI taxonomy): domain Eukaryota; kingdom Viridiplantae; phylum Streptophyta; class Magnoliopsida; order Asparagales; family Iridaceae; genus Iris; species Iris pallida. Next base: position 9,471,386 of record JANAVB010034418.1, on the reverse strand, counting down.
TTACATACTGTCATGTCCATATTACCTCTAATAGTATTGTATACTCTAAAAACAGAAAACAAGATTTTATTATCTATCATGTCCATATCACATCCAGATAGATACAAATCATTGAGCATAGAAGACTTATCATTTCTATTCCCATTCGTCAAAAAAGTCTATTACATTTCTTAGACTTTCTTACAAGTTATAATGGAAATCTATTACATTCTTGGATTTTCATTCTGTACACACAACGATAGCCTAATGGAGATCTATTTCTTCTTTTGATCTTCTTCATCGGATTCGTTGTTGGTGTCAATTCCTTGTTGTCTGAGCCTCTGTGGCGACCAGAACAGTAAGAATCAAACTCTGGTATTCTCTCTCAGACGAGAGGAGAATCCTAGAGTATGGCAGCCCGAAGACGTGTTGCTGCCAATACAACTGGTGGAAGAGTGGCGGCCTCTCAAAGGAGATAGGAATGTATCCAGCATTGGGATACAATTCCTAGTCCTGCCGTGAAAGGAACTCTACTACCCGATTTCTCGGGATAGAGTTGACTCCACCATCCAACTCTCCGTGTATAAAGGCTCTTCCTACCAACAGAGGAAGACCCTTCTATCTCACGAAGAGTTCTGAGTTGTCTGATTTGCGCATCAAAAGCGCATGAGCTCCCTGATGTTGATGCCAGAAGTATGCTCTTCACAGCGTCAAAGTCACTAATGCCGGTTTTGGAAAAGCTCTTTAGCCAAACTTCTACAGAAAATAACAAAGAAGAAGTGTTTTAAACAGAAGTACCATCAGATGCGTATGAGACGCTAACAAAAAAAAAGAGAAAAAAACAGATGCTCATGCGTCTTGTTTTATCTTCAACAGACTACAAGGCATTTTACGCCAGTGTCTCAGGTACACCACTATTCAACAAGGTTTTTACGCTAATGCTTTAGCAAGGCTTTTACGCTAGCGCTTCAGCAAGGCTTTTACGCCAGTGCTTCAGGTGTACTACTATTTGGCAAGGCTTTTACGCCTGTACTTCAGAAACTTCAAAGGCAGATAATTGCTTACGATCAGACTTACCACTTAGGTCAAATGGTTTGGCTCTAATAGTGGATGAATCTGCATCTGGTGATCGGGCGTACAAAAGAACGCCATTGGAAAGCATCGCCAGTATCATTTGTTGGAGAACGTCATTGCGAAAAGTTATCTTCAGAGGAATGAGAATGAGAATATATAAAATATTCTCGGCTATTTATAAAGACTGAAGAAACTGTTGGGAGTCTATTTCGAGAAAAGATCCTATTAAAAGGCTCCCGTAACCACAAGACATATGCCACGTGTTGGTTTGTTTCTTGGGAATGAACAACCATAGAAGCAGTCAAAAGAAGTGTTAAACAGTTCTATGCACCAACAGATGAGATTAACATAAAAACTTTATTTATAAAAATGGGGGAGTGGACCCCTACATATAAGAGAGTCACAATACATGGAATATCATTTTCTCTCTCCTTCGTTGGGTTGACGAAGGGAGGCACCCAACTCGCGCATGTTGCGAATCCCAGAGCGACGTATCAGATTTAAAAATGCTTCTGCATCTCCTGAGCCCTCATATGCAGTAGGGGGACCACCATCGATGCGACTGAAGACTGCTGGAGTTAATCCGAAGCACTCTACAAAGTTGCATGCTCGCTCAAAGTCAATCCTTGAGCCCGAAGCCTCTTAATTGTTAATCTCCTTCTTTGGCGCCATGTCACTATGGAGATGAATGACAAGAGTGAAGAATTTCTTCTCATTTATACGATTAAATCAACTCTCCATATTCCTCGTTGGAAACTGTTCATTATTAATGCAAACTCGGAGAAGTGAAAAGGCGTTCGAAAGCTTCGAGAAGAAAATTCATTGTGACGGTTGAATGTTGACCGACACTATTTAATGAGATTTTATGCCAACTATTGGATATCCCCGCTTTTACGCGGATGACTGTTGTGTATCCCTAATTTTACGCTGACTGGTTAAATCTCAACTTTTACGCTGCTGTTCAAAGTGTTTCGAATTATGAAGACATTCGAAAACTTTGAAGGGGGTCTTGTAGGAGGTAAAAAGTGCTTCACAGAATGAGTCAAAGTGATAGATCATTCCACACAAATTGATCTACTTTACGCCGCAGGGAGGCTAAATACTTTACGTCCAAGACAGGGCTAATCACTTTACGCCTAAAGTAGGCAGATCATTTTACACTCGGGTCTACATCTATGATTTTACGCCAAGGACAGATCAGCTACTTTTATGCTGGACAAAGGTTTCAAGTCTCGCATTTAATGCAAACTCTGACATGAAGATATTGATGATGGCATATACCACAGAATTCGAAGGGATTTGTTTTATACAGAGACCAATGTTGTCGTCTAGTATGTGGACTGAGCTACTTTACGCTCACACTATGGCTTCTTTTACGTACGGAGATTATATGAGATTTTTTACGCTCGAAAGTCGACGTGTGCGTAAAGTCTATTTGGGCTACTTTACGCTCAAGGTTATTCAATAACCACTTTACGCGAGAAATCTATGACAGGGCTGTTTTACGCCTAGTCCACTGCTTTACGCTCGGAGTACATTGGGGTTGTTTTACGCCCTATTCTTCTTCACCAGTTGAGAACGTGGTCTGCCTACATGGCTTTCATGCCACACATCTCGAAGAACGTGTGTACGTGCATCCTATTCCTACTGAAATGATGGGACACATGTAAACATATGCAGACGATGACTTCAGTCGTGGGTGACAGTTGTTAGCGTAAAGACGGAACTTTTGCTGAGTTTTTACGCACAGGAGCCCAAGTCTATAAATAGACTTATTTTTTCATATAACACACACACAGAGAGACAGGAGAAAAGACAGAAAGATTAGAACTCAGAGATTTTCGATTCTCTAGAGCATTCTTCTTCAACCTTTCTTTCAGAACAAAGTGAAGCAAAGCAGAAAAGCATTCGGCCTCGCCATCAGTGCCCAAGTACGTCGATACCTTTCTGGTGACTTAGTTCTTCCAAGTTGTTCATCTTTAAGCAGCGATCTTCATCATCATCGTATGGTCCAAGGAACAAAGTGATCATTTACAGATCAGACTTCTACATCAATATTTTTCCAGAATCAAATTTGTACTTCTTGTACACTTCTTCGTTTTATTTTCAAAATCCGACTTCCAGGCATTTTGTTAAGTGAAACAAATACGTCTCGGAATTCTTCAACTACCTTCGGGACTTGAACTTCTTCCATTGCCGTCACTACTCTCTGCTCTTGTTGAGTTGCCACTGATCTGACTAAGGTGAACTGCTTCATGCCTGGAATATCAAAAGATACACTCCCTCTACAACAATCTATTGTCGCATGACTGTCTTTCAGCCAGTCCATGCCTAAGATAACGTCGAAATTTCCAACAAAAAATTCTATCAACCGGGCGGGTAAGAAATGCCCGTAAACTACAACACTACACGCTAGAATAATCCTACTAACTCCTACGAGCCCATTACCGGTGAGTATATTCAACCTCCCTGGCAATGTCTCGAACTCCATTCCTAGTCGTGTCGTAAATTGTGCAGATATAAATGAGTGTGATGCTCCAGAATCAAATAATGCTACTGCAGGATATGAGGCGACGAGAATATTGCCTGCCACAACATCTCCCGATGCCAACGCCTCTTCTAAGGACAGAGTGAATGCCTGCCCTCGACCTCCTTGTTGGTTCCCATGCTGCGGCCTTGCCTGGTGCTGCTGCTGGCCCCTGCCTTGGTGATGCTGAGGTGGTCTATGCTGGTGTAGCTGCATCGGTGGTCCCTGCTGCCGAAACATCTGAGCTTGTGTCATGAACGGGCGCTGTGCCAACGATCTCACTGCCACCGGTGGTCCTCGATACTGGCCTGCCCCTGGTGCTGGCAGAGCAGGAAATTGTTGTACTGGTCCTCCTCACCTCGAATTCATGGGACATGTGGTAACCCGATGATCTGGATTTCCACATATCAAACACAGTCCGTTCAATGCCCGACACACATCTCTAGTGTGACCTATCTTCCCACAATAAGTGCAGCCTGCTGGGGGTTGCTGGTTCTTCCTTGGTTGTTGCTGTTGCTGCTTGGGTGGTGGTGCTAGCCCTCGTATCGCTACATCGTAGATGCGAATGCCAGGGGATGGTGCTGTTGTTCGGGGTACTACTCCCCCTCATCCTTCAATCTGACTGTGAGATCTCTTCTGACCTCCAGTCCTTGTCGTGATCCTCTGAATGGTGATCTCATGCCTTCGGGTTGCCGTCAATACTTCGTTAAAAGTTTGGTAATTATGCCCCTCTATCAATTGCAAGAGCTCAAGATGAAACCCTTGCTGGAACCTCATCGCCCTCCGGCGCTCCGTTGCTACCATCTTTGGGGCGAACCTACTCAATCTGCAGAACTCCGCTGCATAAGCATCTATAGTCTTGCCAGCCTGTCTGAAATTAATGAACTTCTGCTGTAGTTCGAACTGCACCACAACTCCATAGTACTTCGTCTTGAATCTTGCAATAAAATCGTCCCAAGCCACAGGATGTATGATGCCTACCTCCTCTGATTTCCACCAATCACGTACGAGATCATGAGGTAACAACTTTACCTGATCCACACGTTCTTCTGCCGGCACCTTAGCGGCTGTTAGAATAGCCTCAATATCCTTAAGCCACGCATCTGCTGAGACGGCATCCTCCGTGCCCTCGAAACGACAGGGGTCGTACTTACAAAATCTGGTTGATGCTCCTGAATCTGTCCTTGCCCCTCTTTCCAAAGCCGTCTGCAATCCTTGGTTGAGTAGTACATTCTGCTCTTGCAACTGAGCGTGCATGCGCTACTGGGCCAACATCTGGTGTTGCTGAGTAGCCATCATCCCTCTTATGATCTCCAGAAGGGCTGGTGTGTCCACTTCCACAGGGTAGGTGGAACTATTGGTTGTGTTGGAACTTCCGGATACTGCGGTCCAGCTGCTGGTTCCACTATCACTTCTTTTTGAATAGTCTCTTGAGGTAGTACTGGCCCTTTTTGCTGACCAACCTGGTCAGGTTGTCCATGTTGCTCTTGTTGTTGCTGTTCAATTCTGACAGATGCAGACGAGGTACCCCTAAGAAAAGGGACAAGAGAGCAATCAAACGATCGGACATGAAGGATCAATGAAGTCAAAGGATACCGGAATGTCAAGCTAAGGTTGAGAACAACGAATCATGAGATCAAGGGGAAATATGTGTGATTGAGACATCCTATAAATCGAAACACCCCACAAGTCTGAAATCAGACCTGCATGGGCCACCACTAAAACCTTGTCACGCCCCAGAACCAGAATACTGGAGAGCAGGGGAATGACTCAGCCAGCTACGTATTACGGGTAGATGAATATCGTATAATATGAGCAATGCCGTCTAAAAGACGAGGGGGTGCATACTACATGAAAGTCTCGCTATAGTCACTTCACATCTATTGTCTCAATCATTCAAACAAGAAGCAATAACAGAGAACAATTAAGATAAAGCAATAAGGCGTCCCAAACGCTTAGTCAAAATGTTCTTGAGATCTGGCTTTACAAAACATAGCCAGATGATATAGCAACATATGCACAATTGTTATCAGCTGCAGTCTGACTTAATTACAATTATGTAAAAGTAAGTCCAAGACTATCCGACTAACATGTCGGTGCCTAGCGGCAAAATGTAAAGTAATTAACAAAACGAGCAGGGAAGTAAGGAACCCACTCGAGTCCTCCTGCGATCATTCCTCTAGTATTGACCATCTTGGAGGTAGAGGTAAGCAGAGTCCTCGGGAACCGACTTTAAATCTGGCCATACAAAACCAGAGAGGTTAGACCTCTAATAGCAAGTACCGCAAGGAAGCACGATATAAGGCATTAAACCAGTAAATAAGAGAATATAAATAATAGATCTCTGCTTGCTACTAGGATTCACGTAACATCACGACACTTCGAACCAACCTCCCAAACAAACAAGGACAGAAGTTGGCCCGTCATGTCCTGATGCTCTGATCATCTCAGTTAGGTAACAGAGTAGGTTCAGTACACAAACAAATCAACTTAAACGGCCATCCAACTCCTACGGCTTACTACTGTGAGTCCCAAGTTATCCTAGAATTATGCAATAAGGATTTCTCAGTTCTTACTATGGGCAAGCAAGGCTAGTCTATCAAATCAATCAATTGCGCCAATCATGAATTAGACGAGTCCCAGCGGGATGCCCGTCATCAATATACAATATACAATATACAATAATATAAGCAGATACCACTCCCTGCCCGTGTGGCAGATTTGCAGTATCTGTGGGAACCAGCCGGCCTGTTGGGCGCTAATAGTCCCAAAGAGGGCTGCCATGTAAGAACTCGGGAATCCATTCTCTCCATGCAATCATCATTTTATTTAACTTAGTAGCCTCTATGTTAAGTGAAATCCCATGCCGTGGATCATGGTCATTCAGAATGAGTACTTTCGTACAAGTACGTTATGCACAACTCTACAACGATGCCCGTACGGTTAGGTTGTAGGTTTTGCATAGCGTAATGCAACAATCAAAATTAACCATGAAATAATCATGCCTTGACCATAGAGTGCACATGCTGCTTTTGTAGAAAATAAATAAATAAATAAATAAATAAATAAATAAATAAATTGTAGCCTGCATGTATCTATATGCCAATATTCAGTATTGGCTAATCGATTGCAATAGTTCATAGTTAATATAAACGTATCTTATTCTATTTAATTCAATAAGACGACTAGCCAGTCTCTTAGTTCCATCTAGGAACGTATGATCAATTATTAATCAAGATAACAATCAATGTTAATTAATGCCAAATTCGGGAAATAAAGATTTCATGCGGCTGAGAAATAGAAATCTCATGCGGTTGGGAAATAAAGTTTCATGCGACTGAGAAATAAAAATCTCATGCGGTTGGAAAATAAAGTTTCATGCGGCTGAGAAATAAAAATCTCATACGGTTGGGAAATAAAGTTTCATGCGGCTGAGAAATAAAAATCTCATGCGGTTGGGAAATAAAGTTTCATGCGGCTGAGAATGTGGGAACCCATCTTCTCAGAAAACCTGAGAATGATGGTCATGGAACCCTTGGCTTCCAAGCTCCATAAAACCTTCACCGTAAGTCCAAATTTGGACTTCCATAGGTCAAAATAGGGTAGAACGAAATACTCTATAACATGAAACCATCAAAATTTGGAAATAACAATGTTAAATAGATCAAAACCCAAGAAATCTGAAATTACTATAAACTTAGATTAAAAAGAATTTAGCCATAGAAATTGAAAATGCCAAGTACTAAAGTGTCTTAGAATGTTGAGAGGAAGACAATAGAACAACAAAAATGGAGATCCATCAAGAAGCAAGTTGGCACTTGCCTATCTCTTCTAGGTTGGTGGGAGAGTTATGAGGAAGAAGAAGAGTAATAAGAAGAAGTAATGAAGAGAGAGAAAGGGTTTGGGGCTTTAAATGGGGTGGTGGTAGGTGGGGGTTTGGGTTCATGCTGAACCAACATAATTAAACCAATTCAAGCCGAACCCAAAACAAAGCTAAAGCAGAGTATAAAAGCATAAAGTAAAATGCAGAAATAAAATACAGTAAATTAATTAGCAGGAAATTAAAGGAATTTAAATACAGAACAATACATGATAAATATTAAATGAATACATTCCAACAGTACATGTATTTAGAATACGCATTCTAGGAACGGGAAGTAACAATTGGAGTGTTAATTGTGTCTCTTTTATGTGTATGGGGGGATGTATGGATTTTCGGCCAAGGGAAGGATTGAGAATGGTGGTAGAGTTGATGTGTGTTTGTGTTAGTGATAGAGAGATTGAAAGAGGAAAAGGGAGGAGCTGTGTATAACAACAGTAGCTTGGGGTATCAGTCCCCATAAGGGGGATTGATTTGTACACCTGAACAGTCCCCAAGTGGGACTGTTATATATCAGCTGCAACAGCAGCAGTAGGTACTGCAATATCAGCAGGTTTGGGGGGGGAGGGAACTAGTCCCTTAAACCCAGCCTACTTACCAGCTATAAGCAGCCTCAAACCATGCCATATCAGTCCATATCTCAGGCCCCGTTGACAGCCTATTTGCTGTCCTATAAGCAGTCCAAAACCTGTCCATATAGCCTCCCTAAATCAGCCTATGAGCTGTCCTAAAGTAGTCCATTTGACACACAAATGGACAGCCATATAGTCCCATTATCTAGGCCCAATTCAGCCCACATTTGGCCCGCTGAATTAGCCTATTTTTAGCCTTTTATTGGCCTTAGAATCAGTCCATACTAGTCAATATTTGCCACCATAGGACAGCCCTATATATGTACATGTTTGTGTGAGCTATTGTGTGTGTGTGTGAGTTTAAATATGAGTATGGTATGTGTCCTATATGTGTCATATATGTGTCCTATAGGTGTGAACCTATGTGTTTATAGCTAATAGCCTATAGGAGCGCCTAAGTGTGGGACCATATGTGAGTGGGTGAGTGAGTATTGTGTGTATGTTTTAGTTAGCTAGTATTTTAGAAGTTAGGATAAGGTATTATTAGGCTATGTTAGTAAGGTAATGTCGGGATAACCAACATGTATCATAGATGAGCTAGGAACTAGGATTTTATGGTTGGTAATATTAGTATAGGTTAGTGTCTAGCTATCCTAGGAAGCCTAGGTTAGTATTCCAAGGTTAGAATGGTATGGGCAAGGTATCGGGAATACCTTGTTAAGGATAAGTATATGTATTTACCTAGAAGCTAAGGTATTGAGTTTAGAGTTTAGGGTATGGTTAGAACTTGGTTCCCTTGGTTGGTAATGGTCAGAAATAGCGCTCATAGACTAGTTTTGATTTCGGTTGACCATTTTGACCAAAATTCAACGAAAGTCAACCAAGAGTCAAACTTAGCCTATAAGTGACTATATTTAACCGAAACCAAACCAAAGTTAACCAGTTGACTGAAAGTCAATATTTGGTCAACATTAGACTAGTTTGACCTAGGGTTGACCTAGGGTTGACCTAGAGTTGACCAGAGTTGACTAGTTGACCAAAAGTTAACTGTAAGTCAACCTTTGACCCCGTTTGACCTAGTTTGCCTTGGATTAACTCCCAGTGACCAATTATGATCTAGTATGACCCAGTTTGACCTAGTTTGACTGAGACTTACATATCATGACTTAAATTAGTTTTTTTTATTATAAAACCCAGTTTAACTTATAGTACATCATTTTAGGTCTGTGATTACTCTGAGCGTCTGTTCACCTTATCAGCTCAGGACCACAGGCGAGTACATTCACTGGTAGTTTTCATTGTCTTAATATCTACCATATCCAATTCAGTTGTAGTGTCTTACTTGATTCTTGACATGATAGTTTACGGACTAGTATACGTCGGATCCTGTCACGAGATGTTATTCCTGGATTTTCTTGGTATATTGGTACGTGATATTTCCATGTTTTGTGTACTTATATAGACATCGATTTGGGAGTGGGCTGGCCCCCTGCTTTTGAATCCGTGTCATGACATGCCATGTCCGGATCTGTGATACTATTCAAGGATGGGAGAATTATTATGGGTTATGTGATCAAAGCCTCCTGACATAATTTTGCTTGTGCCACTCTCACCTCACGTAGGGTGTAGCAGATACCTCCGTGCGCTTGTTATCCAGGTTGGCCGGCATGACTTTTCGTGAGATTACCGTGCGATTGTCGGGCCAAGTGGATAACCTATCTTGACACTTACCTAAAGAGATCACATATCGCTCTAATAATTCAAATCACATTTATATTTATTTATCGTATCTTATATCCTACTCAGTTCTACTTTCAGTACTTTTCTCACTATGCTATGATATTCCTTTACTCATATGCTCTACATACCTTTATGCTATACCTTGATTTAAGCCTAAGTTCTGTTCGGGAGAAGGGTTACAATCCCGATCCTTGTTTGGTTTAAGGGTTGTAACTCAGCTTCCGAATGGTTCCCAAGTTATCCTATATCTTTGTCTTGTATTTCATTACACTGTCTCTTATAGAATTTGTCAATTCACATGGAACTGCTGTTAGTGTTTTTACTTGCTCATTTTCTTGACAGAAAACTGTTGATATTTTACAGATGATTCTGAGGCAGATTGCCCGACCTATTATGGGGACGGGTTAGATGGAGTAGACCTGGACCGTGGCTTGATAGTAGAACCACTAGACTTTGCTTACCCAGAGTGGAGTAGCTTAGTTAGGTTTGCCTGGACTGCGATCCAGCTAGTACCTTCAGATTGTAGTATTTATATTATATTTTGTGATGTTGTGTTTAGCTTTGGACTTGTGTGGATCTTGAACTTCTTTCCTGCTTTCATCTATCCAATTTCCTTTCCATGCTATATATCTTAGTTTTCTTTTGTGATTGAGACTGTATTGCTATGTCACCTCCATTCGGAGTGTATATACTGTACAGGTACCCTTATCTGTTTTAGTCGAAGTATTTATATACCCTATATACAGCGTTCTACCACTGATTCTACGGCGTAGGCTGGACGTAACCACGTGCTCGTGCCCCTCTTCAGGGTGCGGGTTATGACATGTTTTTGTGGTGGCCCCATGTAGGTCTGTGTCGTAATTAGTACGATCTCGTAATGGTGCTCGACTTAGAGTACTAATTACGAGCCTGCGATAAGGACGTAGGATCTAGGGTATGATAGGAGTTACTCAATCACATTTTAGGAAATTTCTGATCTTTTGATTACCATGACAACTCTTTTGCATTAAATTTAGTTGTCCTTCTTTGATATTCCCTATCATGTGCCATATTGATTCCTTGTTTCAATCTATCCTCAGGATGACGATTACTTGCTCTCAGGCAGCAGGATCTAGTGTTGTTCTGAAGAGGTCCGATCCAGTAGGACTTCTACCTCCGGCTATGGGAGTAGCAGTCGAGAGAGCAGCAGCCTCAGTTCCTGCCCTTCAAACGGGAGTAGCAGCGGCAGTTCGAGGAGGTCTTCCACCTCCTGCTGCGGGAGCTGCAGTTGAGGGAGCTGCCACCTCAGCTCATGTCCTTCAGGCGGGAGTAGCAGCGACGGTTCTAGGAGGTCTTCCACTACCAGCAGCGGGACCGGCCATAGTCTTTCCTGAGACTCTTCCACCGCTGCCTTCTCTACCGACTAATGCACAACAGATGATGGCCCTGCTACAACAGATGTTACAGACCCAGAGGGCCCAGGCAGAGGCACAGCAGCATCAGGCTGATGCATCCCATTGCCAGACAGAGGTGTTATGGCAGAGCATGGAAAACTCACACCAGCTGGTGATGGCAGCAGTAGAGAGGGTTATGCAGGGTACAACTCAGGGTACAATTTAGGGTGCTCCAGTTCAGCAGCAGAGTCAGGGGAGGCCTAGCACATGCCTAGATTTTAGGAAGACGAACCCGAGGGAGTTCAAGGGTACCGAGGGTATCCTGTATGAGGATAACTGGTTGGAGGATATCCAGCAGAGCCTAGAGTTAGCAGAGGTCCCGAACGGGATTTGGGTAACGTCTGCAGCGAGCCAGTTTTTCGATATAGCGCTGACTTGGTTTTGTACGGATCCTCGTACGTCGGTGAGGGGTTTGGCATTAAAGGACTTCAGACGGCTCTTTAAGGAGAAGTTCTATCCAGATGTGGCCTTGACAGCTTTGGAGGGGCAGTTTGTCAGTTTGGAGCAGGAGAACTCGTCGGTGGACGAGTATGCAACGAAATGCTTCCGCCAGAGTAGGTTTGCACTGGATCTGTTCAAGAATGAGGGGTACAAGGCCCACAAGTTTTAGAGGGGTCTTATCCATTCAGTTCGCACTCGTACCTCCGGGCGATGCGATGCGACATTCGAGCAGATTCTGATGGAGGCACAGATCGCAGAGGAGGACATCGACCTCAAGCCAAAGAGGGGCAGCGATGTTCTAGAAGCGAGCTCGAGTACGGGGCCCGTAAAGCACCCTTATTTCTAGCAGAGGCAGATTCAGCATCAGCCTTAGTTGCAGTTTTAGCAGGCACCAGTGCGTGCCCAGCAGCACTAGGGATAGGGCCAGAGACATGATACTCCGTGCGACTTCTGTGGAAAGCCAGGGCACACTCGAGAGGCCTGTAGGAAGAGGTTGGGCATCTGTCTATATTATGGGGCGCCCGACCACTTGCTGAGGGATTGTCGTCTTCGTGGAGCCCGAGGAGGCCAGGACAGAGCACAACAGGCCAGAGGACCAGCAGTTCAGCAGAGAGGTCCTCCACTTCAGACCCAGCAGCAGCGCTTTGCCCAGCACCAGAGGGGAGCCCCTGCGGGCAGAGTGTTCTCCTTGGCAGCAGAGGAGAAGACAGAGCCAGTGGGTGACTTTGTGGTAGGTCACGTTCTCCTTAATTTATTTCCTGCTTTTGCTTTGTTCGATTCCTGTGCCACTCATAGTTTTGTGTCTGTTTTCTTTGCTCTAAGACACAACATTATTGCTGAATATATGGGTAAGGCTTGCAAGATATTGACCGGAGAAGGCATCATCCTGGTTAACGATATCTGTAAGGGGCGGAGAGTTACTCTAGGAGGCCAGGATTTGAGCGCGTGCTTGCTTGTAATGCCCCTTCCGAGGTACGATGTGGTACTCGAAATGGATTGGTTGAGCATGTACGATGCTAGTATAGACTGTAGAGGAGGTAGGGCTCTATTTAGGACACCGGGAGAGCCAGAGATTGTGTTTGCCAGGGGAGCAGCTGAGCCGGGAGATGGGTTCTGTGGAGGTTTGCTGGCGGGGCAGGCATTGTCGCATCCATTGATAACTGATTTTATAGATGTTTTCCCGAAGAGTTGCCTGGGATGCCGCCAGATAGAGACATTGAGTTCTCTATAGACTTAGTGCCGGGCGGTGAGCCTATTTCATAACACGTCTATAGGGTCAACAACAGTGAGTTGGCAGAGCTGAAGAAGCAAATCGACGAGCTACAGGACAAGGGATTCATCAGATCCAGTTCATCACCTTGGGGAGCACCAGTTCTGTGTGTACCGAAGAAGGACAGTATAATACATATATGTATCGATTACAGGGTGCTTAACAACCTCACTATCAAAAACAAGTACCCGTTGCCGAGGATTGACGACTTGTTCGATCAGTTGAGCGGCACGAAGGTGTTTTCGAAGATAGACCTGAGGTCCGGTTCTCATCAGCTGAAGGTGAAACGGGAAGACATTCCGAAGATGACTTTTCGGACTCTGTACGGCCAGTATGAGTTCATTGTCATGCCATTTGGGTTGATCAATACCCCAGCAGTGTTCATGAACTTGATGAACAAGGTATTCCATCAGTACCTTGACAAGTTCGTAGTAGTCTTCATAGATGACATCTTGGTCTACTCGAATATGCTGGAGGAGCACGAGGAGCATCTGAGGATTGTGCTCGAGACTCTGAGGAAGGAGCAATTATACGAGCATCTTTCAAAGTACGAGTTCTTCCTGGACCAGGTCGAGTTCTTGGGTCATGTTGTGACCGAGCACGGGATCTCAGTAGACCATAAGAAGATTGCTGCGATAGAGTCTTGGTCTACACCCAGTTCAGTTGTCGAGATTTGCAGCTTTCTGGGTTTGGCGGGCTACTATCGAAAGCTCATCCAGGACTTCTCACGAATTACGGAGCCAATGACTAGACTCACCAGGAAGGACATGGAGTTCGTCTGGACTGAGGAGTGTCAGGCCGCCTTCGATGAGCTGAAGAAGAGGTTGACATCAGCTCCGATCTTGACATTACCGTCTAGGATCGGTGATTTCTCGATCTACAACGACGCTTCTGGCAGGGTTTGGGTTGTGTTCTTCAGCAGCACGGGAAGGTGATTGCCTATGCATCTAGGCAGTTACGTCCTCATGAGAAGAACTACCCGACTCACGATCTGGAGTTGGCCGCTGTTATCTTTGCCTTGTAGTTGTAGAAATACTACCTGAATGGAGAGCGGGTTGAGATCTTTACTGATCACAAGAGCTTGAAGTACGTATTCACTCAGAAGGAGCTGAACATACGGTAGAGACGTTAGCTCAACCTGATGAAGGATTTCGATATTGCCTTGCAGTACCATCCAGGGAAGGCCAACGTAGTTACAGATACCTTGAGCAGGTATCCAGTAGTTATGTATCTGACAGCAGATCGTCATCTTTTGGCTGACCTGGACAGTTTGGGAATCGAGGTAATTATTCCGGGCATGGAGGTACAGATGTGGGGCTTACAGATTCAGTCTGAGTTAATGGATAGAGTCAGATCAGCACAGTATGATGATGTTGCCCTGAGAAGCATCAGAGAGCAGGTGCGGGCATGGTTGCTCGATGATTTCCCTATTGTCGAATATGGGTCGCTGCGGCACGGTGCTAGACTGTGTGTTCCGAGTGGGGAGCTTCGGGAGGAGGTTCTTCAGGAGGCACATCGCTCTCAGTACTCTATGCATCCTGGGGCTAACAAGATGTACAAAGATCTGAGGGAGCACGTTTGGTGGTACGACATGAAGCACAAGGTAGCTCAGTTTGTATCTCGCTGCTTGGTATGTCAGCAGGTGAAGGCCGAGAGACAGAGGCCTGGTGGGTTGCTACAGTCACTACCCATTCCTGAGAGGAAGTTGGAGTACATCACCATAGACTTTGTGTCCGAACTTCCACGATCTCCTAGAGGAAAAGACGCAATTTGGGTCATAGTTGATAGATTGACCAAATCGGCCTACTTTTTGCCTTTTAAGGTGGGATTGTCTACGGAGAGGCTGGCAGAGCTGTACGTTCGTCAGATCGTACGATTACATGGGGTTGCTGTGAGCATAGTTTCAGATCAGGACAGTCGTTTCATTTCCCACTTCTGGAGGAGTTTGCAGGCTAGCTTGGGCACCTCGCTCAAGTTTAGTACCACTTATCACCTCCAGACAGACGGACAGTCGGAGAGGACTATCCAGACTTTGGAGGATATGCTTCGCACGTTTGTGCTTGATCTCGGGGGTTCTTGGGAGGACCATCTTCACCTGGCAGTGTTTGCTTACAACAACAGCTATCAGGCCAGTATAGAGATGTCGCCATTCGAGGCTCTATACGGACGGAGATGCCGTACTCCCTTGTCATAGGATGATGTTGGCGAGTGAGTGCTGCTTGGACCGAAGATGGTAGTAGATGCAGCGGAGAAGGTCAGGTTGATTAGAGACAGACTTCGGGTGGCTCAGGATAGGCAGCGGCATTAGGCCGATAGCCACCGAAGACTGTTAGAGTTTGAGGTTAGTTTTAGTTCCTGTTTGTGGTGCTTGTGATTTTGTTTGTCCTGTGTGCTGAGATTGTTTTATGTCTAGGCTGGTGCTTTGGTGTTCCTAATGATTTCTCTGACACGGGGCACGATTCGCTTTGGCGGAGGTGGGAAGCTTAGTCCGCGCTACATCGGACCTTTCACTATCCTTGAGAGGGTTGGTGCAGTAGCGTATCGACTAGACTAGCCACCTACGCTAGAAGGGGTGAACAACGTGTTCCATGTGTCGCAGCAGAGACGGTACGTGGCAGACCCCAGCCATGTTGGACCATTCAGCGATCGAGGTGGGGCCTACTCTTCACTCTCCAAAGCAGCCAGTGGAGATTCTGGATCGTATGGAGAAGGTACTCCGGAACAAGGTTATACCCTTGGTTCGTGTTGCATGGAGACAACACTCTCCAGGTGAGTCTATCTAGGAGAGAGAGGACGATATGCGGGTGCATTTCCCTTATCTCTTCGAGCCCTGAGGTATAATTTTTATGTTCTGCATGTGATTTCAGTATATGTTTGTTTTAATTTTGAGGACAAATTTTTTAAGGTGGATAGATTTGTCACCCTCAGTTTTTATGAACATGAGTATTTTGGTCATTTTCTACCATAGAATTATTTTGGAATTATTTATTTATTTATGATATTATTTTGGGGTTATTTGAGTCGGGTTTGAATTTCAAGTCAATCCGACTTGTATCGGGGACCCGAGGTAGTTTTGACTCTAGTAGGACCCACACATTAGTTAGCCATGGCCCACATGATATTAATTTTTATTAGTGGTTAGACTAATTATTTATGAATAGGGTTTGGTTAGATTAACGATTTAGAATAACTAAAATAGCCTCAATTAACCCTTTTCTAATTTTAATTTAATAGATTAGTGGGGGGTATTTTAGACTTTGCAAATAAAGGATAACCAAGCTTTCATGGCCGGCCCTAGCTAGGTGGAGAGAGATATTCATTTATTTTATTTCCCACTCCACTTTCTCTCTCTTGTTCTTTCCCAAATTTTAAAGAGGGTTCCTATAGATATTTCTCCACCAAATCAATCCATTCCTTCACCCAATATTCTTCTTTTCTTCTCTACTCAAGCAAAGGAAGGAGCTAGCCAAGTATGGGAGAATTCCGAGCTCGTTCGTGTCTATTTGGGATTCGTGTCCATTTGGGATTCCTACGTGTCGGGGTCGCATCAGAAGGGTTTTTTCTAGATTCGATCTACCGGGAGGTATAAATCCCTTCTCCTTTTCATTTCTTCTTGCATATAGGATGATTTTAGACCCATAGGAATGACCCCCATGGTTGTGTCTCCATTTGTGTCCGTTTCGTGTCCATTTGGAAACTTTTAGGTGTATCCTATGTGTGGGATTGTGTCCTAGTGGGAAAAACCTATTTGGACACTTGTATTTAATATATATATTGTGTGGATGATTATTTAGATATTAAATCTCAGATTTATGTTGTTTAGAGAATGTGTTTTCAATGTATCATATTGTATCATATTCTAATATATATCTATATCATGGTTATATATGTATATTAATGTCTCTATATATATGTATATATATATATATATATATATATATATATATATATATATATATATATATATATATATTTTATATATATATATATATATATATATATATATATATATTGGAGTGTTAATTGTGTCTCATTTATGTGTATGGGGGGATGTGTAGATTTTTGGCCAAGGGGAGGATTGAGAATGGTGGTGGAGTTGATGTGTGTTTGTGTTAGCGATAGAGAGATTGAAAGAGGGAAAAGGGGGGAGCTGTGTATAACAACAGTAGCTTGGGGTATCAGTCCCCACAAGGGGGACTGATTTGTACACCTGAACAGCCCCCAAGGGGACTATTATATATTAGCTGCAACAACAGCAGTAGGTACTGCTATATCAGCAGGTTTGGGGGAGGGACCAGTCCCTTAAACCCACCCTACTTATCAGCTACAAGCAGCCCCAAACCATGCCATATCAGTCCATATCTCAGGCCCCATTGACAGCCCATTTGCTGTCCTATAAGCAGTCAAAAACATGTCCTTATAGACTCCCTAAATCAGCCTATGAGCTGTCCTAAACCAGTCCATTTGACACACAAATGGACAGCAATATAGTCCTATTTTCCAATCCCAATTCAGCCCATATTTGGCCCACTGAATCAGCCTATTTTTAGCCTTTAGTTGGCCTTACAATCAGTCCATACCAGTCCATATTGGCCACCATAGGACAGCCCTATATGTATATATGTGTGTGAGCTATTGTGTGTGTGTGTGTCTGTGAGTTTAAATATGAGTATGGTATGTGTCCTATATGTGTCATATAGGTGTGAACCTATGTGTCTATAGCTAATAGCCTATAGAAGAGCCTAAGTGTGGGACCATATGTGAGTGGGTGAGTGAGTATTGTGGGTATATTTTAGTTAGCTAGTATTTTAGAAATTAGGATAAGGTATTATTAGGCTATGTTAGTAAGGTAATGTTGGGATGACCAACATGTATCATAGATGAGCTAGGAACTAGGATTTTATGGTTGGTAATGTTAGTATAGGTTAGTGTCTAGCTATCCTAGGAAGCCTAGGTTAGTATTCCAAGGTTAGAGTGGTATGGGCAAGGTATCGGGAATACCTTGTTAAGGGTAAGTATAGGTATTTACCTAGAAGCTAAGGTATTGAGTTTAGAGTTTAAGGTATGGTTAGAACTTGGTTCCCTTGGTTGGTAATGGTCAGAAATACCGCTCCTAGACTAGTTTTGATTTCGGTTGACCATTTTGACTAAAAGTCAACAAAAGTCAACCGAGAGTCAAACTTAGCCTATAAGTGACTAGATTTGACCGAAACCAAACCAGAGTTGACCAGTTGACTGAAAGTCAACAGTTGGTCAACATTAGACTAGTTTGACCTAGAGTTGACTAGAGTTGACCAGAGTTGACCAGCTGTGCAAAAGTCAACTGTAAGTCAGCCTTTGATCCTGTTTGACCTAGTTTGACTTGGATTGACTCCCAGTGACCTAGTATGATCTAGAATGACCTAGTATGACCCAGTTTGACCTAGTTTGACTTAGACTTGCATACCATGACTTAAATTAGTTTCTTTTTCATTATAAAACCTTGTTTAACTTATAGTATCTCATTTTAGGTCTGTGATTACTCTAAACGTCTGTTTACCTTATCAGCTCAGGACCACAGGCGAGTACATTCACGTATAGTTTTTATTATCTTGATATCTACTATATCCGATTCAGTTGTAGTGTCTTACTTGATTCTCGACACGATATTTCACAGACTAGTATACGTCGGATCCTGTCATGAGATGTTATTCCTAGATTTTCTTGGTATATTGGTACGTGATATTTCTGTGTTTTATGTACTTATATAGACATCGATTTGGGAGTGGGCTGGCCTCCTACTTTTGAATCCCGTGTCATGACGTGCCATGTAAGGATCCGTGATACTATTCGGGGATGGAAGAATTATTAAGGGTTATGTGATCAAAGCCTCCAGACACTATTTTGCTTGTGCCACTGTCATATCACGTAGGGTGTAGCAGATACCTCCGTGCGCTTGTTATCCAGGTTGGCCGACATGACTTTTCGTGAGATTACCGTGCGATCATATATCGCTCTAATAATTCAAATCATATTTAAATTTATCGTATCTTATATCCTGCTCAGTTCTACTTTCAGTAATTTTCTCACCATGCGATGATATTCCTTTACTCACATGCTCCATATACCTTTATGCTATACCTTGATTTGAGACTAAGTTCTGTTCAGGAGAAGGGTTACAACCCCGGTCCTTGTTTGGTTTAAGGATTGTAACTCAGCTTCTGAATGGTTTCCAAGTTATCCTATATCTTTGTCTTGTATTTCATTACACTGTCTCTTATAGAATTTGTCAATTTCTATGGAATTGCTGCTAGTATTTGTACTTACTCATTTTCCGGACAGGATACCGTTGATATTTTACAGATGATTCTGAGGCAGATTGCCCAACCTATTATGGGGACAGGTTAGATAGAGTATACCTGGACTGTGATCCAGCTAGCACCTTCAGATTGTAGTATTTATATTATATTTTGTGATGTTATGTTTAGGTTTGGACTTGTGTGGATCTTGAACTTATTTTCTGCTTTCATCTATCCTTTTTCCTTTCCATGCTATCTATCTTAGTTTTATTTTGTGATTGCGACTATATTACTATATCACCTCCATTCGGAGTGTATATACTGTACAGGTACCCTTATCTATTTTAGTCGTAGTATTTACAGACCCTATATACAGCGTTCTACCGCCAATTCTGTGACGTAGGCTGGACGTAACCACGTGCTCGTGCCCCTCTTTGGGGTGCGGGTCGTGACACTGCATATATACGAGATATACTCCAATATATGGAAATGTTAAATATACAAATAAGCTGTTTTATGAATAATAATAACAGACAGTCACAGGTAAAAGCTAATCTCATCCACAGTAAATATAAAGAAAATAGAATCTCATAATTAAAGTAAATGTCAAAATATAATGGTTGACCGGGCGGAGACAAATCCACTACCGGCACTAGAATAAACTGAAAGAAAATAGAGTCCAACCTCTAAGATAAATAGAATAATAAATGATGACTAAATAGGATCCTCGACCCAATAGGGACAGCTGTGGTCAGAAGGTACGACTCGCTCGAGCGTGAAGGATGAGTCTACATCAGAGCCATACTCCTGCAGAAAGTCCTGCACACCTATACCTGGAGAGATCACCAGGTCCTCAGAGGGACGTAACAAGATACAAAAAGAACATGCCACATAAACTGAATAAATACTGCTCAATAAGAATAAGTAAGATCAGATCATAACATGGTCCAATACAAACCCATTGAACTAGCTTACTATCCCCCAACCAAACAAGGACAGGATATGGTAAACTAATTCACGATGACGTATCTTTCCATGCTATGAATCCAATATGGTATCTGCACCCCAACAAGGTTCAATACCTACTCATCGAAGTAGTAAGCCACACCTACAACCAAACAAGGATAAGATGTGACGAACTAATCCGCGACACATTATTGTTCCAAGCGACGGTCAGATACAAGTACCCAAACCAAAAGTACCCATATATAACGGATAAAGGTGCCTAACCGTTCTAAGTGAAATATAGTTAAGAACAATCCTTTCTGCGCATGGGCCCTGGCTAAATAGGATCGGCATAGTCCACCCTTGGGGCACCAGAGGCCCAATCAATAAGAGTATAACGTTCCGCAGAACGTCAGTGGCCGTCAGTAATCATGGGTAAGCTGACCCGCGTCTCCGGCAGAGCTCACGGGTTACAAAAGAGAAAGTGCATCGAAGCCCATAAGCTAAGGAATGGTCCTCTCCGCCCAATGCCTACTATGTTGTATCCACAACACAAAACCTCTATTAACTGCTAAGTCAAACTAAGTATGCAATATCAATTAGAGGTTATTCCTATCGCACGGCTTATACGTACCGGTGGCCAGCCAATAACGCATGTACAAGTACTATATGTGACTCACAACTTTATGGTACAAATGTGTCAAGGCCTATGAATGCAACACACATAGGTTGGTCCCTTAACTCTAAGTTTAATGTGTAAGAAAACTAATACATAGCAGAAAATATAAATGAACAGTAAGTTCTAACAGGTTATGCCATGTATCACTGTTTATTTTGCATAAAGATAATAATGAATAATGCATGAAATATGAGCTAAAATAAATAAACAGTTGGCGGCAAGATATCTTGCCTGGAGGTAGTGTGCATAATGGCGACGTCTGGTAACTCAAATCGTCAGAATAGGGAAGCACTGAAAGGCAACTTTTACGAACGACCTCGGATGCTGAAATAAACATCACGAACAGATTTGGCACAAAAGAAATACCTAGGAAATGCCTGTCCAAAAGTCTAATTCTGGAACAGGGATAAAATTGTAATTTCGGGTCAAAACAATGTCTGCCGTTGGACCCATTTTATACCAAAATGGTGCCATAACCTACGGTCTCTAAAGTCATCAAACTATATGTCTACGTATCCAGTTTGAGGAGACGAACCCAAGCTTAAGTCCAAAGTTGGATTTCGGCAGGCCGTGCACAAACTCGCCCGTTAGAGTGGGTCACGGGCCCGCCAAAAAGGCGTTCCAGTTTGTCCTTCTCAGAATTGGACCAAACTTAGCATACAAGACCAGAAAAATGATACAGTCCTGATGGCACAAGTTTTGTCTCGATACGATGAACATACACAAAGTTATGTTCAAGTTTGCAAAACGTCGATACGGGGGTATCTCGACGGATACGTACTAATTTCGTCGCGCACACACAACGAAATCGAGTCCCATCAGTTCGCACACGTCGGTAACATCCATATGCGCCTTTTGATGCGTATAGTGCATGACCACGTCGTCCAGTTTGTCGGGACGCACGCCGTATCGAGAAGTTTTGTTAAATTTTACTGTTTTAAAAACTGATTTTTCACGATCTTTGGGTTCAAAAATAATTGCATATAGTGCATGAGAACTTAAACTACAAGAAGGTAATTAAAGATCTATACGCGTTCTCTAATTTTTTTCAAAAATTTACCAAAACCCTCTGCGGGATTGATCAGAATTAGACATCGAACAGGGGTGGTTGGGCTGTGTTCAAACTGTCCAGAAAATAGTTTTCTCGTGTTTTTCGAGTCGCCTTTCCGACTCGATGGGTGGATATGTCGGGGTAGTACTAGATGGGTCGTCCAGAAGGTCATATGGGCTCTCTAATGCCACTCGCGGTTTCAAAATTCATCAATTATGCATGCAGAATTTAGATGATGAAATGGGTACCTCTTCCTGTGCTTCGAAACGGGACTTCTCTGTTTCAATAAGTTTCCCAGCGAACTCCGGCGATTGGGGTGGTCGACGGCAGCGAGGATGGTCGCCTGGAGGTCGGGGATCACCTCTAGGATTGAGAGGGTTGTCTAAGAGAGGGGGATGGATGTGGAGGAGTTAGGGTTTTATGGTTTAAAGGGTCGACCACTTATATTTTGACCGCCTTCTTGGCCGCTCTGTAATCAACCGGGCTGAAGAAGCTGTGGTCGGGCCCCTGTTGGGTACTGTTCATTGAACAATACCGCCAAGGGAAAAGGTTATACTTTTATATGTATAACTTATAATCTTAATATATATTGAATCTTAATAAAAACCAATATGTATATATTTATATATACATATTTCTCTAATATATATATATATATATATGTATGTATGTATATACGGATATACATATATACGCACATATACTTTAAGAATAACCCAATAAATTCCTATTAAACTCCTAAATCTAACAACTTTATAAAACAATTTAATAGTTATCAATATACAAAAAGGTAATAAAAATAAAAGTCCATGGAATATATATACTACCACTATTTCTAAAATACCACAAATCCTTTAAATACTTAATAAGCTCCTAAAGAAGTATATTTTCGAGATTTTAAAAACAAAACTAATAGTAATTTCTAAAGTATTTGTAACCTATAATATAGAATTATTTTGCATAAAATATCCCACACATAATATTAAATAAAGATAAAAAAATAAATTTCTACTCACTTTATAAGTCTAAAATATAACTTTACCACTTCTAGGAAAAATTTTATTTCTTTTAAATAAAATACCAATTATTTATAATTAATAATATTAAATAAAAAGTAGAAAATTTTAGGGGGTTTACACATTTAATTTAAACAAATAAATAAAAGAATATTCTAACTTTCGAAAAGAGGGGTTATGAATCTATCTACTTCAAAAATACTATCGATTCAGAATACATTAGTGCATCCTTATATGAAAATCATCTAACATGATTTAGAATTCAATAAGGCCTTTGTAGCAACCTTAACTACCCAATTGTCAGATTAAACTAGGGACTCCTAGTCCTAACCCTTTTCCTAATCTTGACTTACTCCTAGTTGTGAATGAGCATTTTCTAGTCGTAGGCTCGCAGTAGTAAGACTAATATGGTACTACCACGAGTTCGCACAATTTTGCGAAAACGGACCTGCATGGGCCACCACAAAAACTTGTCACGATCCGCACCCTTTTTTTCGGATACGAGACATGTCCAAGCCAGCCTACGCCGCAGAGTCGGCGGTAGAACGCTGTCACGGCCAAGATGCTCAATATCACAAAATAATAACATTTTGCTCATTCACATTTCTAAATTTATTACAACATTTAAAATGAAAGAAAATACAAATTAGATCTCACATTTAATGAAAATGATACAACTGCTATCTATTTCTAGGTTTCTGTCTGCAAGTCACCCGAATCTCCCAAGCTAAGTGAAGCCACAGCTAACCTAAAAACTGTTGGTTTCCAGTCAGGAATGGAACAAGTACACAAACCGACGGTAATATGAAAACACAATAGAATTAACAAGATGTGAAAATAACATATGAGAATTGAAAACTAAAAGGTAACTGATGACATGACAGGTTGTGAAGAAGACAAGGAAAAACAAATAAAAAGACAACTATCTAGGTGGTTTGAAATATCATTTTCAACATATGAACGACTAGGGGGTAAATACGGCACCATGCATGTGTCGTGTGCAACTGCTATCATTCAAGATTAGACATATTGGGATAGTTCTTGGTAGTCCACATATATACTAAGATATTTTCCCTCCCGACTACTCCGTGTGACGAGCGTGTCAACAAGCAGCAAGATATATGTATAAACATGAAGTGAAAAGACTACTATGAATCGAAAGCAATCAGAAAGTGCACTTACCTGTGGTCCTTTGCTGGTGAAACCGATACTCTGGTTTGGTCCAAGTTAGTCTGATTAGCCTAGAGTTGATATGTAGGAGTTCAAAATCATAAGAAAATGGGAAACACGATTAGTCATGGCCAATGACTTATAATCGAAATAATTTACGTAAATATATATATATATATATATATATATATATATATATATATATATATATATATATATATATATATATATATATATATATATATATACTATTTTGGAAATTATTTCTATTTTTAAAACTATATTTTATTAGTCAAATGTTTTTAGGTAAATACTTAGAAAATTCTAGAAATTTATTTTAGGAAAAACTATAATTTTATCAAAATCATGATTTCTAAACAAAAAGCAATATTTTGAAAATATCTAAAAATACTATAATAATATTAATATCAATAATAATATTAACCATAGTGATAATATTCATAAATATACATTATAATCTAATAATACTATGAACAATAATACTAAAGATAATACATACATACATATACTTATATCTACAAAATATACTTTTACAATAATAATAATAATAATAAATAAAATAGTGTAATAATCACTTAGTCTGCTAAAATCGAGAGAGGGGAACTGTTCCCATCAACTAAAGAATAATTAAGGAAATAAATAATTAAAAAAAAAGAAGGGACACAGAGAGAGAAAGCATAGAAGAAGGGTGTTCGAGAGACTCTCGGAGAGAGAGAGAGTGATATTCGAGAGATAGAGAGAGAGAGGGAAGGAGGAAGAAGGAAAAGGGGAAAAACTCACCGGAGATGGCTCGTGTGCGGCACACGGAGGCGGAGCTCGGCCATGCGTCAGAACGGCAGAGGAAGGAGGACTGAGGAGCGCTCGGGAAGAGCACCGGTGGTTGGTGGCAGCGTTAGCCGGGGCGACTATAGCTTTGGCGGAGCGCCTCTCCGGCACGACGGCGCTCGCCTCGCAGGGACGTGGGCGTAGACGGAGCTGGAACGGGCGTGGCTAGGAGGCTCGATCGAGGAGGAAGGCGACGAGGGAACTCAAGGTGGTTGCTCACCTGCTCGAAAATGCGGTGATATAGGGCACGGCGGTGCACCCGTCGTCGACCACAGGGCGCGGAGCCAGGTCGACCGGTGTCGAAAACTGAGAGTTCAACTAGAGGAGCGGCGTCTAGATCTGGACGGGGCCGGCTCCGGGAACAACGCGGCGGCGCTAGGACGGTGGCAGCCGGAGTGGTGCCGGGAGGGGGACGCAGTCTGGTCAGGTCATTCCCCGTCTTGTTTTTCCTCCTTCTGTGTTGATGTTGGTTTGGGGATCATGGTGGTGGTGCGGTGATGGCAAGTGCCGGAGTTGGCCGTTCCCAGAGGCTCATCGTCGGCTATGGCAGTGAGATGAGGCGGGCCACGGTTCGGCTGCAAGAGGCGAGGCCTCGGTGTGGTGGTCTCGGCAACGGAAGAGTGTGCAACAACGGCAACCAAAATTGCTGGTGGAGAGGTCCACGAACCGGAAAATAACACGATGGGAATTCCAAAGGCAAGGGCGGCGATCGTCGGTGGTTCAGGTGAGGAATTGTGTGGCGTTGTGGGTGTGTCGATGAAGTAGGCGGTGGTCGGGGTTCTGTATTGGCCGCACGTCGTTGTTTGTAATATTTGGAATAAGAATTTGGTGGCACAGACACGATACACAGCATGTCTAGTTTGATGGTCGATGGCGGTTGTTGGCTGGGATGGGGGTTGAGTCGGAAAATGTATTTTTGTCGGCAAGGCTGCTGGTATGGCGATGGGGTGATGGCGACACGTCTGTGGTGGTGGTCGGGAGGCGATGCGGAGAGGTAGGGTAAGGAAGAGTTGTTGACTTTGTTTTAAAAATTGCTATTGGTAGAATAGTCTTCATAAATAGGAGTAGGAACTCCTAATACGATAGGGACTAGACTTTATGTACATAAATCCTCCACTTTTAGTTTAAACCGAATAACATTTAAATTAAAATCGGTCTAATTGTGATCATGTAAAATGATTACCATAAAATATTTAAATCATATATTTGATATTAGCAATCAATTTAAATCATATACATTTAAATGTAAATCAAATAGTCGATGTACTACCATAATTCAAATAACATTTAATATTGTCAATCTAAATTCAAATAAATAATACTTCTAGTAATTTAAATATAATTATATTATTAAACAATTTAAAACATATATCTTTATAATTAAAAAAAGAAAACTTTATTTAAAAAATACTTTGATAAATCTTTTATTTGTTTCCAAAATACTCATGATATTTAAATTATTTAAAAACCAAAACTTTTCAAGATTCAAATCAAATAATTATCGCGTCCAATAAATTATCAATTAATCAAAATTAATAATAAAAGTTATACTAGCTATTGTTAATAACATTAAAATATATTTAGCCAATCCAAATCAAATGATGTTTTAAACACAACTTGATTTAATCGCAACCTACTAATGATTGCCAAAAAACAGTTTAAATAAATTCAAATCTTTTTATAAATGAATCACCATTTGATGATACTAAAAGATATTCTAAAACCAAGTAAAGCTTATAAATTCAAAAACCAAAATCAATAATTTATTTATGATAATAATAAAAAGTATTAGATAATGTAAAGCATATATCTTTATATATCCTAGAACTTTGATAAAACTTTTGTCGAGAAAATAAAATAAATAATTAAATATGATTTTAAATCATTCTAGAAACTATTCTTTTTTGAAATGCGGGAGAATATATAAAAATTTCTTCCAATACAAAAAAAATAGTTGAAATTCGGAAAGAGGAGTTACAATCATAGCCTCAACCTCGTCCGTGGTGTGTGCCCGACGCATGGTAATACGCACCTAGTCTGGCTCCGATGGTTCTTACGTGAAGATATAGTCCCTCTAAGCAGAAGTGTGAGGCTAAGTCCTCGTGGAATCCTGGCATACACATACTTGATGACGACAAAGCAATTCTGTGTACACTGCCATCATTTCAGGATACTTGTTCTCCAGCCCCATGAACTCCTCTTTGCTAGTAGTATATTCTTCGTTCGACTCTTCACCCCAAGGCAACTTCGAGATGGCATACATCTTATGGAGGGCCAGCCCATCTTTCCATACGGAGTATGGAAAGTCCTGGTGTGGTGATTGTATATCTCCAACAAAGCCATGAACAAGGGCTGATTGATCTCTATACCATATTCGGTAGCTTTTATGGCACGACTTAAGTCGGTATTCGTCAGCTCTGTCTTGAACCTACCCAATATCCGTTGGGTTAATTCGTGCCATTTAGCCTCATGATGGATCCATCCTTCTACCCAGAAGGTTTCTTTGGATAAGTGCATCTTGTAGCTAGAAGCCAATTGGCGAAAAGAGAAGCCCCGAACGGATGTACATTTGAGGTGAAAT
Organism: Iris pallida; assembly: GCA_029216955.1. Lineage (NCBI taxonomy): Eukaryota > Viridiplantae > Streptophyta > Magnoliopsida > Asparagales > Iridaceae > Iris > Iris pallida. The sequence continues at coordinate 9,443,904 of JANAVB010034418.1, read as the reverse complement.
CGTAAAGTAGGTGACCAAGAAGCAGCACCGTAAAGTGTGCGATGGACCCTTACAGACACACTTGAAAGTGTCCATTTTCTTAAAGTGTGTATCCACCCTAAAAAGGCCCATCATTAACCCCCTTAGTCGGGGTTAATTCCCATTCAATCCACCGCTTTTCGATGAAGCAGAAGAAGACCGAGAGCGGACGGTATTGATCTGTCGCTGGCACATACAAACCAAGGCCATCGTTCACAAAGTACCAGTCCTCCTTAATTTCTAAGAGGTTTGTCTCTTTCAAAGTCAGCTGGTCATCGAAGAGGAACCGAGGCTTTAGCATTTCAACCCCGGCATCAAGGGGAGAGGACAACTTGCCTCGGTCCATCATATGACGGAAGTATGATTACTCTTGTACGTATATCTTGGCCAATCGTCCCACTGGTTGGCCTTAGGCGATCAAACTCTTGGCAGGGTTAACAACCGCCTCGTTAACATTTATATCGAGTGCGCAGACCGATGAGTCAAAAAGGACCTCGTCAAAAAGAGGCGTAGTCACGGTTACTGCACATGAAATAAACAAAAATTAGGAAAATATGCTAAGTGCATTTTGCATCCGCTTAGGTACTGATTAGTGAACTCTGCGTTTCAGTAAGTTAGCATCTGCACAGGTACTATTTTTTATGACACTGCACGTCAACTAGTAAAGCATCTGCACAGGCACTTTTTATTGGCACTGCTTATCAGCTAGCAAAGCATATGTGCAGGCACGTTTTAGTGGCGCTGCACATCAGCTAGCGAACATCCGTGCAGACACTGTTTAGTGACACTGCATATCAGCTAAAGCCTTGGCACATCTTATAGTCACCACTTCAAAAACTAGCGACCATGAGCATCAGCGAGGAAAGCTTTAGCACATCTTATAGACGCTACTCCGAAGAATAGTGCCCATGTGCATCAGCGGAGGATGCTTTAGCGCATTTACGAGTCACTACTCTAAGAAGTAACACTCATGCGCATTAGCAGTCGAGCTAAGCATAGATGTTAATCGCCTACTCACAATAGCAGGCCACACATCTCTATGCATACCAACAGCAGTAGCCGAAGAATCATTGATGTCAACAGCCTTAGACGCCACCGACCGCTTCCCTTTGGTCTTGCGTGCGCCGGCCGCACCCGCTTGGTTGGCCTTGGTAGCCCTAGGACCTAAGCATAGATGTTAAACCGCTTCTTTATCTACCACAGAGGCTGTCATATGCTTATAGAAGCATAAAAAAAGTACAACATCCACAGAAGCAAGGGACATCAGTTGCGGCACATACTTCAGATAAGCACAGACACCAGGTTGCTATGTGCATCACAAACAACAAAAGAAAAGGCATTGCATAAAGAGAAATATTTTATTAAAAAGCATATTTACAAAGATCTAGTACAGACTCTTCATGATTACATATAAAGACTATATATCCTAAATTATATATAAATACTTTATCGCCTACAAGTGCGTAACCTACAAGTGCGAAGCCTACAAGTGTGCAGCTCTCGGGATAGTCAGAGCGAATCACTTCCTTGTCAGGCGTACAGCTCCTCCACTCTAATATGGATAATGAATCAATTATTGAGTAGGGCCGTACACAACCTGTGACTTTTCGGTTTCGTAATCAATCCAAATCCGGAATCTTGGGCCTCAAAGACCTCCAAGATGATGTTCAGGTTAGAACCCCTTATGCCAAATGCTCAAGTGCATCTCGAAACCCGTAAATTGTGTAAACCCCTTAAATTTTAAAGTTTTATTTTAATGCGCTTAATATACATTATAGTATTTCTTTTTATTTGGACTTCTAAATCTAGATTTGTTGTGTATTTTGGTAGGAAGATAAAAGCTACAATATATATATTTTTTTCAATATATATATATATATATATATATATATATATATATATATATATATATATATATATATATATAAACTTGTAACAAATTTATCTCTAAATGTATCAGAAAAGTATATTTTTATTTTATAGAAATTTAAGAAATGTTATTTTTATTTTATAGTGTTTTATTTGTTAATTAAAATGTATTGTAATTAATAAATGATTTATTGTGGTAATATTTAATAATAGCAAGAATTGCTACAATATAGGAAACTAGTAGGTAAAATGTTCCATTTATTTATTGAAATGTTTTAGGAATATTTTTATGAATTTTATGAATTTTTTATAAATTATTTGAATTTACTTTAGCGTATATATATATATATATATATATATATATATATATATATATATATATATATATATATATATATATATATAAAATATATATATATATATATATATATATATATATATATATATATATATTTTTTATATATATATATATTTATATATATATATATATATATATATATATATATATATATAAATACACACACACACACACATATGTGTAAAAAAGGGGGAAATGAATCACTGTTCCTTTCGGAACAGTGAGCGGCTGACCCCGACCCTATTAAGAACAGTAATGATCTTTGTGTTTTAAAATTTCGAGTGACCCAAATCTCGACCATTTTGCTTCGAATTTTTTTGCTATAATCCTAGTAGGATTCTTCACAAGAATTGGCCCTCGAATCCGAATCAAAACCCTAGATGAATTTGAATATAATTAGGTTTAAAACTCCGGGTATATATATGAATGGGAATATGGGTTCTTCAAAAAATCCACCATCTAAACTCGACCCCGACCTCAAACTTTGTGGCTAGAGCATCCACATCACCCTCGTGCACCCGACTCAATACCTATACCCATCCCTAGCCCGTCGGAGCGCCGTCGTGCAGCTAAATTTGAACGCAAAAATAGAGAACTTTCTGTTTCGAAGGCAGCAGGTACCCCATTCTTTGAAACCTATTTCTTAATTCTACATAATGATTTTTTGATCTATCAACTCCTATGTATAGATCGTATAACCCCCGTCAAACACAAGCAACTAGAAAATATTCTAAGATGTCGAATTTTTGGAGAAATCGATATAAAGTTGGCAAAAATCCACTCTCACAATTGACAGAATCGACTTCCAAGTACCCCTGTTTGGATACAAAATCTGAACACCCCAGTAGTATTTCCAGAGAACTCCTTAAACACAGTTCTAGACCAATGTATAGCTCTTCAACACCTCTCTGGTCGTTTGAATTTTTATTTGCTATATTTGCAAACTAGCCCAAAACTTTGTGCACGTTCGTTGTATCGAGACAAAACTTTTGCCAACGGGACCATATCCTTTTTCTGGTCTTGAAAGCCAAGTTTGGTCCAATTCTGAGAAAGTCAATCGGAACGCCCCTTTGGCAGGCCCGCGACCCGATCCAATTGATAAAATTGTGCACGGCCTACCAGAGTCCAACTTTGGACATACAGTTTGGTTCGTCTCGTCAAACCGGACACGTAGACATATAGTTTGACGACTTTAGAGACCGTAGGTACTGGCATATTTTTGGTGCAAAATGGGTCCAACGGCGGACATCGTTTCCGAAATTATAATTTTTCCCCTGTGTCCAGAATTTGACTTTTGGGCAGGCATTTCAGGACATATCTTTTATACCAAACATGTTTATGGTATTTATTTCAGCATCCGAGGACGTTTGGGAGACTTAACTTTATTGCTTCGTCGATTTGCCAGTTTAAGCTGTTGGATCCTGCCCTTTTGTGCACCACCTCTGACAAGATATCTTGTCATATTTGATACTTATATTTAGTTGCATTTTTCTTTAATTATTGCATATTCCTGCCTGCTTATTTCTAGTTCTTCCAGTTTATTTACTTACTTGCTTTCTATTGTACATCATGTAAGTACTAGTCTTATTTTCTTCTTGTCTTTAAATTATGCATATGGACCTTAGTTAAGGGATTATCATCTGTAGTATATTTTGTAAACCTTGACACAGTTATACCACGCGATATATGTGAGACGAGTAGCATGTAAAGGTACTTGCGTGTTGGCTGATCACCCGTGCACATGCGTTAGGTCCAACTGCTAATAGAGGTATGTTAGAAGACTTAGCAATTAGTAGAGGTACATGGTCGCGGATGTGACTTTGATAGGTGTGTCGGGTGGAGATAATATTTCTTTGTCCTATGGGCTACTATTACACTTTCTCTTGTAACCCAGAAGCTCTACTGGAGATACGGGTACGATTACCTCCTCAGGTTAGCCACTGACATTTTTGAACATTATGTGCTTAGTCACTGCCGTCCAAGTGGAGACTATACTGGATCCTATTTATAGCTAGGGCCCATGCGATCTTAGGAAACAAAAGCGGGAGCTTCAAAAGGAGATTGAAGATTTGGAGCCGTCCTTCAAGAACAATGGAATAACTCAGGTGGTGAGGATCTCCTGAACGTAAAACACAGGCTGGATAAGGTCTTGGGCTTGGAAGAGCAACTCCTTCAGGACCAGGCCAGAATTAATTGGGTCAAAGAAGGTGACTGAAACTCCTCCTTTTTCTATGCTATTACTAAAGAGCAAGCGAAATCGAACATAGTATGTCTGTACGATCAGGATGGGGCCATGATGGAGGATCAGATCATTATGGATAGGGTTATTCTTCATTTTTCCAAGTTTTTGAAGCCATGCCGGCCACGGACCTAGATAACTTCATCGATGGCATCCCGAACCATATCTCAGATGAGCAGAATTTGGAGTTGACAGCGATCCCCCAGGAAGATGAAGTTGAGAATGCAATCAAATCGTTTAATCCATAGGGAGCCCTGGGACCAAATGGTTTTACTGGATTTTTCTGTTCCAGGTATTGGAATATCATTAAACATGACCTGATGGCTGCTATCACAAACTTTTTTTTAGAAATCCAACTCACTAAAGGCATCACTGCTACGAACCTGGTTCTTATCCCTAAGACTTTCAAACCCACGGACATCCAGGATTTCAGACCCATCAGCCTAAGCACCTTCTTCCATAAAATTATCTCAAAAATCTTGGCGGACAGGCTCGCTAGCATGCTCCCGTATATTATCTCTAGGAAGTAATCGGGGTTCATCAGAGGCTACAGAATTCATAAGAATATTACCTGGCACACAAAGTTTTTAGGACCATTGACAGCAACATCACAAGTAGCAATGTGGCGATTAAGCTGGACATGTCGAAAGCTTACGACAGGGTCAACTAGAGGTTCCTCATCCGAGTTTTGTGCCAGTTTGACTTTAGCCAGAAATGGATCGACCTCATATTCAGAAATATCTCTAATTGTTGGTACTCGATCTCCATGAACTGGAAAATAGAAGGCTTCTTCCACTCGGCTAGTGACCTAAGACAGGGGGATATTATCTTTTCTGCCTTATTTATCATAGCCCACGATGCCCATATCACACCTTTTCTGTACGGACGACAGCCTCATATTCCTCAATGGGGGTAATGATAGTGTGGACAACCTTTTGAAGATGCTACAGGGCTACTCTGAGACATCGGGACAAGTGATCAATATGGGTAAATCCGCTTTGATTGTCTGCCAAAAGTATCACATCTCCCTTCGTGCTGAGAAGATTGTTGCGAGTACTAGTTTTACGATAACACATCTTCCCATCCAATATTTAGGGGTGCCACTGTTCAAAGGAAGGGCAAAACCTGAAAACTTCTTTGAGATGGCTGAGAAATTTGATAAACGAATCTCGTGATGGAGAGGAAGACTTCTTTCCTTTGGGGGCAAGATTACCCTCCTCAAGAGCATTCTTACTGCCCTCCCTATCCACTCTATGGAAGTTATTAAAGCCCCCAAAAAACTTCTCCAGAAATTAGAGAAACTGATGGCCGCCTCCCTCTGGAACCATAAAGATCAACACCGGACCAGATGGATCTCTTGGAACAATGTGTGTCGACCGATGGATGAAGGGGGTCTGGGCATAATATCATTCAACCAGGTAATGACTGCTCTCCACGTAAAAATATGAGGGGCGTTAATTAATGGAGAGTCGGTGTGGCCCAGTACATGGTCCAGAAGTACGGGGACCCTACCACTCCCAGCTATTCCCTCCCTTACTCCTCCTTTCCGCTATGACGATCTATGATGAAGATATTTCACACTGTCTACTACAACTGCCAATGGGTTCTAGGCCATGGTAATATCCCTATTTGGGGCCAGAACTAGTGTGGTACCCCTCTCCCCAAACATCCCGAGTTTATCTATACCCCCTTCATCCGTCAGGTGGTGGCCTCCCCGATGGTCCGTATATCCCTGGATGAGGAGGTCAACATTCGTAATTTTCAACCTATGGAAGCTAATGCCATGCTGGACGACATTGCCCTTAATAATGAGAAAGGCAAGATAGTCGGGGTTCTTGACCAACACGGAGAATTCTCTACTAAATCTTACTGGGAGCATCATCGTAGGAGACACTCGATCAACACCTGGAGGAGCTTTTGCTGGAACAAGTATATCCAGCCTCGCATTACGCCTTCCTCTAGCGTCTTTGAAGGAACGCCATTCCGGTTGTGGCCAGACTTCTTTTATGGAAATCAACCTTGATTCAATATACGTGTGCTGCACTAACCCGGACACTGAAACAAATGACCATCTCTTCGTTTTGCGCAAGATGGCTCAAAAGATATGGCTCCACTTTGCTACGAATTTCCACCTCCCCACCCACTACTCCACTATCGACCAACTTGCTCAGGTATGGCTTCATAACTCCTCGCTTTCCCCTCTCCTCTCATCGACGAACATCAGCAGGAGCATTATCGTCACTTCCTGCTTATGGGAAATCTGGAAGGAAAGAAACTCCATTAAGTTTGGCGACGGGACTGGGAACTACCGGGAGATCATCCGTCGAGTTACCTTGCATCTGCAACATACCGTCTCTGCTCATAATCTGGGAACAGACGTGTTAGGATGTATCAGCACGAATACGAGAGACGTCCATTCTTGGATCCCTGCTCGATGGGTGGCACCTAGGGTGGGTAAGAAGCTGAACATTGCGGCAAAGATAGGGGAAGACCCAGGTCTGGCGTGTGGGGGTATCTTCAGAGACAACCTCGGCAACCTGATCTATGCCTTCTTCCTATTCAAAGTGGATACTACTAGCCCTCTACCGAAACTTGACACCCTTCTCCTGGCGTTACATTGGTGTCACTCCTAGAATATCCAGCACAGAGAAATTGAAAGCTCGTCCATCCACCTGACCAACATTATTGCCAAAAAGGGTGAACCTCCCTGGACTCTTAGATACAAGACCCATAAAATCTAACAAATTCTTAACCCGACTATCGACATTAACCACCTCTTCTAGTGCAAATAGCGTGGCAAAAGATCTGGTATCTCTAGCTCAGGATTCCAGACGTGACCAGATATTCTTCCATACCATCGAACTTCCAACAGCAACCAACAACGGACTGCTTAAGGACCTATACGGTCCTTAGGGGGCCCCTTTTCATCTAATTTCTTTCTCGCTTTTGTATACCCCCGGTACCTCTGAGGTGGATTGTTTGAAATTTTCTTTGTTTACCCCCGGTCTCCCTAGGAAGGATAGTTTTATTTTGGTATGCCAGGGCTAAGGTCTGGCATGTTTACTTTTGTAGGTCGTCGGGCAATCTTCCGATGCCATCTTTGAGCCTAGGCTCCCCCGTATAGCAATAAAGTCCCCTGTTTTAAAAAATGCATGAACACGGTAGAATGGTTAGGTGACCTCAGTTGACGTCACGTCACCCTATTCCAATAGTAGCATAGGACAATGTCGCATCACGGAATAGTGTACTACCCCTTGTCCTTGTTTGGTTGTAGGGTATACTGTTTCGGTGATAAAATATTGGGCCTTGTTATGATTGGAACTATTTTATTTTCCTTTTGATTGTGACATATTATATATATTCAGTTTATGTGTCATGTTCTTTCTGTATCTTTTTACGTCCCTCTGAGGACATGGTGATCTCTCCAGGTGTTTGATTTTTATGATGCTTTGTAGGTGCTCTAGCCAAGGTCGTGGTCCTCCCTCCTATATCGAGGAGGATTTCTCTTGGATCATACATTACTATTTTTATCTATCATTTTCTTGTATTTTTTTTCTTATTTAAATGGTTGGTAGTGGATCTGTCTCCACCTAATTTTTGTGCAAATAACAAATTCAGTATTGCTTTTTATTATAAATTTATTTATGGATGAGATTTAGTTGTCATGGTTTATTGTATTTCACGGCTCATGTATACATACAAGATTTCTATGTGCAGCTGGCATGTCCACTTACTTAGTCATAAGTATTTTGGGACTGGGGTGCTACAAATTGTCCTTCAAGAAGACTACAGCTTCTTTAGACGTAGAGATCTAAAACCAACAATTGACTTATGCAAGGCCTATGGCCATTCGAAGCTAAGTCAGGGTCGATCATGGTAGAGGGATGTCAAAAAACTATGAGCAAAGACTTCCCCAAAAGCATCTTTTTATGTAGGCTGTGTGGTCCGACCCACACACCATGTAGAAGTCGGTCAAAGGATCCTAGATTAATGGGATGAACGTGGAATTCAGCACAATAAATCTCATTTAATGAATTCATTTGACCAAACCCTTAGTTACTGCTTCTCGAGCCACCCAAATGGGCAACAATTAAAGAAACTTGCTGACTCAGAAATTAAGGGTACTTTCTGACTTAGTAATTAAGGAGATTTTTTAAAGGGTAGTCACTAGTCTCTCCAAAAGCGGAGGGACTTCGAGTCCTTTAAAAGTAGTCTTCAGAGCTCCCAAAATCGCTGCACCTTCACGGCTCCTTTATTGATCTCCCATAGATTTCCAGAAGTACATCCCCTTTACGGCTCCTTCATTGATCTCTCAGAGCTGCCCAGAAGTGCAACACCTTCACGGCTCCTTCATTGATCTCACAGAGCTTTCCTGAAGAGCAGCCCCTTCACGACTCCTTCATTGATCTCTTAGAGATGCCCAGAAGCGCAGACCCTTTGCGACGCCTTTATTGATCTCCCAGAGCTCCCCAGAGGCACAGCTCCTTCATGGTTCCCTAGAAGTGCAGCTCCTTCGTGGTTCTCCAGAAGCACATCACAGTGACTTTGACTCCTTCTAGCGGTCATCCACCGCTCGAAAAAGTAGTGACTTCGACGTCTCAGGAAGTGCAACTCATATAGCGTACAGCTCCCCCATAATATGGCATCATACCTCATAGTCAGGATGGCAGCCATGTCTCTTCACATTCTGTTTGTTTGAGTTGTTCTCCATAGATACAATCGAATTTTAGTTTTTTTAAACAATAGTATCTCTTTCAATACAATCAAATCCAGTTTGTTCAAAACATCGCCCCGAGATAAGATCGAAATCCAGTTTCTTTAAACTGTTGTTCTTTCAATGGGGGCAAAATCTACCTGGTTTCAACTAAACAGTATCTCCAAGCAGTGGGTACATGCCACGTGTCACTAATGACGAGTGGTGCCAACCTCCTATGATCTCAGCAACAACGGAATCCCAACAACGACTACCTGTCAGCTCAGTAGAAGCCCTCCTGGAGCGGTTACAATATATTCTCCTGAAATCTCGTGCGCGCAGCACACCTGTACGCCAAACACCCTTTTACACATCGTATATATACAACCTATAAATAGAAGAAGTCTTCCTTCATTCAAGAGGACTTGATGTCTTCTTGATTAACATCCTAGATTATCACTCACAGGAATCAGAAAGTCAAAGCAAGTTTTTTTTGTCGTCAGATCGGCAATGGAGTAAAGGGACCTCTACAATGCTCGATCTCCACCATCATATTTTTCCAAAAACTTTTGTACTTAAATCTTATGTTTAGGAATCTTTCTGTACTATTTTCTCGTTTATATACAAAAAGTTCGAATAACGTTTGTTCATGGCAAACAATAATCAGCTTCCATGGTGGAATCAATAATACATTTCCTCTTGATGCTCCTTCATACTATGCCTTTACCTCCCACGGTAAATACATAACCTGAGGTAGATTTTCTGGCATCCCTATCTGATTAAAAATCTGAGTCTGTATACCCCAAGGGTACTAAATTATCTACCTGGAAAACCAGCATATAATCTTTAGTCCTTTTCAGGTACTTCAGAATATGCTTTAACATAGTCTAGTAATTTTGTCCTGGATTAGACTGAGATATGCTAACCATGTCTATAGTAAAGTAGATGTCTGTTCTCGTACATGGCATTTCATACATTAAGTTTCCTACTACTGAAGCACAAGAAATCGCTTTCATGTCCTCTATTTCTTTTGGTGTCCTCGGACATTATTCCTTTGATAGAGCCATTCCATGCCAAAATTGTAGAAAATATTTCTTGGAATTTTGTATGCTAAAGCGAGTTAATATAGTATCGATTTAGGCCAATTGAGATAAGCCTAACATCCTTTTCTTATGATCTCATAAAACTTTGATCCGAAGAATGTTACGTGCTTCTCCCAAGTCTTTTATATCAAACTGTTTGGATAAGTATACCCTTATGTTAGATAACACCTTCAAATTATTTCCAATAAGCAATATGTCATCTACATAAAGTACTAGGAATACCATCACATTTTTTTCAAACTTTTTGTACACAGAAGATTCATCTGGACATTGGTCAAATCTATAGGATTTTATCACCTGATCAAAATGGATGTTCCAAGATCTGGAAGCTTGCTTGACTCCATAAATGGACTTCTTAAGCTTACAAACAAGATGCTCTTGGCCCTTTTTAGTGAACCCGTCTGGTTGTTTTATATAGTTCTTTTCTTTAAGACTTCCATTAAGGAATATTTTCTTGATATCCATTTACGAAATCTCATAATCGAGATGAGCTGCAATAGATAAAAGAATTTGAATAGACTTAAACATAGCTACTGGCAAAAAGGTTTCATCATAATCAATATCCTCTTTCTGAGTAAAACCTTTTGCAACAAGACGTGCTTCAAAAGTCTCAACCTTACCGTCTGCTCCTTTTTTTTTTCTTATAGACCCACTTGCATCCAATGACTTTTATACCTTTGAGTGGTTCTATATGTTCCTAGACTTTGTTAGAATCCATTGATTCTATTTTTGATTTTATTGTTTTTTGCCAAGATTCAGCTTCTTTATCTTATAGTGCTTCATTATAGGTGTAGGAACCATATTCATGTTCCTCAGGGACAAAGTTTGAGGACTCTCCTAAAAACTTAAACATGTCTGTTTGTATAACAACCCTCCCACTACTATGAGGCACTATGGGTTATGGTATAACATTTATGACACGTTGTGCAGTTACTTGCGGTTCCCCATCTTATACTGTTAGTATTGAAGAATTAGGTGTCACTCCTCTCAATTCTTAAAGAACAACTCTACTTACGGGTTTATGGTTCATCACATAGTCTACTTTAAGAATCGGACATTGGTGCTAACAATGACCTTCTGATCCTTAGGACTATAAAGTAGACATCATTTTGTTCCTCTTAGATGGCCTACAAACAAGAATACTTCTATACGAGATAACGACTTATCTGCTTTTCCATTCAGCACATGTGCTGGACTACCCCAAATTCGAACATGTTTCAGACGAGGCCTTTGTCCGGTCCATAGCTTTGTGGGAGTAGAAGGCACGGACTTAGAAGGTACCAAGTTCAGAATATAAGCTGCGGTCTCTAAGGCATGCCCCCAAAATAAGTCTGATAAATCTGCATAACTCATCATTGATCTAATCATCTCCATAAGAGTCATATTCCTTCTTTCTGCTACATTATTCTGTTGGGGTGTTCTAGGTACAGTGTAACTACCATTTTACTAAAATGATGATAATTTTAAACTTTTGTAAAATTGATCATGTTAGTTATTAAATAATGGATTTAAATCATGTTAATAATAAATTGGTGAAATTTTGATTATTTTAATATTATTTGATTTGTTGCATTGTGTTTGTGCCTTTAGTTAGTGAAACCTTTGAACAACTTTTCCTAGAGATAAACCATGACCATGAAGACCTAGCTAATGGATTTAGATTAGTAATTTGACTCTAATCTTGCTAGGAATTACTTAGAATATAATTAAAGGATAGAATCAACATGGTAGTTTGGGCCTTTAGCAAAGGGGTTTGATTTGACAACCAAAGGGGCTTGATTTGACAACTTAGAAAGGGCTTTGGGCCATTGTAACTTGACCCAAACCCAAGCCCAACCTCATGGTCAGCCACATAAGGATTTCCACATAAGTCATCATTTAGACTCCTTTCTTCCCCGTTCATTGAAACCCTAACCCTAGTTTGTGTTCTTCTCCAAATTTGTTCCATTCCTCAAATCAACTCCAAATTCATCCAAACCAATTTTATTCTCTTCCTCTTGAAGAGAGGAGGTCACTATTGGCTAGCTAGGAAGGATTTCTAGCAATTTGACCATTGGATTTGGTGGAAGATCTTTTCAAGAGGATTTTCATTGGGATTCCAACTCCCAATTGGTAAGAGCCTCTAAACCTATTTAGATTTCAGTTTTATTGCTGTAGATGCATTTATTTAGGGTCCCCCTACCTGTAGGAATGATTTAGGTTTAATTCGTGTTTATTTGAGATACGCATCATGGGCGTATCGCTCCGTATCGAATACGCATCTCAAGTGTTCAACGAAATATCTCATAGGAAGTTTTGTTCACCAAATTCTAATGTAATTACGTTTTTGGGTAGATAATATACCGTGGATAGCATTTGTGTTTGACTGAGTTAGAATCGAGGTGGTTTGATAGTGTTTTATGGACACGGGGACACGCAGCTAAGGAATACACTGGCTACAGTAGCTCTGGTACTACTGGGGGCCCTGTCCTCACTCGAAACACCACATTTTCTCATTGTAGCCACGTTTTTGGGTTCGGGCAATGACTGATAATGGGTCTGAGACTTGTGGCTTCAAACCATAGCAAGCTCGAGCAATGACATTAGACACAAATTTCCCTCTGTGCAGTCGGGTACACACTGCTGCACACATTCGCTGTTATACTTTATATTGTACACACATGTTTGAAACTTGTACACTCACATCACTCATTGACACTTGATTCACAGACACTTGTACACTTACCTTTCTTTGACAGCACTTGACACTCAATCGACATTTGACACTGCTGTATTGTTCATTCACACACTCTTCACTTAGTACTGTTCACTTGCGCACTTAGCATTATTCATTTGACACAGCTGCACTCTTCCTTACATGCCACTACACACTTACTTCACTACTCACTTAACACATACCACTGCATGCACACCATATTATATCCTAGTATCCTAAGATAAGGTATCAGAGCATGAGTGCCTGTCCAAAGAGAAATAGGAATCGCTCGTAGTCCTAGTATCCTAGTGTATTAGAGGGTTGTGTTAGTATCTTAGTTTTGGTATGGGTGTGAATGTGCAGATGATGAGTATAGAATATAAGTATCAGTTGAGTATTGGATGAGTGAATGATGAGAGTATCAGTAAGCTTCGGTGAAGGTAACAGTTGACCCAAACTGGATCGCAGTCAGCCTAATCTTGATAATTAACAAGACGATATATGTTATAATCCAACTTGACACATCAAGCTCCAAAACAGAACATCATCATATATCAGTTCAAGACAGACATCTTCGACAGTGCTGCTGTTACTTGTAATCTGAGTATGTATTTTTTTTCCTTTTATTGAGTCTAGGCTATTGTAAGTTGAGTTGTACTGGGTATCTAAACCTAGACTTAATACCCAAGCTCCACCAAACAAACTCCAAGACCTGCAAAGCCTAAAACGCCCATTTTAATTTTTTGTCCCCTAGGAGACAGAGTTCGGGCCGAACTCTCCCCCACAAAGAGTTTGGGCCGAACTCTATCCCCTTAATTTTAGGACCTAATTTTTAGGGTTTGTTGGTAGCTAGTTGTCCAACGGCAAAATATTTGAATATTCATGACAGAGTTCTGGCCGAACTCTACCTCTCTGGACTAGTATATAGGCCTTGATTTCTCTCTTTTTCAATCATCCATTCTTCTCATCTTCTCTTCTCCTATAGCCTATACATTCAAGAGCTTATTCTTCTCATCTAACTAGCCACAAAATTTCCCAAGCCCCTAAGATGCTCAGTACAAGTTAACTAGAAGTTTGTGTGTAAGAGTTTCAAAAGAAGTCACTTGGACAATTCCAAGTCTCACCATCTACGAATCTGTAAGAAGTTGGCGTGCTCTTCTGAGTAAAGGCACGTGGTTGTACGCTATTTCACAAATAGTGGATTTCAATCCTGAGCTAGAGTTCTCTGGCCTGGACTAGTCCTCCACGAGGAAAACTAGTTAAAAACTGATGTGTCTGGGTATGCTTCTCTAATCTCTATTTATATTTCGCACTTATACTCAGATTATTATTTCTGTTGGATGGACTTAAATAGAGTTATTTTTAATTGGGTATTATCAACACATACTCTAATCACCCCCTCTAGAGTTGCCTACACGTACTTCAATTGGTATCAGAGCTCTGTTCCTTTATATCGGATTAACATCCTAAGAGCTGATCTATGGCAACCACACAACCTACCTTTTCCAACTATGGTGAGGGACAGTCTACAAGTAAGCCACTCCTATTTGACGGAACTAACTACACCTATTAGAAAACTAGGATGAGTTTTTATCTTAAGTCTCTAGATTTTGATCTGTAGACCATCGTCACCGGTGGTTACAAAAAGCCTGCCAAAATAGCTGTCGAGGGAACTCTTGTTGAAAAATCCTACGACAAAGATTCTGACCAGAAAAAGAAACAGGCAAGTCTAGACGCTAGGGCTATTAATGCTCTCTTTATGTAATAGACATGACTGAATTCAACAAGATCTCTACATGCACCACCTCACACGAAGTATGGAGGCTTCTGGAGGTGACTCATGAAGGAACCACACAGGTTAAAGAATCAAAGATCAGTCGTCTGACACAAGAATACGAGGCATTCAATATAAAGCCAAATGAGACAATTACTCATATATTCACCAGATTCCTCGATACCGTTAAACCTCTATCTTCCCTTGGCAAAGTATATTCCAACCATGAGAAGATACGCAAAGTGCTAAGAGGATTGCTGAAGATCTGGAACCCCAAGGTCACGGCGATTATCGAAGGAAATGATCTTACGGCTATGTCACTAGAAACTCTGATGGGCAAGCTGATGACGCATGAGCTCTACCTCAAAGATTTTGAAGAAATGGCTCCAAAAGAAAAAGAAATTGTCGTAAGAGCTCATCGCCGAAGAACTATCACAGAGGAAACAGATGAAGATGATTCTGAAGGTGATGATCAAGCACTCATGGTTCACAATTTCAAGAAGTTCCTACGCTTTAACCGAAGGAAGAAGGAACAAATAGACGATTAGAAAGAACCCACCTGCTTCGAATTCAAGAAGACGGGACACGTCAGAAAAGATTATCCTGTAGCAAAGAAAGGAAGCAGATACCAAAAGCTGTACAAGAAGCCAACCTCAAGAAAGTATGCCAACACTAGCATCTGGTACGAAAACGAGGCCAATGATTTAGACGAAAAAGAGGAATCTCCGTAAGACACGTCAAATGTCTGCCTAATGGCAACTTCAGATAAGGTAAATGATTCTTTTGACAATTTTTCTTCTGATGAACTAGGTGATGCCTTTAGTTATCTACTTGAAGACCACAAAAAAGTTATTAACAAATATAAACATGCTAAGGATAAAATCACGGCTTATGAAGCTGAGATCCATAGACTTTCATGCTTATTAGAAAACGTTATAAATACTACATCTATGGAAAACACTAAGGAGGTATCTAAGCTTAAGTTAAGCTTACACGATACGGAATCTCTTATTGAGAAGCAAACACATGATATCACTGCTTTAAATAAAGAACTTGCTGAAGAGAAAAACAATTACATGATTGCTACTGGTAGAATAAATGGTCTTACTGCTAAATGTGATGAGTTGCATGCTACCTCTAAGAAATTAGAGATCAGACTGGGTAAACAGGTTATTCAACCTCAAACTCAGTCTCATAATCACAACACTTACACTAAACACCAGACGGCTCAGCATAAGAGAGCACGTCATTGCAAGAACACTCACCCACATACCACACAAAAACCATGCCTTTATATACATCTACTCCCAAGAAGCACATAAAATACACACACGTAGTTATAATCATCCTGCTGCTACACGTAATCATTATCATCATCCTACTACTACACATAGTTATCATCATCCTATACCCACATATCGACATCACTCTCATCCTGCACCCAACACCAATATGCATGCTACATGTACTTACTGTGGTTTACATGGACACATATCACCACAGTGTAGAATTAGAAAACTAGTGGATATTAATATATATGCATGGGTATCGAAGACTAACTTTTTAGGACCAACAAAAATCTGGATACCAAAGGTCACATCTACTCATGGTGTAGGTGGACCTTCCTTCTCAAACTAGAAGCACATGGATTCTTAATAGCGGATGCTCGCGACATATGACTGGAGATGCTAATCTATTCGCAATACTATCGATGAAAAGGAAAGGATATGTATCCTTCGACAACAATATGACAGGCTATATCATAGGTAACGGTACAATTGGTTATCCTCCTTCTTCCGTTATTAAGGGTGTCTGTTTAGTGACTGAGTTAAAGCATAACCTACTCAGCATTAGTCATCTTGCTGATTATGGATATGATATTAACTTCGGTAAAACTAAATGCTTTATCTATGATAGATCATCTGGAGATATCGCATTCGAAGGGATAAGGGAAGATAACATATATATTTGCTATCTATCTAGAGATACTAATAACGCAGGTAGATGCCTTTACGCCCACAAAGATGAAAGACTATTATGGCATCAATGCCTTGGTCATGCTAATATGGACACCACATCAAGACTATCTACCAAGAAGCTAGTTAGAGGATTGCCTGAAATCATATTAAAAAAAGATACGGTATGTGCCGAATGTGAAAAGAATAAGTCTCCAAATCTTCTTTTAAATTCATTAACACTGTTGTTGGCCCATTACCAAATGGCCACACTGGATTTTGATAAATCAACAAATAACTTAAATCAATAAAAAAAATATAAACTACAGTTAACATTTCAGGTCAAGTAAACTCAATATCAGAGAGTGTACTACAACATCAACAAGCATGAAAATCATCATCCTGAAGTACTTATGCACTGGAATTAGTCTGGGTCATTTTACATTTTATTATGTATTTTATCCTTTATTGAGTCTAGGATACAAATTATAAAATCGACTGAGTATTACTGGCTTAGTTTATTCACAATCCACTCATCTACAAAGCCTACCCATTCATTCAAAGTCCACTTACTAAAAGTTCTATTTATCCTATGCAACAGAATTTGACAAAATATTACTAGATGAACTTAGACAGAACTCAACCCGAGTTTGGTCCGAGTTCAATCGTTTCATATTCAAATGTTTGTTACTTCCAGATCTGCATGCAACGTTTGTTTGCGAAATCTTTGCATCCGAACTCCACCCGAACTCTGCCCGAGTTCGGTTCTCAAAAGTACCTATAAATAGAAGAGAATTTTTTCATTTCAAATCACTCATAATTTCTTCTCTTTGTCTATTCCTAAAGTATTTTTCAGTGTCTAAAAGCTTTCATACTCCACATGTACATCTTTTGGCCAAAGTTAGTAATATCAATTTGATTTATAGAGTTCTTTGGTTCTCAGAGTTATAAAGAGGTCGTTCAAGTTCAGAAATCATCTATGTTTTAGGAGCTGGTCGTGCACTCGTCACCAAGCATGGTGTTGTGAAGTTTGTCGTACACTTGTCACCAACCACGGTGTTGTAAAGAGACTGCAAGATCTCAATTAGCTTGTGAATAGTAGATTAACAGCAGGCAAGAGTACCTACGACTGGATTAGTCCTCCAAGAGGGAAACAAGTATATATCGCGGTGTTCACTGAGTTTGATTCTCTGATCTCCTGCTACATTTATTTATTGTCTTTTTATTCACTATCATAGTTTTCTGCCTTTAATTTTTAAGTGGTGATTTATTTCGCTGCACTCGTACTCACTCTATTCATCCCCCTCTTGAGGTGCTCAACGGTCCTACAATTGGTATCAGAGTGGGTTATATTCTAATATAACAACCTCAGAGAGTATATATGACAGCCGTGAAATCAATATTCAATGGTTAAGGGCAATCCACAAATAGACCCCACTATCTGATGGAATAAACTATACATACTGGGAAACATGTATTATATTCTTCTTAAAGTCTCTTGACTTTGATCTTTGGTCTATAGTTATTAACGGTTATAAGAAACCGACATCTACAGTTGTTGATGGCGTACTTACAGACAAGCCTCATGATAAATATACAAAGGCAGAAAAAGCAAAGGCTAGTCTAGATGCACGTGCCATCAACGTACTGTTCTGTGCAATTGACAAAACGGAGTTCAATCTTGTTTCAACCTGTAAGACGTCTCATGAGATTTGGAAACTTCTTGAGGTAACTCATGAAGATACTTCCCCAGTGAAGGAATCCAAAATTAGCAGACTAACACAGGAATATGAATATTTCAAAATAGAACCCGGTGAGTCAATTACACAGATGTTCACTCGTTTCCTTGATATTACTAATCCTTTGCAATCTCTTGGTAAGGATTACAGTAATCACGAGAAGATCAGAAAAGTGCTACAGGCTCTAACCAAGAACTGGAACCCAAACACAACGACAATCCTTGAAGGAAACGATCTCACCACAAAGACTCTAGAAATACTTATAGGCAAGCTGATGACCTATGAGCTGGACCTACAGAGCTTGAAGAAGCAATCCCAAAAGAAAAATCTACCGCCTTTAAAGCTCAAGCCAAAAGGTCAACATGCAAAGATTCTGATAAAGAATCATCCATTGGTGATGAACAAGCCCTACTAGTGAAAAAATTTAGAAAATTCTTAAAGCTTAAAAAATTAAACAGAAGGAAGAAAGATGTCCATGAAAGCAATAAAGAAGAAACAATCTGCTTTAGATGCCAGAAGTTAGGGCATATGAAGAAGGACTGTCCAACTCCAAAGAAAAGCAGTCCTTATGATAGATCAAGATCAAGCCGAAGAACAACAACTGGTCGAAAGTGTGCAAATACAAGTATCTGGCATGAAAGTGATGCTAGTGAATCAGAGGAAGAAGATAGACCCTGCAGCACTACAAATGTCTGTCTTATGGCTTTCGATAAGGTATCCTCAAATTCTCTATATGATGACTTTACTTTCGTTGAGCTAGAAAATGCCTTGAGTGAATTACTTGAAGAACTCAGAAACGTGCTTGACAAGTATAAGCAATCTCGAAAAGAGGTCAAGGCATGCACAACCGAAGTAGCTATATTATCAAATATTGTTGAAGATATTAGAGAGACATCTACTACCGATAACACAGATGAGATAGCCAAGCTTAAAGTAGACTATTATGAGGCTATCCTCAAATTGAAAATAAAGAAAGATACTATGTCAAGATACAAGAGTTATATGACATAGAGAAGAAGAGGCACTTAGTCACAGAGCAAAGACTCATTGATATGACCGCTAAATATGAAGAGTTTTATGCAATTTCTAAAAAGTTAGAAATCAAGTTAGGCAAACAGGCTATACCTGTGACACGGCCTAACGTTAGTCCTAATGCTAGGCATACACCTAAGAGGGCTAAACCATAGAAAGCACGTAAGAAACACAAATATCACCATGCTTTCACTTATAAGTTTTCAAAGAAACCACATATGCATGTCAACACAAATTCAACTAACACCTTTTCAAAACTTACTTGTACGTACTGTGGTACTCATGGGCACATATCACAGTATTCTCTAGCAAGAAAGCTTGTTGACAATCACATACTGATTTGGAGACCTAAGACTAATCAACATGGACCCTTCAATAAAAGATGAATGTAAAATATATAATATGCCATCTGGTAATCTCGTATATGTAGGAATTAGAGAAGACAATATTTATGTTTTCTTACTAGAGAGTACTAATAATGCAGGAAGATGCCTAGTACCAAACGTAGATGAAGGTTGGCTATGGCATATGAGGCTAGGACATGCTAATATAGACACTATCACACGGCTAAGCACTAAAAAGTTGGTAAAAGGACTCCTAAAGATATCATTCAAGAGAGAAATGGTATGTGTAGACTGTGAAATGAACAAGCACATTGGTCTACATTTAAATCCGTCAACGCTGTAAGTACTTCTAGACCTTTGTAGTTGATACATATGAATTTATTTGGTCCTAGTAGAGTCGCTAGTCTTGGCGGTAAGCTCTACGCCCTTGTTATTGTTGATGATTTCTCTCACTTTACTTGGGTTCACTTTTTATCAAACAAAAGTGATTCAATTTTTTGAATTTTAGATATTCTGTAAAAAGGTACAAAATAAAAAAGGCTTTATGATTACTCGTATACGAAGTGATATGGTGGCAAATTCAAAAATACTGATTTTAAAAAGTTTTATAATAATAGTGGATATTACCACTAGTTTTCTTATACTAAAACTCCTCAATAGATTGGTGTTGTGGAGCGGAAGAACCGTACTCTAAGCGAGATGGCTAGAGTCATGCTGAATCAGCATAATCTTCCTAAATATTTTTGGACAAAAGCTGTTAGTATAGTCTGTCATATTTTAAATAGGGTGTTAATTTGACCTATCTCGAAGAAAACACCTTATAAACTTTGGTTTGGAAGAATTCCAAATATTTCATATTTTAAAGTTTTTGGATGTCACTGTTTTACCCTGAACACCAAGGATAACTTGGGAAAGTTCGTCTCTAAAGCAGATGAAGAAATATTTCTCGGATATGCTGCTAAGAGTAAGAGATATAGAATTTTTAATAAAAGATCTATGATTATCAAATAATCCATTAATGTTACTTTTGATGAGCTCAATAGTCACAGATCCAGCGATAGTGATGACGAAGATGCACAAGCCAGAACCGAAAAAAGCCTGATGGAAGATCTGACTCATAGATTCGAGTTATTGAACTTCTTGCCAGATCATCCAGAGACGCTCATTATAGGTGATATACCAAAAGGTATAAGTACACAAAGATACTAAAATAGTAGCTAATGTAGCCTTTATTTCACAAGTAGAACATAAGAATGTAGCATATTGTTTTAATGATGAATTTTGGATTGATGCCATGCAAGAGGAACTTAATCAATTTGAGGGAAACCAAGTTTGGAAACTCGTTCCTAAACCTATTGGTCAATCGATAATTGGTACTAAATGGGCATTTCGAAATATGAAGTGAAGATAGACAAGTTCTACGCAACAAAGTACATCTAGTGGCACAAGATTATAATCAAGAAGAAGGTATTGATTATGACGAGACATATGCTCATGTTGCTAGACTAGAAGCTATTCGCATATTTTGTGCACTTGCATGTTTTAATGATTTCAAGTTATTTCAAATGGACCTGAAAAGTGCATTTTTAAACGAATTTTTTAAAGAAAAAGTTTTTGTGAAACAACCTCCTGGTTTTGAAGATTTTCAAAAACATGATCACGTCTTTAAGCTTAAGAAAGCACTCTATGGACTCAAATAGGCACCTCGTGCTTGGTATGAACGCTTAAGTGCCTTCTTACTTAAAAAATGGTTTTTCAAAAGGAAGAGTTGATAATACTTTATTTATCAAGTTTTAGATGATGATATTCTTCTTGTGCAAATATATGTTGATGACATCATATTCGCATCTACTAATGAAAAACTTTTTCAAGATTTTGTAAAGTATTTGTAGAATAAATTTGAGATGAGTATGATGGGAGAGCTAAACTTCTTCCTAGGACTTCAGATCAAACAACACTCAAAAGGAACATTCATTAATCAAGCTAAATAAATAAAGGACATACTGAAAAAGTATGACTTCGACAACGTAAAGCCAATCGGAACTCCAATGGCTATATCAACAAAGATTAACACTGATGAAAGTAGCAAACATATCGACTAGCATAAGTGTCATGGTATGATTGGTAGTTTATTGTATTAAACTGCTAGTCATCCTGATATTATGTTTAGTGTCTACATTTGTGCACGATATCAGACAAATCCTAAGGAATCACACTTATGTGCCGTTAAGCGTATCTTCTGATACCTTAAGGGAACTTCAACAGTCGGCTTATGGTATCCTAAAACTAAATCCTTTAACCTGATAGGTTACTCGGATACAGATTTTGCAGGATGCAAAGTAGACCATAAAAGTACCAGCGTACATATCATTTTCTAGGAAAAGCCTTAGTCTCATGGTTTAGCAAGAAACAAAATTCTGTAGCACTATCAACTACTGAGGGTGAGTATATCGCCGCAGGATGATGTTGTGCTCAAATTTTGTGTATGAAGCAAACCTTAGAAGACTACAATCTACATTATACTAAGATTCCTATTTTTTGTGACAACACTAGCATTATTAACCAGACTAAGAACCCTGTATGTCATTCACGCACAAAGCACACAGAGATTCGTCATCAGTTTTTACGTGATCATCAACAACACGGTGATATTTGCTAGAATTTCTTTACATAGATCATTAACTAGTAGACATTTTTACAAAACCATTGGCTAAAACAGCTTTAACAATATGCGTCGAGAGCTTGGCATACTTGAATTTTCAGATTCATAATGTAGTATGATCAGTAAATCATTTTATAACTCAAAACTTTGAACTTTATTAATAGAAGTTATTTTGGGTACAAGCCGAAAGAGTCCTTCTGTCATAGAGGCGTAAATGGCCTGAAGCGATACGGTGTACTAGTTTTCGGACTACCGCTAGCTGGAATCTGGCCCCTACAGCTAACCCAAAGTAATAAAAATTATTAAATGAAGAAGTATGCAAGTTATACATTAAATTTATTAATTATACTGCATTAATGATATTGGAAATACAAGCAGCCGAACTCGGGCAGAACTCGGACCGAGTTCTGATGGTAACTGTGCGGATTTTAAGAACAAAACAACCGGCCCTAGCCATTATATTCTTTACTTTTCCACTTCTATTCTCATCATTCCACCGAGAATTCTTTCCTAAACCCTAAGTAAAGGTTCTCCTCCTCCTCATCTTCAAGTTTTGTGGAGTTTTGAAGTGATCCCCTTCATCTTTTTCATCTTCTTCTTCCTTCTTCCAAAGGTAATCATCTATCTTCTCTCTTTTCTTTCTATGGCACCCAAAGCCCAAAAGAGAAAGATTGATGCCTCCCAAGTAGGATCATCTTTATCTAACTATGTCCCAACCAATGTTTTCAGTCCAGCTCGTCCCTCTGATAATTACGACTATGGCTCCGGTCTATTTTCTGACAGAGAATTTTCTATCTTTGGTTACTTCCTTCTTTGGTCATAAAATCTGTGCTGGAGCTTGTGTCAATTTTATAATATTTTATGAATATACTCCTACCTTAACCGACTTGGAATTCGGGACTTTTTTGAATTTGCTGATAACATTTATGATAATGCCGTTATGATGTTTTACTGCAGCTTGCAAGTAAAAGATAATGGCAATTTCTATTCTTGTGTTGCTGGACACGAACTTGAGTTCAATGCCACTGATATAAGTGAATATTTTTACGTTCCTGATATTGGTGAAGCATTGGTGGATATTAACCACGTCCAGTTTTCAGAAGGAGTCACACTTGACTCCTTCAAAGAATTGATGTGTCACCCTCATCTTGTCCCATGTAGGGTGTATTCAAAATACTTGAATTAGCACTTATATGAACTACATCGCTTTATCTTCTCCGCTTTACTTCCGAAAAGGGGATCTTCTGACGAGATCACCTTCATGGAATTATCTGCGATGTATCATATTCACTTTAGCATTCCTTTCTCCATCCCTAAGATTGTTATGGCCTGGATGCTCAATTGCAGAAGTATGGGACGTAACCTTGTTTACCCAATGCACCTGAAATCTATCTTCAAGAGATTTGAAATTGATCTTCAACTCTGTCCTTTCTCTTCTCCTACTACTAAGCTTAGTAGAGCTAGGTTGTATCCCAACCCTCTTTCTCCACTCGGTGCCGAACCTACTGCTCCGGCTCATGATGATGACCCTCAGGCTCCTGCTCCAGCTGCTCCAGCCCCTGCTCCTGGCTTCAACCCAGGCTTTTATCAGCACATTAATGACTTTTTTGCCCTCTCAGCTCAACGTCATAAAAGTTACATTGGCTCTGAGTTCCGCCACATCACCCAGGCACATGTGTTACGGAACAGCGTTGCTGATATTCACTGGAGTCTATCTCATGATCCTACTCATCCTATTCCGATGATCCATCACCCCAGATTCACTGGTCCGAGCTTAGATAATGAGGCTACCTTTGCTCATTTTGATCCTACTACAGCTTACTTTCTACCAGATGCCCCTGGAGGTGATGATACGCCATTTTGATATGGGACTACAGTTAGTAGATTTTGGATATAGTTGCTAGATGATGATCTATTTAGTTTCTTTTATGATGTATCAGTCTAAACATTCGAGTTAGACTCTTTATTAGACTCTTTTTGATAGTCATAAACTTTTGAGTTATGACTTATGCAGTTTATGTTAATTGCATCTTACTCTAGTGATATTATGAGATTTCTTTGGCTTTTCTCACTGCTACTTCTAGTTTACTATTGCTACAACTTGTTATATATGGATATGTTATTTCTTTGTCTTTTAGTGAAAATTATTGGCTTCAGACGTTATGGGGGAGCAATAACTTTTTGATCATGACAAAGGGGGAGAAAGAGCAACACCATACCACCATTTTTTTAAGTTATTAGATATATATTTTGGTATAGACTAAAGTTTGTCAATTATCAAAACGGGGGAGATTGTTGCCCGATTACCAAATGGTCACACCCGATTTTGATAAATTAACAAATAACTTAAGTCAATACAAAAAATATATATAAACTACTGCTAACATTTCTGGTCAAGTAAATTCAATATCTGAGAGTTTACTACAACATTAACAAGCATAAAAATTATCATCCCGAAGTACTTGTGCACTAGAATCAGTCTGTGTCATTTTATAGTTTATTATATATTTTATCCTTTATTTAGTCTAGGATATAAATTATAAAATCGACTGAGTATTACTGGCTTAGGTTATTCACAGTCCACTTATCTATAAATCCTACCCATTCATTCAAAGTCCACTTACCAGAAGTTCCATTTATCCTATGCAATAGAATTTGATAAAACATTACTAAATTAACTTAGACAGAACTCAAGCCGAGTTCGGACCGAGTTGGTCGTTTAATATTCAAATGTTTGTTACCTCCAAATCTGCATGCAACGTTCATTTGCAAAATATTTGCATCCAAACTCCACCCGATCTCTGCTCGAGTTCGGTTCTCAAAAACACCTATAAATAGAAAAAGAAATTTTCCTTTCCAAATCACTCATCATTTTTTCTCTTTATGTATTCCTAAAGTCTTTTTCAGTATTCTAAAAGCTTTCATACTCCACCTATACATCTCTTAGCCAAAGCCAATAATATCAATTTGATTTAGAGTTCTTTGGTTCTCAGAGTTGTAAAGTGGTCGTTCAAGTTCAAAAATCATCTATATTTTAGGAGCTGGTCGTGCGCTCGTCACCAAGCACGGTGTTGTGAAGTTGGTCGTGCACTTGTCACCATGCACGGTGTTGTAAAGAGACTGCAAGCACTCAATTAGCTTGTGAATATTAGATTAATAGTAGGCAAGAGGGAAACCAGTATATATCACGGTGTTCACTGAGTTTGATTCTTTGATCTCTTACTACATTTATTTTTTGTCTCTTTATTCTCTGCCATAGTTATCTGCCTTTAATTTTTAAGTGGTGGTTTATTCTGCTGCACTCACACTCACTCTATTCATCCCCTCTAGAGGTGCTCAACGGTCATACAATTGTAAGCACCACTCGACCTTTGTAATTACTCCATATAAAATTATTTAGTCCTAGTAGAGTAGCTAGTCTTGGCGGAAAACTCTATGCTTTCATTATTATTGATAACTTTTCAAGATTCACTTAGATTTTCTTTCTTGCAAATAACGGTGATACTATTTAAGTTTTCAAAGTTTTTGCTAAAAAGGTCCAAAACAAAAAAGGCTACATGATTACTCGTATCCGAAGTGATCATGGTGGCGAATTCGAAAATTTTAATTTTGAAAATTTTTGTGATTTAAATGGCTTTAATCATGAGTTTTCTTGTCCTAGAACTCCTCAACAAAATGGTGTTGTGGAGCGGAAGAATAGGACTTTTGGCGATATAGCTAGAGTCTTGCCGAATCAATTTTCTCTTCCAAAATATTTTTGGGCAAAAGTTGTCAGCACAGCATGCCATGTTTTGAATAGGGTTTTGATTCGACCAATTTTGAAGAAAATACCCTATGAGCTTTGGTTTGGTAGAACTCTAAATGTTTTATACTTTCGAGTGTTTGGTTGTCGATGTTTTATCCTGAATACCAAAGATAACTTAGGCAAGTTTGATGCCAAAGCTGACGAATGGTACTCTTCTTGGTTATGCTGCCAAGAGTAAGGGATATAGATTGTTCAACAAATGCTCCACGATTGTTGAAGAGTCTACTAACGTAACTTTTGATGAGGACAATTATACAACTATCATTTCAGATGATGATGAACATCAACTTCCACTCTTATGGATACACCACCCAAAACCAGTTCTCTGGAGAGCTTACCAAAGAAATTCCAATTCAAACCATCACATCCTAAAAACTTGGTAATAGGTGAGGTATCGAAAGGGGTAACTACTCGATCTTCTTTAAAAGATTCTATTGCTAGCACTTCTTTTATTTCTCAAATTGAACCTAAAAATGTTTTAGAAGCTTTTATTGATGAATTTTGGATATCTGCAATGCAAGAAGAACTCAGCCAATTCAAACAAAATCAGGTTTGGAAACTTTTTCCTAGACCTGCTGATCATTCAATTATTGGTACCAAATGGGTTTTCGCAAAAAAGTTAATGAGGACGGTTCGGTCACTCGCAACAAGGCTCGTCTCGTAGCTCAAGGATACAACCAAGAGGAGGGTATCGACTACGCGGAGATATATGCTCCTGTTGCACGACTTAAATCTATTCGGAAGCTTTGCGCCTCTACAAATTTCCAAAACTTTAAACTTTTTCAAATGGATGTGAAAAATACTTTTCTAAATAGTTTTATTAAAGAAGAGGTTTTTGTCAAGCAACTCCCTGGTTTTGAAAATCACAAATTTTTTTACCATGTTTTTAAACTTAAGAGTGCTCTTTACCGTCTCAAACAAGCTCCCCGAGCTTGGTATGAACGCCTTAGTACTTTCTTACTTAATAAAGATTTTTCAAAAGGAAAAATTGACACTACACTTTTCATAAACTTCCTTGATGATACTGTTTTGTTAGTATAAATTTATGTAGATGATATCATATTTGGGTCTACTAACGAGGGTCTATGCAAAGATTTTTCCAAGTGTATGCAGAAAGAGTTTGAGATGAGCATGATAGGGAAGCTCAACTACTTCATTGGACTGCAAATCAAACAATACTCGTAAGGCATCTTCATCGGTCAGTCAAATTATACAAAGGATATGCTGAAAAAGTTCGAGCTTGACAACATCAAACCTATCAGCACTCCTATGGCTACTACAACAAAGCTGGAACCTGATGAAAGCGACAAATCGGTCGATCAACATAAGTATCAAGGTATGATTGGGAGTCTATTATATTTAACTGCTAGTTGTTCCGATGTTATGTTTAGCGTTTGCTTGTGTGCTAGATATCAAGCTAATCCTAAGGAATCACACATGACCGCTGTTAAGCGTATCTTTAGATATCTTAAAGGAACGATTACAATATGCTTGTGGTATCCCAAAACCACGTCCTTTGACTTAATCGAATATTCCGATGCTAATTTTGCGGGATGCAAAGTCGACCGTAAGAGTAACAGCGGCACGTGTCGTTTGCTAGGAAAAGCTTTAGTCTCATGGTTTTCTAAGAAGCAGAATTCTGTCGCACTATCCACAACAGAAGTTGAGTACATCGTAGCTGGTCGTTGTTGTGTACAGATTCTATGGATGAATCAAACTCTTGAAGGCTATAACTTATTATTCAAGCACATACCTATTTTTTGTGATAACACTAGTACAATAAATTTGACCAAGAACCTAGTATGTCACTCACATAAAAATCATATAGAGATTAGACATCATTTCTTGCGTGATTATCAACAGCACGGCACTATTAACTTAGAATTCATTGACACTGAACACCAGCTAGCAAAAAAATTTCAAAACCACTAGCCGAAGAGCGCTTCAATTATCTTTGTCTAGAGTTAAAATTTTTGGACGAATCTGTCATACAATAATGTGTACCTGCGTGAATAACGGTTATAACATATATCGTTCATGGGGACACTGCTTTGGGTACAAATCAAAAGGGCCCTTCTGACAACAAGGCGTAAAAGCCTAAGCGATACGGTGCACTAGTCTTCGGACTACAGCTAGCTGGGATCCGACCCCTACAGCTAACCTGAGGCAGTTCCACTGTAATGATCATTATTTTAACAATAATTTATTATATGGCTATACTATTATATGGCTTATACCATTCATTATTTCTCATTCAAGATTTCTTTTAAATTCATCAAAACAAAATTTTTCTCTCTTGGAGCTCTGGAGCCAGAACTACAGAACTCGGGCCAAACTTTTCCCTACACAGAGTTCGGGCCGAACACTGTGTGCCTGCTTCCAGAACCCCCATCTGCTCCTGGCCATCCAATTTTTGATCCGACGGCCACGATTTAACCCGACCTGCTGGCCCTATTGCTCATATACCCGAACTCTCTCTCTCTTCCACATCACTTTTCTTTTCTTCTACCTCCATCTAAACCCTTTCTCCTCAAACCCTAACCTAGAAAACTCAAATCTTAGGGTTATCTTTCCCTAAACTCAAGATTTAGGGGTTTTGGTGGATCTCTTCCATATCTAACTACTTTTGTGAGGTACAACTCCAATTTTTGATATCTTTCAAATTCATCTTTTCATTATCAATGGCTCCTAAGTTATTTGGTAGAGAAAAGAGGTTGAGAAGTGAGGGGGCATCTTCATCTAACCCTCTTCCTTCTCCTCCAAGTCATCCTTTGTTCAATCCACCACCTCCACCAAATCCCAATACCTACAATGAGCAAATTTTTGTCTCATTAGATGCATCTAATGAGTGGTACCTGGACTTTCGCTCACATAGTGTGTTCCCGGGCCATCCGATAAACTTTACAATTTTTTGACATATGACGCACTTTTTTACGATGTATGCCTTGATGAACTTGTCACAACTTCATCTTGTGTCTATCTCAATGCCATACAGATGTTTTACTGTAATTTAACTCATGATGACACTAGGATTTATTCTCGTGTCGCCGACATTGATATATCCTTTGACGATTTGAACTTGCCGATTACCTTGACCTCCCGGAACCAAATACTTGGAAAAAACTTGTTAATGTCCGACAGTTCTAATTTCCTGGTAAAACCACTCTTGAGGGTTTCAAGGATGCGTTGTGTTCTCCTAACACACGTCCTCGCAAGCTTTGAGCCAAATATCTCAACAACTATTTTTATGAACTCCATCGGATCATCTTTTCTTCAATCTTATCCAACAAGGGATCTACCGATGAAGTCACTTATCTTAAGATATTGGCTCTATATCATCTTCACTTTTGTCTTCCATTCAACTTCCCTGGCACGTTGATAGATTGGATGATTCATGCGAGACCAAAACCAAAATCCTTAGTCTATGCCATGTACCTTCCAAAGATTTTTCGTGCCTTTAACATCCCTCTTGATGATTGTCAGTTCCTACCTGCTCTTACTTTTCTGTCCAAGGCACGTTGGACTACTTCTGCTGCATCCTCTGACACTTAACTCCATCCAAGCGATGTTGCACGATCGTTTCCATTTGAAAGATGACTGCTGGACCTAGTTGGACTACCGTACCACCATTCAGATGAGTTCTATCAGCAACTCTCTGCACGACCTCCAGTACACCCTGCCACCCATCTTACTATGTCGTTTTCTATCGTATGAGACCCTTCTCGTAAAGTTTACCGTATTGACGACACATAGGTCAGGCGGTATCTGGACCCGGACGCGGCCTTTGTTGACCCTCATCGCTCTGCCGGCGACCTTTCAGACTCTGTTGGTCCATCCCGTGCTCCCTGTTGGTCGTGGTTTAGTACCTGCTGATGCTTCTAATGTTAGGTTATAGATTCATTATGCTTTATGTAGTAGTTTTTAAAACTTTGAGATATAGTATCTCTATTTCCTTCATGCATTGTCTTTATTTCAAAACTATGCATTTTAGTTTATTATGAGTCATCAAACTGCTAGTACTTTCTCTCTTTATGATTATGGTTCCTAGTTGTGTGATTGCATGTATTCACTTTGTCTATTTTTATGGGGGAGCCATTAGTTCATTTTGCTAAATGACGAAGGATGTTACGCTCCAGTCCCAAAATACGTAGGACCAAGTACGTCAACATGCCAGCTGTATACATACGAAGTGTATGGGCCTTTTATGAATACATAAGCTGTAAAATGCAGTAAACCACAACTAACTAATCTCATCCACAAAATATAAGAATAAAAGATATTATATAATCAACTATGAATGGTCATGATACAATATGTTGGACGGAGATAAATCTACTACGAACAAGTAAGGAAAGAAATACATGAAAATAAAATGAGTTTGGCAAGCGAAGCGAAGACGATCTAGGTGCAATCATCCTCGAAGAAATAGCGATGATCACGGCTAGAGCTAGAACACCTGCGAAAGACAAGAGCACACACCTTGCGAGATAACCAGGTCCTCAGAGGGATGTAACAAGACACATAATACCTCAACAGAAAGGTATATGTGACTACACAAATAAAGGTCCTTAACCATTCTATGTAAAAATGTAATTTGAAGACAACGTCCCACACAAGGGCTCCCGAGATTAGAAATACGGCGCGTTAGCGTTTCAACCGAGGTACTAGTGGCATCTAGAGTAAAATAAATAAATGCACGGCGCACTAGTCTCTCGGGTGAGTCACTAACGGCAGCTACAGGAAAGTAAATACATGGCACATTTGTGTTTCAACCGAGGCACTTGTGGCATCTAGAGGAAAGTAAATAAATGTACGGCACACTAGCTCTCGGCTGAGTCACAAATTGCAGCTAGAGAAAAGTAAATGTGGGAAAGCCCCTGCGCCTAATAACTGTCTTCCCTCCCTATGCACTACTCGTGCTGAATCCACACCACGATGTTTCTAATAACCGCTAAATCTTCTAGACAAATCTATTAGAAGTTATCCCCTAACGCTCGTCCTATACGCACCAACGTACGGTCGGTACGCAAGTCCGAATCTATATGAGACATGTGACATCGTGGCACACAGGTGTCGGGCCAATGAATGCGGCACAAACAACGGTGGTCCCTTAACTCTAGGCCAAATGCATAAAGAAAAACGAAAGTATAGTAATTTGCAACTACATATGGTTTTGAAAGAACAACTTATAAGAAATAAAACATGCATGGTATTGAGCAAGAAATTAAACAGTAAAGGCAAGGTATCTTGCCTGGGGTATCTCCTGGAGTGGTACGATGATACGACAAGTCCTGGTTGTCCAATAGCTATGATCAATGAGTAAAGGTACGAATCCACAAGAAAATAGGAAGCATGATTTAGTCACGATTAATGGTGGTAGTCGAGAAGAATTTGAGTACAAAGTTACGTACCCTATTTTTAGAAAAAAAAAATATATATATATAATACCAGAAACTAATCTTATTAGTAAAAATAGATTTTTAGACCAATACCTAGAAAATGAAAAATCATTTTTAAGCAAATACCATAGTTTTGTAAAAATTAATTTATAGATAGAAAGCTAGTAGTTAAAAGTAATAAATATTTGTAATATTTGGAAATCGTCTCAGGGTAAATTTTAAGTTTGTAAAATATACAAATATTGTAGAAAAGCTAACATTTCATTAGTCAAAAATATTTTAATATATTTTTAGAAAAATATTATCTATTTATTTGCTAAAAACAGATTAATATAATATTAATACTTCTAAAAATAATGTCATAATATTTTATATACTATAAATCAACACCACTATACCATATAATGTAAATACCAGCTAAAATAGTAACATAAAACTATATTTTTTCATAATAATAATAGAACTGCTCCTCGGGAGAGGAGAACTACTAATTCAATCATATGTTGTCTTCAAAAAACATAATAGAATACTAATATAATTATATAGTAGAACTACTAAAATACAATAATAATAATAATTTGGAGGGGATTAACGTAGGTTGGTTCGCCGATTGGGGCTCCGGCGTCGGAGAAATGGAGCTGATGCGGTGCTCGGAGGGAAGTCCAGCGGGGTGGCGTGTGCGGGTGGCCGCTGGCCGATCAAAGCGGCGAGCGGTCGGGAAACGCTGGGATGCGGCGGTGGCGGCACAGGTTAGGGTCTTCCCCCTCTTCTTCTACTTCTGTGATGGTGATGGTGGTGGTGACGGTTTGCCAGGGTGGTGTCTGAGGATTTTGGTGGCGGTGTTCGTCGGGCTCCAATCGGTCGTGGCCGAAACCTGGGGGTGGCGGTGGTTTAATTGGTGATGAGGTGGTGGCGGCGTCATCATGTGGTGGTTGGTGGAGGCGAGTCTGAGGTCGTAGTCGTATATTTAGGATTTGATTATGTTTGGGTGGATGTCCAGGATTGTCGTACACAGGGAACCCATGTATTTGTACAAATAGAACTGTAGTGGAACCGGAAGACGACACGGACACGATGCACGACGCATTGGGTGTGATGGAAAATTTTGTGGAGATAAGAAATTTATGGAAGAGTACCTGCCTATTTATACGATGTGTGAATTTCCAGTTGGATAAGGATTAGGATTAGTTTAAATCCCAATAGATAAATCTCGCTCTTAATTTAAATCAAATAAAAATTTATTTATTCAAATCAATCCATATTAAATCTAGGTAAATCTTACTTTGAATCTATATATAAAGCATAATCCATAAAAATTCAAATTTGTAAATCATAACATTAATCCAACAATTTAAAATATTATTTTGTGAACACTAAAATTTTATAATAAAATAATTTCAAAAATTTCTAATAAATATTTAAATAGAAGTAGATATATAATTTAAATTACTTTTTTACAAATTCTTAAATAATATCAATTAGTTTTTGAAACTCAAATTATGCATGGAATAAAATTCCATGTTCCTTGTATGAAAAATATTATTTCTCTAAATCCTTACTTATACTTGTACAAAATAAGAAATAAGGTTGAACCATCGTGACGCGACACTTTTGAAAATTTTAAGTAAATTATTATATAATATTTTTAAAATTGTTATATATAAATAAAAATTTGTAATCAAAATATTTTTCCAAAAAATATGTACCTTGCACATATTCGCACTCCACGAGCAATTACGAAAAATACAAATTTCGTGAGTGACGTACAATACGACTATGTGACGTTCAAATACAGTTTAATAATAAATCTGTACTAATTTTAAATAATAATAAAAAATAGTAGAAATTTAGGGGTTTTACATCCTATCCAACTTAAAAGAATTTCGTCCTCAAAATTAAGAATTTGTAGGGGGTGAGAAGACACAAGGGGTATAGAAGGATTCTTTGAATAGAGGATAAGATCACGACATCATAGAAGGAAACGATGTATAATGAAATAGATGGTTTAGAAAAATCATGATTTTGATATAGTGAAAAATAAAATTACGGTTATAGGTTTGGTATTGAATGAGGGTCGCTAATTGGTAGGCGAATTGTGTAGCTTATGATAAAAATAATTGGAGGTATGGGTTCCTGTGAGAAGACTGCATAATAGCCGTCTAGGTTGTGGGCATGAATACGAGAACTATTGGAATCGTTTTCAAGTTCTAATGAATAAATAGAAGGTTGCGATAATATATACGAAATTGACGAGTAGTTCAAGGCGAGGATATAGTCACCTTAGTTGGTCAATGGTTAACTATCTTAACAAGAGATTATGGGACAACTAAAGGTATTACTGGGGTCCATCTATCAAGTATGAGCTTTCGTCTAAATAAGGGAAGGACGAAAACTAGTATGAGTCAAAAGAAGATGTTTTTGAATACCAATATGTGGTTCAAAGACGAGTGAGTAATTCAAAGAAGAATTGCCAAGACAGTCGTGAATAAAAGTCTAGAGGGCAAGTTTAACTATGTCCTCATCCACGTAGAACGATAGATAAAAGTGAACCAAAGTGCACTAGGTTGATCAGACTATCATGCACCGATTCTGAGTAGACAATACGTTAGTGGAGGCCTCCAATAACATATGTCATGAACAAGCTTGATAAAGAATTAAGCTTGCAAAAACTAGGCTACATTAGCATCATTAGTCTAGATAGTAAAACATAGGCATGAGGGTAGGTGAAGTAAGAACCAAATGAATAGTCTAAGTGTCATAAAAATCTAAGTCTTGTTTATTCCTATACGATCATTCCACGGTTTATTGCCCAAGGCTTGGTTGACCAAATGGGTTAAATTCCTCTAGTCTCTATAGTCTAGGTAATACTATTTATATTCTATTTAATGGTCTAGAGTGTGTGTCGGGTTGTAGGGTATTCTACCCAACTTAAAAGAATTAAGCTAAGGGTGTTTTGGGACATCTAACTAGTAGGGTCAATCTCTAGCAAGCACGAAGGGAAGATAAGAATAATGATAGAAAGGATCAAGCAAGATGCAATCGATGAGTCGAACGATAGTTCGAACATGGAATCAAGAAAAAAGGTCAAGTATGTGGATGACATCCTAGACTTCTAATCCTATATTGCAGGCCCGTTTGGTACAGTCATATAACCGAAACGGCAAACTCGACCTGCATGGGCCACCACAAAAACATTTTATGCCACAGTCCCAAAATACGTAGGACTAAGTACGTAAACATGCCAGCTGTATACATATGAAGTACATGGGCCTCGTATGAATACATAAGCTATAAAATACAATAAACCACAACTAACTAATCTCATCCACAAAATATAAGAATAAAAGATATCATATAATTAACTATGAATTGTCATCATACAATATGTTGGACGGAGAGAAATCTACTACCAACAAGTAAGAAAAGAAATACATGGAAATGAAATGAGTTTGGCGAGCAAAGCGAAGACGATCTAGGTGCAATCATCCTCGAAGAAATAGCGATGATCACGGCTAGAGCTAGAACACCTGCGAAAGACAAGAGCACACACCTGACGAGATAACCAGGTCCTCAGAGGGACATAACAAGACACATAATATCATGCCAATTACTGAATACATAAAGCTCAACAGAAAAGTATATCTGACTACACAAATAAAAGTCCTTAACCATTCTATGTGAAAATGCAATTTAAAGACAACGTTCCACACAAGGGCTCCCGAGACTAGAAATACGGTTCGTTAGTGTTTCAACCGAGGTACTAGTGGCATCTAAAGGAAAATAAATAAATACACGGAGCACTAGTCTCTCGTATGAGTCACTAGTGGCAGATAGAGAAAAGTAAATGCACGGCATATTTGTGTTTCAACCGAGGCACTAGTGTCATCTAGAGGAAAGTAAATAAATCCACTACACACTAGCTCTCGGCTGAGTCACAAATGGCATCTCGAGAAAAGTAAATGTGTGAAAGCCCCTGCGCCTAATAACTGTCTTTTCCTCCCCATGTACTACTCATGCTGAATCCACACCATGATGTTTCTAATAACCGCTAAGTCTTCTAGACAAATCTATTAGCAGTTATCCCCTAACGCTCATCCTATACGTACCGATGTACGGTTGGTACGCAAGTTCGAATCTATATGAGACACGTGACATCGTGGCACACAGGTGTCGGACCAATGAATGCGGCACAAACAAAGGTGGTCCCTTAACTCTAGGCCAAATGCATAAAGAAAAACTACAGTATAGTAATTTGCAACTACATATGGTTTTGAAAGAAGAACTTATAAGAAATAAAAAATGCATGATATTGAGCAAGAAATTAAACAGTAAAGGCAAGGTGTCTTGCCTGGGGTATCTCCTGGAGTGATGCGATGATCCGACAAGTCCTGGTTGTCCAATAGCTATGATCAATGAGTAAAGGTACGAATCCACAAGAAAATAGGAAGCATGATTTAGTCACGATTAATGGTGGTAGTCGAGAAGAATTTGAGTAGAAAGTTACGTACCCTATTTTTAGAAAATATATATTTATATAATACCAGAAACTAACCTTATTAGTAAAAATAGGGTTTTATACCAATAACTAGAAAATAAAAACTCGTTTTTAAGCAAATACCATAGTTTTGTAAAAATTAATTTATAGATAGAAAACTAGTAGTTAAAAGTAATAAATATTTGTAATATTTGGAAATCGTCTAAGGGTAAATTTTAAGTTTGTAAAATATAAAAATATTGTATAAAAGCTAACCTTTCATTAGTCAAAAATATTTTAATAAATTTTTAGAAAAATATTATCTATTTATTTACTAAAAACAGATTAATATAATATTAATACTTCTAAAAATAATGTCATAATATTTTATATACTATAAATCAACACCACTATACCTTATAATGTAAATACCAGCTAAAATAGTAACATAAAACTATTTTTTTCATAATAATAATAGAACTGATCCTCGGGAGAGGAGAACTACTAATGCAATCATATGTTGTCTTCAAAAATCATAATAGAACACTAATATAATCAAATAATAGAACTACTAAAATAATATTAATAATAATACTAATAATAATAATAATAATAATAACAGTAATATAACAATAATAATAATAATATTATTATTATTATTATTATTAATAGTAAGAAGAAATAATAACATTTATTATAATAAAGTAATAATAATAATACTTATTAATAAACCAAAATAGCACAGTGCTGTTCTTAATAATGAAAGAAATAAAGGGGGTTAGAGAGAGAAAATATCGAGAGAGAGGGAAGAGGAGAAGTGGGCTTCGGGAGGGGTATTACCGGCGGTCGGCACGCGGTGGCTCCGCGAAGGCGGCGAAAGGAAGGAGAGGCGGAGAGAGGAAGACCACGGAAGAGGAGCGCGGGATCCGGGGTGGCCCTGCGCGGTGGCACGCACGACTTGCGGAGGAGTGGTCGACGCCGAGGGCGGCACGCCTGGCGTGCTGGAGGCAGATTTCGGAGGGGATCAACGGAGGTTGGTTCGCCGATTGGGGCTCCGACGGTGGAGAAATAGAGCTGATACGGTGCTCGACGGGAAGTCGAGCGAGGTAGCGTGTGCGGGCGGCCGCTGGCCGATCCAAGCGGCAGGCGGTCGAAAAATGCCGGGATACGACGGTGGTGGCACGGGTTAGGGTCTTACCCCTCTTCTTCTTCTTCTGTGATAGTGATGGTGGTGGTGACGGCTTGCCGGGGTGGTGTTTGGGAATTTTGGTGACGGTGTTCGTCGGGCTCAAGTCTGTCGTGGCCGAAACCAGGGGTGACGGTGGTTTAATTGGTGATGAGGTGGTGGCGGCGTCATCCTGTGGTGGTTCATAGAGGCGAGGCCGAGGTCGTAGTCGTAGATTTAGGATTTGATTGTGTTTGGGTGGATGTCCGGGGCTGTCGGACACATGGAACCCATGTATTTATACAAATAGAACTGTAGTGGAACCGGAAGACGAAACAGATACGATGCACGACGCATTGGGTGTGATGGAAAATTTTGTGTAGATGAGGAATTTATGGAGGAGTACCTGCCTATTTATAGGACGTAGGAATTTCCAGCTGGATAAGGATTGTGATTAGTTTAAATCCCAAAAGATAAATCCCGCTCTTAATTTAAATCAAATCAAAATTTATTTATTCAAATCAATCCATATTAAATCTAGGTAAATCTTACTTTGAATCTATATATAAAGCATAATCCATAAAAATTTAAATTTGTAAATCATAACATTAATCCAACCATTTTAAAATATTATTTTGTGAACACTAAAATTTTATAATAAAATAATTTCAAAAATTTCTAATAAATATTTAAATAGAAATATATATATATATATATATATAATTTAAATTACCTTTTTACAAATTCTTAAATAATATCAATTAGTTTTTGAAACTCAAATTATGCATGGAATAAACTTCCATGTTCCTTGTATGAAAAATATTATTTCTCTAAATCCTTACTTATACTTGTATAAAATAAGAAATAAGGTTGAACCATCGCGACGCGACACTTTTGAAAATTTTAAGTAAATTATTATATAATATTTTGAAAACTGTCATATATAAATAAAAATTTGTAATCAAAATATTTTTCCAAAAAATATGTACCTTGCACATATTCGCACTCGACGAGCAATTACTAAAAATGTAAGTTTCGTGAGAGACATACAATACGACTATGTGACGGACAAATATAGTTTAATAATAAATCCGTGCTAATTTTAAATAATAATAAAAAATAGTAGAAATTTAGGGGTTTTACAAAGGGGGAGAATACTTGATATTTGCTTTGGGAATACTTGATATGTGCTTTGAGCTTCTATATATATTATGTTGTGCTTGCTTGGATTAGAACTTGTCTCAGGACATATCTATTTACGGCGGAGCCGTCATGTTCATCTAGGGGGTAGCTACTGTCTTTATTTTATGTGTCCAGGTATGAATGTTGTGACATACAAATATCGTGTGTTTGTCAATTATCAAAATGGGGGAGATTGTTAACCTAAACTGGATCATAGTCAACCTAATCTTGATAATTAACAAGACGATATCCGTTATAATCCAACTTGACACATCAAGCTCCACCAAGCTCCAAAATAGAACGTCATCACATATGAGTTCAAGACAGACATCTTCGACAGTGCTGCTGTAACTTGTAATCTGAGTCTATATTTTTTTTCCTTTTTATTGAGTCTAGGCTATTGTAAGTTGAGTCGCACTGAGTATCTCAACCCTAGACTTAATACCCAAGCTCCACCAAACAAACTCCAAAACCTGCAAAGCCCACTTGAACTTTTTGTCCCCTAGGAGACAGAGTTCGGGCCGAACTCTGCCCCACACAGAGTTCGGGACGAACTCTTCCCGACACAAAGTTCGGGCTGAATCTCCACCCTTAATTTTAGGTCCTAATTTTTAGGGTTTGCTGGTTTTTAGTTGTCTAACGGATAAATATTTGAATATTTGGGACAAAGTTCTTGTCGAACTCTGCCTCTCTGGACTAGTATATATAGGCCTTGATTTCTCTTTTTTTAAAATCATCCAATCTTCTCATCTTCTCTTCTTCTATAGCCTATACATTCAAGAGCTTATTCTTCTCATCTAATAAGCTACAAAACTTTCCAAGCCCCCAAGCTGCTCAATGCAAGTCAACTAGAAGTTTGTGTACAAGAGTTTCAAAAGAAGTCACTTGGGCAATTCCAAGTCTCGCCGTCTGCGAATCTGTAAGAAGTTGGCGTGCTCTTCTGAGTAAAGGCACGTGGTGGTACGCTATTTCACAAATAGTGAATTTCAATCCTGAGTTAGAGTTCTCAGGCCTGGACTAGTCCTCCACGAGGAAAACCAGGTTAAAAACTGTTGTGTCTGCTTATGCTTCTCTGATCTCTATTTATATTCTGTACTTATACGCTGATTATTATTTCTGTTGGGTAGACTTGAATAGAGTTATTTTTAATTGGTATTATTGACACATGCTCTATTCACCCCCTCTAGAGTTGCCTATACGTACTTCAGGTAACAAGTAAGGATAGAATAGGGATTCAAGTGCGAGCCATGTAGGGCCACCCCTTGGCAGACTTGGCCTTAGGCCAGTAGCTGTTGAGCTTAGCTTTAAATCTCAGGCCAATGTGTGGCAGCAGAGCACTACTCTGCACAATGGCTTGGCCATTTTGCTTGAGAATGGATGAGAGGAATTAGAGTATTTTAGTGTTAGCCTTTGACTTAGTGAATTTGATGAGGTTAGTATCAAGTTGTGTTTGCCTTCACAATTGATTGCCTTAGTGTTGGCAGCTTCAGCAATAGCAGTAGTTGGCGTTGCAAATGCAAACCAGAGCCAGTAGCAGCAGATATGAACCCCCTATGTTTTGAAGGTGTGGCTATAGGCCATATGACCCCCTTGACTTGAGTTTAGAAGAGAGAGAGTTAGTGTGTCTAGTATACAATGTTTATATATATATATATATATATATATATATATATTTATATATATTTTTTTATATTTATATATTTATATATATATATATATATATATATATATATATATATATATTTTTTTTTTATATACACATATGTGTGTGTGTGTGTGTATGTGTGTGTGTGTGTGTGTGTGTGTGTGTGTGTGTGTGTGTGATTATACATAAGGGGTAGCCATGTGTTGCATTAGTAACATGACATATATCATACCTCATCTATATATATTCATTATATAAGTTGTGATTACTTTACGGCTTACATAGATGTTTAGGCTATAGGCCATAATCCCCCTAAAATCATTCATTGGTTTGAACAGTACAAATTGTTCACTGTAGTACACAAAATGCTCCGCATTCTAACATCATTTGCATGGCATCTCCCATTCCATATTCACTACACTTAATGTATTATCTTGCATTTGATTTATTAAGATATCCTGTACCTTAGAATATACTGCATCCATATCTTCACTTCATTCTATTCATATCATGTCCTACCTCAAGTATAGCTATTCACCCA
>JANAVB010034418.1:9388212-9398212 GCA_029216955.1 Iris pallida | reverse complement strand
ATACAAGCTTTCCCAAAACACAGAGACATACCAAAACACATAGATGATATGATAATAACAAAACACACAGATGATATGAATGTGAATATCAAATACTTTTCCCCCTTTGTTATTTATCAAACATAAATAACTAGAGAGAATTAATTGGCAAGCACACCAAAAATACTAATAAAACTGCATCAAATGTCTCAAGAGTCATAAAACATAAATAAGTCTAATAAAATAAAGATCAACTACTCGAAATCCAAAGTGCAGAAAAAGTAAACAGAAGATCCTCAGCAGCAGCAACAAATAGGAGACCACATCCATTACGGAGCTCGTGAAGGTCCATCATCGTCAGAAGGATCAGTAAAGCAACGACAAGGATCCACGAAAGCCGCATCCGGATCCAGATAGCGTATAACCCAAGGATCATCGATACGGTATCCATCACGAGCAGGGTCCCACTCCCTAGGAATAGGCATAGAAGGATGTCGGGACATAGAGTACCGAATATTATGCAGTGAGTTGCTGATAGCACTCATCTGCAGGGTAGTACGGTAGTCAAGCTGGGTCCAGCGATCATCCTCTAATGTGAATAATCGCGAAGCATGGTCTGAAGCAACTCAAGGATAGCAGGAGGAGGGGGCGCATCCTGTCCAAGAGCATGTGTGTCATCTTGAGCATCGGAGAGCTCAGACTCAGCTAGAGAACCAACAGCTGCCTGAAGCCGCCGTGCCTTAGATAGGAAGGCAGGGACAGGAAGGAACTGACACTCATCAAGAGGAACTTGAAAAGCACAGAAAATCATAGGAAGATAGAGAGTATAGACGATGATCTTGACTTCTTCCAAGCATTAATCATCCAGTCCATCATGGTAAGTGGTAGATTAAATAGAACATAAAAGTGAAGATGATACAAGACAGAGATCTCAAAATATGTAACCTCGTTAGTAGATCCCGCTTTGGGCTGAATAGTATTGAAAACAATACGATGAAGTTCATAGAAATAAGAATTGAGATATTTGGCAAGAAGCTTGCGTGGACGTGTGTTAGGTGTACACAAATCGTCCTTGAAGCTTTCAAGGAAAGACCCATCGGGGAATTGAAACTTGCGAGCATCAACAAGTTTCTTCCATGAGTTAGGCTCGGGAATTTCAAGATATTCAGCCAAGTCAAAGTCATTAAAAGATATATCAATGCCAGCAACACGTGAATGTAGACGTGTATCATTAGTTGTAAGATTGCAGTAAAATATTTGAATGGCATTACGATAGATAAGTGAGTTGGTGGAGACAAGTTCATCAAGACATAAATCATGGAATACTGAATCATATTGTGAAAATATGGTAAAGTTAATAGGATGACCCGCATACACGAGACATGATCGAAAATCACTAAACCATTCATTGGAAGTCATCGTACGTGTTGGGGTCGTTCGGACGAGGTGGATTGAACAACGGGTGAATGGGTTGTTGAATAGGTTGTTCAAGACGAAGAAGAGGATTCAAAGAGGACGCTCCCTCGGTTCGAAGCCTCTTTCCTCTATTAAACAACTTTGGAGCCATGAAGAAAATAGATGAAATTGAGATGTAGAAAACAAAGAAATTATACATCAAAAATTTGATGGAGAATGGAAGTGAATAATGCAAGAACCCTTTTCCATGAGTTTAGAGAAGAGATATGCACTAGGATGGAAGAACTAGGGTTAGGGTTTGAAAGGGAAGTGTTTGGAGAAGTTTAGAAGGTGGCAATGGAGGAAGAGAGAGGGAGGAACCCGGTTAGAATATTTGGGGTTCAAATGGTCGGAGCAAATATGGACCATTGGATCAAAAATAAGATCAGCGGCTGAGCCTGCTGCCGGTTCTGGAAGAACTAGACCGAAATTGGCCCGAACTCTGGGTAAGGCAGAGTTCGGCCCGATTTCCGGATTCTAGGACCAGAATAGAAAATAGGCTAAAATAGGTTGAAACAATGATAGATGAAAATAGATAGTGAATATGCAAGATAGAAGAAATACAAGTAGAGAGTTAAAACTGAATCAAAAGAGTAAAAGAATGAAGTTCAAAATTTTGATTTAAGCAAGTTTATAAATCAAGGTATACCATGTAATAAACAAGGAGTTATGACCCAATTCATTATGGTGAACCTGCCATGGGGTAGCTGCAGGGGCCGAATCCC
Organism: Iris pallida; assembly: GCA_029216955.1. Taxonomy (NCBI): domain Eukaryota; kingdom Viridiplantae; phylum Streptophyta; class Magnoliopsida; order Asparagales; family Iridaceae; genus Iris; species Iris pallida. The sequence goes on along the minus strand of JANAVB010034418.1, from coordinate 9,396,053 downwards.
AGCTAGCGGTAGTCCTGAGGACTAGTGTACCGTGTCGCTTAGGCTTTTACGCCTTGTTGTCAGAAGGACCCTTTCGGCTTGTACCCATAGCAAATTCATCATAAAGAACCAGGACATAATCGATATTTACGTAGATTACTTTAATGAATAACAACTTTATCCAAAAAATTTAGTTCACGACACAAAAGTTGAAACGCTCTTCGGATAGTGATTTAGTAAAGAAATCTTCTAGCTGATGATCAGTGTCAATAAATTCTAAGTTAATAGTGCCATTTTGCTGATGATCACGCAAAAAGTGGTGATGTATTTCAATGTGTTTCTTGCATAAGTGACATATAGGGTTCTTAGTGAGGTTTATAGCACTAGTGTTATCACAGAAAATAGGAATGTGCATGAAAGAAAGATTGTAGTCTTCAAGGGCTTGCTTCATCCATAGAATTTGTGTACAACAACGACCAGCTGTGATATATTCAGCTTCTGTTGTGGAGCAACGTAATTCTGCTTCTTGCTAAACCAAGAGACTAAAGCCTTACCTAATAAATGATACGTATCGCTTGTACTTTTACGGTCGACTTTGCATCCTGCGAAATCAGCATCCGAATAATCGATGAGGTCAAAGGATATGGATTTGGGATACCATAAGCCCACTATAACAGTACCCTTAAGGTATCGAAATATAAGCTTAATGGTGGACATGTGTGATTCCTTAGGACTAGCTTGATATCGAGCACACAAACAAATACTAAACATGATATCGGGACGACTAGCAGTTAAGTAAAGTAAACTACCAATCATACCTCGATACTTACGGAGGTCAACAGGTTTGCCGCATTCATGAGGTTCCAGCTTGGTCGACGTAGCTATAGGGGTGCTAATTGGTTTGACGTTGTCAAGATCAAACTTCTTCAGCATATCCTTTATATATTTAGACTGGCTGATGAAAGTTCCTTGTGAAGTTTGTTTGACTTGCAATCCAAGGATGTAGGTGAGCTCCCCCATCATGCTCATCTCAAATTCGTTCTGCATACACTTAGCGAAATCTTGGCAAAGATTTTTATTAGTAGAACCAAATATGATATCATCTACATAAATTTGCACTAAGAGAATGGTGTTTTGAAAACTTGGTCAAAAAATTTATGATTTTTAAAACCAGAGGGTTGTTTAACAAAAACTTCCTCCTTAATAAATCTATTTAGAAAAGCACTTTTAACATCCATTTGAAACAATTTAAAATTTTAAAAGTTAGCAAATGCACAAAGCATTCGAATGGATTCCAATCTTGCAACAGAAGCATACGTCTTATCGTAGTCGATACCTTCCTCTTGGTTATATCCTTGAGCTACTAGACGAGCTTTGTTGTGTGTGACTGAACCATCTTCATTTACTTTGTTGCGAAAAACCTATTTTGTACCAATAATCGAATGATTAGCTAGCCTAGGAACAAGTTCCCGGACCTGGCTCCTTTCGAATTGGTTGAGTTCTTCTTGCATAGTAGAAATCCAAAACTCATCATTAAAAGCTTCTAAAACAGTTTTAGGCTCAATCCATGAAATGAAGGCAGTGCTAGCAATGGAGTCTCTTAACGATAATCTAGTACTTACTCCGTATGAAACAACACCTATTACCAAGTTTTCTAGATGTGACGGCTTGAAAGAAAATTTCTTTGGCAAACTCTCCAGAGAATTGGTTTCAGTAGTGGTATTCATTGGAGTTGATATTGATGGCTCAACATCATTGTCAGGAGTGGTTGCTGCACTATTATCTTTATCAAAAGTCACATTTGTAGACTCTTCCACAATTAATGATCGTTTATTGAACACTCTATGTCCCTTACTCTTGGTAGCATAGCCAAGAAATATACCATCGTCAACTTTGGCATCAAATTTGCCTAAGTTGTCTTTGGTGTTAAGGATAAAACATCGAACACCAAAAACTCTAAAATAAGAAACTTTTGGAGTTCTCCAAAACCAAAGCTCAAAGGGTGTTTTTTTTGTAATAGGTCGAATAAGCACCCTATTTAAATATGGCACGCTGTACTGACAGCTTTAGCCCAAAAATATTTCGAAAGTAAAAATTTATTCAGCATGACTCTAGCCATATCGCTAAGAGTCCTATTCTTCTGCTCCATAACACCATTTTGTTGAGGAGTTCTAGGACACGAAAACTCATGATTAAAACCATTTAAATCATAAAACTTTTTAAAATCAGTATTTTCGAATTCGCCTCCATGATCACTTCGGATTCGAGTAATCATGTAGCCTTTTTTGTTTTGAACCTTTTTAGCAAAAATTTTGAAAACATAAATAGTATCACTTTTTTTTGTAAGAAAGAAAACCCAAGTAAATCGAGAAAAGTCATCTACTATAACAAAAGCGTAGAGTTTTCCACCAAGACTGGCTACTCTACTAGGACCAAACAAGTCCATATGAAGTAATTGCAAGGGTCTAGTAGTACTTACAGTATTTATGGAAATGAGGACTTTGTTGCCTTATTTAACTCACATTCGGCACATACCGTGTCCTTTTTGAACATGATGTCGGGCAAGCCTTTTACTAGCTTCCTAGTCGATAGCCTGGATATAGTATCCATGTTGGCATGACCAAGACGTTGGTGCCATAGTAATCTCTCATCCTTGTGGGCATAGAGGCATCTCCCTGCACTGTTAGTATCTCTAGAAAGATAGAAAATGTAAATATTATCCTCTCTTATTCTTTCAAAAGTGATGTCTCCCGTTGACCTATCGTAGATGTAGCATTTATTTTGTCCAAAGTTAATATCATATCCACGATCAGCAAAATGACTTATGTTGAGCAGGTTATGCTTTAAGTCGGTCACTAGGCAGATATTATTTATTACAGGAGAAGGAGGATGACCAATAGTACCATTACCTATGATATACCCTTTTAGGTTGTTGCCGAAGGATACATATCCTTCTCTCTTCATCGATAGTGACGCGAAAAGATTTGCGTCTCCCGTCATATGTCGTGAGCATCCACTATCGAGAATCCACTTACTTTTAGTTGAGGAGGGAAGGTCCACCAACATCAAGAGTAGATGTGACCTTTGGTACCTATGTTCTGGAGGGTCCTGAAGTATTACATTTTGGCTCCCATGCATATAGATTCATATCTACTAATCTCATAATTCTATATTGTGGTGAGATGTGTCCATGTAATCCATAATAGGTACAGGTAGCATGCCTATTTGTATTGGAAGCATGATGATGATATCTATATGAAGCATGGTGAGAGTGGTGTGGAGTAGCATGATAGTGACTATATGTGGCTTCAGGATGATTGTTATGTCTATATGCAGCATGGTGGTGGTTATTTTTATGTACTATATGATGATGATTTTATCTATGTGTAGCATGGTGATTTTGTGTAGCAGTGGAATGATAGTTATAAGAATAACTTCTATGTGGTTTATGTGCTGTATGAAAGTGTGTACATGTATGCATGTTTACGTACTGTATGTGGATGACGTGTTTGACTATCATGAGTAGTCTTGTGCTTTGTGTGTGTTTTATGTGATTGGGTTTAAGGTTGAGCAACCTGTTTTCCCAATCTAGTCTCTAATTTCTTAGAGATAGCTTGCAGTTCAGTACACTTAGCATTCAAACCATAGATTTTAGTGATAGAGATCTTGTGTCTATTCTTTTCTTCAGCAAGCTTGGTGTTGAGTGCTGTGATCTCATGTGTTTGCTTTTTAATATGTGCTTCGGCATCATGTAGGCTTAGCTTAAGCTTTGACACCTCATTAGTGATTTCCGTGGGTGAAGTGTCTCTAACATTATCAAGCAAAGAAGACAGTTTTTGAATCTCGACTTTATAGCTTTTGATCTTCTCCTTGGCATGTTTATATTTACTAATGACTTTCTTGTGGTCATTGAGTAAATCATTAAATGCATCGCCAAGTTTATCAAAAGTGAAATCATCGATAGTTTCATTAGTTACCTTATCGGACGTTGCCATTAGGCATACATTGGCTGTGTCTAGAGGGGAGTCCTTTTCTTCCTCGGAGTCACTAGCTTCGCTTTCATGTCAAATGCTTGTGTTGGCATATTTTCTTGAGGAAGACTTCTTATAGGGCTTCTCATATCGGTTGATCTTCTTTGCGAATGGACAGTCTTTTTGGACGTGTCTAGTCTTCTTGCAGCCGTAGCATGTTGGCTCTTCTTCGTCATCTTCTTGTTGTTCCTTCTTTCTTCGATTGAAGCGAAGGAACTTCGTGAAGTTGCGGAAAAGAAGACCTTGATCATCACCTTCCAAATTGTCGTCATCAGTCTCTTCAGGAACAGTCCTTCGACGATGAACTTTAAGGGCAATTTCCTTTGCCTTAGGAGCAGGCTCTTCGAAGTCTTTGAGGTCAAGCTCGTGAGTCATGAGCTTTTCCATCAAAGTCTCTATGGACATTGTAGTGAGATCATTTCCTTCTACGATAGCTATTACCTTAGGGTTCCAAATCTTTTGTAGCCCCCTAAATAGCTTGCGGATCTTCTCGTGATTTGTATATTGTTTGCCGAGAGAAGACAAGGGGTTGATGACGTCGAAGAATCTTATAAACATTTGTGTGATCGTCTCATTTGGCTTCATCTTGAATGCCTCATATTCTTGAGTGAGACGATTTATTTTTGACTCTTTGACTTGGGTAGTTCCTTCATGCGTCACTTCTAGAAGTCTCTATACTTCGTGAAAGGTGGTGCATGTTTAGACCCTGTTAAACTCATTCCTGTCTATTGCACAAAATAAAGCATTAATAGCTCTCGCGTCTAGACTTGCCTGTTTCTTCTCCTCGTCAAAATATTTGTCATAGGGTTTCTCGACGAGATCACCATTGACAACTATCCTGGCAGGCTTTTTGTAACCATCGGTAACAATGGCCCACAGGTCGAAGTCTAGTGACTTGAGATAGAAACTCATCCTTGTTTTCTAATAGGTGTAGTTTGTTCCATCAAATAGGGGAGGCCTATGAGTGAATTGCCCTTCACCGTGATTGGAAAACATTGGTTGTGTGGTTGCCATGGATCGGCTCTAGGATGTTAGTCCTTATTAAGAGAACAGAGCGATGATACCAATTGAAGAACAATATGGTAACTCTAGAGTGGGGTGAATAGAGTTTATGACCAAAAAATATCCAATTAAAAAATAAACTCTTTCACCAACAGTAAATAATCAGAGTAAATGCAAAAATAATAAAGAGTAAGAAAGCATACGCAAACACAGCCGATTTTAACCTGGTTTCCCTCGTGGAGGACTATTCCAGGCCCGAGAACTCTAGCTCAGGATTAAATCCACTATTTGTGAAATAGTAATTACACCCCGTGCCTTTATTTCAGAAGAGTACGTCAACTTCTTACAAAGATCGCAGTGACGATGCTTGGAATTGTCCAAGCGACTTCTTGAACTCTTGTACAAACTCCTAACTAAAAAGCACTGACCACTTTCAGGCTTAGGGAGCTTGTGGCTAGTAGGTATGGCTTGTATAAGGCTTTAGAGAGAAGAGAAGATTGGATGATTTGAAAAGTGAGAATTCAAGGCCTATTTATAGGGTTTAGAATAGGCAGAATTCGGCCAGAATTCTGGGTCAAGAATTCAAATTTTTGGCCGTTGGACAACTAGCATACAATAAACCCTAAAAATTAGGGTCCTGTAATTTAGGGGATAGAATTCGGCCCGAACTCTGTGTGGAGGCAGAGTTCGGCCCGAACTCTGTCTCCAGAAGACAGAATAGGTCCATCTGGCTTTCTGGGCTAGTTTGGTTTGGTAGTGCTTTTGGTTTTGGGTATGTGTATATGTAAAGTCCCAAATTGCTCAGTACAACTCAGTTTACATTCATCTAGACTCAAAAGAAATGTAAAATACAGACTCGAAACAAATTACGCTGCAGGTACGAGCTGTAGTCCGTCTTGTACTGAGTTTAGTCTTGATGTGTCATATTGAATTATGACAAGTATCATATTGTAAATTTTATCAATATTTGGTTGACTGTGATTTTGTGTCAACAATATCTATCTTATTTATGTTGTCTTTAAGTTTGTATTATTCAGATGTTATGGTGTAGTATTGATAAAACTTAAACTTGTTTTATTTCTGGTTGTATCTCACTTTATGATTTTATATCAATCTTATCATGTTGATTATCTATCTTTAGATTTGTGATTGAGTTGTATCTTCTGAGATGTCCTTAGATTGGAGAGTATATTATGTATAAGTATATTTATACTGTGTTAGATATTTGAGACCTAGGTCATATCATTCTATCACCGATACTGCGGCGTAGGCTGGACGTACACACGTTCTCATGCCCTTCACTGAGTACGAGTCGTGACACATTTTTAGTGGTAACCCATGCAGGATGAGATTTGTATTAGTGTGATATCGTGGTAGCACAACGACTTAGTTATTCTACCACGAGCCTGCGATAGAATATAGGAAGTAAGGTGTTAGAATGAGAGGATACTCAATCACAGTTAGAATTTTGAAATATTCCTGGGACGACCCTTAAGAATCTTATTTTGAACTTCAATTTGAAATCATTTCCTCTCGTTTTTGTTCACCTTTGCTCATTGTTATTGAATTTGATTTTGATGGATCATTGTTGATTTTGATTTTCATATCAAGATGAATTTTATGACCTGAGTTACGGTATCTTCTAATAATATATGTTGACGATGATTACAGGGAAGGTAAAACGTCTACTTGAGTATGGAACCTGGAGTTTATCATAGCCATATTAGCTGGCATGGCAGAAACGTAGAGACATGACTTCGGATGTACATATCTTGGTTATGAGATTTGCAATTTCCTGCAGCTATACTAGTCGGCATAGCAAGAATTCTAGATGACATGATTATAGAGGTGCATACTCCAGTCATGGAATCTTCCGTTTATTGCAGCCTTGCTTACTGTCATGGCAAGGATTCTGAGTATCATAATTTTGGATAGACACGTATGATTATCAAATAGTACTTTGAGAAGGTTCTTAATATATCATCTCTATCTTTTACTTATGTTATTATAAAATTGTATTCCATCATCAAATAACTTAAGAGTAGGGATATTTTTTGTTCTTATAGAGCTTATTCAAATGTTGTTCTTTATAGTATAATGATTTGATGGCTTGTATTATGTCTTTATCTTAGAGATGATAGTTTAGCTTTGACATTAGAATAGTAACCTATTGTAAATGATTTCTCTGTTAATTATAATAATATCAGTTTTCATATAGGATGTTAGTCTGCCTTACAGCCTTGATGATTTATTGTTTTCCTTATCCTTTCCACCCCATGACCTAAGCTCATCGTCTAAGAGTAGCTGCAGCTCCGGATACTGGGCCAATAATTTGAGCGATACACCCTAGGTTTTTTCTTTATATATGGAAACCACATGATCAGAAGTAGTAGGATTGGTTCTCATAATAAATGATTGAAATATGTCAAAATTACTGAGAGCATGCTTCCACCGCCTATTGCTCAGGCGGTAGTGACCCCTCCAGCTGAACAGAGGGTAGTGGCACCTCCTGCCATTGAGGAGGTAGTAGCAACCTCACCTGAGAGTTTCTCTCCATCTCTTGTCATTCAGGAGAGAGCTGCAGTATTGTCTGAGACCGATAATCTTCCTTCGCCTCCTCCTCTGCCTCCTAGAGTGGTACCCTATACCAATTTTTGGGAGATTTGTTTCCTGATGGAGCTCAAATATTCAAAAAAATTCAGGATGTGTTAGAGACACATAGAGTTCAGGCTGAGATCATGAGGGTGCAGATTCATAGGAACCAACAACTGTGGGAACTAGTGCATTTTCGAGGAGAGCCTAGTTCCAAGAGGACGAGGAGCAGTGTCT
>JANAVB010034418.1:9350712-9383212 GCA_029216955.1 Iris pallida | reverse complement strand
GACACGTATTTTGACACAGGTATATGACACGAGGAGTTGTGCACCTGCTACCACACCCTCAGATCTGGCATGACACGACACAGTTCGACACTAGATTTGGGGGACACATTGGGGCACCCATTGACATAGCACACACGAAGTTTGAATCGATTTGATTGAGTAGTTCGGAAGTAATCGATCGTGCACTAGTTTTGCGTACACTAGACACGCGCGATTTGGGGCTCTGATACGGCCTCGTATCACACGACACGACACGGTTGGACACTGTGCAGACACATGTACACGTAGCCCTATATCTCTACTACCCTCTGACACGACCATGGCACATTTATGTGGACAACGTGTCCCTAGCTCTCTCGACACACGTGCACGATGCTGTGTGCACACAGTTGTTGATACCATGTTATTCATTCACTTACACTGGGTTTGGACACATTTTTGGACACTTGGGTGGACACTTAGGTTGACACACGTGTACACACACTCATGTGTACAGTTGGCACACTTAACACTACATTTCACTCATACTCACATCACTCGACCACCCACAGAATATATCACACACCCACACATCTCTATATTTGTATATATGTATTTAACTATATTAGTATGTATGTATAATTGTATGTTAGTAGCATGTTGGTTCAGTTGGGGTTCGAGATGAGTTTGGGTTTGATGTTCAGTAGCAGTAGAGAGTTGGAGGAGGCTGCATAAGTAAGGTCTTGGGTTCAATTACAGGCTTGGGTAGTTAAGTTGAGGGTAGGATACTTAGACATAGTGCGGGGTTTTGAGAGTCTAAGTTTGTGATATATATATATATATATTTTATATATATATATATATATATATATATATATATATATATATATATATATATATATTTTAATATATATATATAAATTAAATATATATATATATATATTATATATATATATATATATATATATATATATATATATATATATTATATATATATATATAATATAATATATATATATATATTATTTATATATATATATATATATATATATATATATATATATATATATATATATATATAAAAATATATATATATATATATATATATATATATATATATATATATATATATATATATATATATATATATAAAATATACATATATATGTATGATTCTTATGCATATATGAAAGGGTATTTATATATAGATATTGAGGGTTCAAAATAGCAGCATTAGGCTTAGGTATAAGTTGGTAATGTTAGATAGCAGGCAGTAGCAAATACAAATAGCAGCAGTAGGCATTCGATTTGAGCAGTAGCAGCTGCTGCACTGGCTTGCCCTGGTTTGGCATTGCCTTGCCATTAGCAGAAGCAGCAGCACTAGGCTGTCCTGCAGTAGCAGTGGCAGCAAGAGAGGAAACCCCCCTTGTAGTCGTTAGGCCATGTGGCCATATGATATTATGAGGTATAGGTTTTGATGTATGGCTATATGTACTAGGTTGAGGTTCGTTTACATGTGAGGGTGTGGGCCTGAGTAGGATATTGAGTTGGTGTCTATATATATATATATATATATATATATATATATATATATATATATATATATATATATATATATATATATATATATAGTGGAATATAGAGGATAAGTATATATATGGGGTTGGGCTATTAGGTATATTGTGAGGATGTGAGGTTGAAGGTTTGACCTTGGGGTATAAGGGATTAGATACAAGATGAGGTTGGCTAAGGTGAAGTGTTGGTAGCCTAGAGTAGTTTCACATCTATGATATAGGTATATGTAGTTATATGAGATAAGAATATGTCGATTGTAGAATAGGGTTATATGGATTATAGTGATATTGGTATAATATGGTATATAGTCTAGAGTTGACCAATCCCCTAGATGTTTGACTTGGTTCGACTGAGAGTTGACTTTGACCTAGATTGACCTAGAATCATGTAGATTGTATTGTAAACTTAAATTATACTAAATTGAACACATCTTAACCAATACTGCTCTAATTTGGACATTGTGACTTCGGTTTGGACATCTGTATTCATCAGTCTTTCGGGGTATCAGGTGTGTACATTCTCTGATAGTTTTTTTTTATTTACTTGTCGATTACTGAATTTCAGTACTAGTTAGTTTTATTTGATTCTCTGTCAACACGGATTGATATTACTGGATCCATTGCATGCGACACTCACCTTTTACATTTCTGGCCCTATTACTAAAATCACCACTGGAATCACCTACTGGCATCATCATGTTCTGGCTAGACTTGTACTTATTTTCGTGTCGGGTTATAGATTCACTTGTACTTGATGGGCGAAAAAATATTTGAGTAAGACATATGAACATTCCAAATACTGGAACTATTTCCTTGGACTTATACTTGAGATGATAGCCATCCCTCACCTGATCAGTGTGTGATGTGTCGTGTTACCCATAGCCATTTACATGCGATCTCGGTATTTTAAAACACACTGTTAGAATATTGTCGGGACTCACTCTGGATTTATTGATCTTGTACTGGACTCATCTTGTACTAGATTTATCTTGTACTGGACTCACACTGGGATCACATTTGACTTACATTATACTGTCTGGACTTATATGGCATTACTCTAGTTCAGCTAGATTTTATTTACAGTCTTCATTGACATGTTCTTCTGATTCGTTATATTACTTCTCTTGTACTTTAACTATTGTTCTATATCATTACCTGTATAAAACCTCCATGCTTCATCAATATAACTGTATATAATTGCTTTGTAGTCTTTGACATTTACTTGAGATTTCTAGATGAGTTGTACTCGTTCCAATCCTGACTGGATACGTTGACAAAATATTACAGATATTTGCCCCGAGGACACTTGCCCTACATGTTATGGATCCGGAGATAGATTAGCTACCTTTGGCCCTGACCCTCAGGAGTGATCGGAAGACTAACTAGTAGACTTGTTTTAGATTTCATATTTAGAACTTGAATTGTAATAAGTTGAGATATTGACTTTTTTTGAGATATTATTATTTAGTAGTTTTGTTTTGTTGTTGTTTGGTCTTATTAGTTGTAAACTTCTGTGTTATCTTATCGTACTTAAACTGTGATTAAGATTTATTATATCTATACTTGTCCTCCGTTCGGAGTTAAGATTTTGAGGGTTTAGAATAGCAGCATTAGGCTTAGGTATAAGTTGGTAATGTTAGATAACAGGAAGTGGCAAATACCAATAGCAGCAGTAGGCATTAGATTTGAGCAGTAGTAGTTGCTGCACTGGCTTGCCCTGGTTTGCCATTGCCTTGCCATTAGCAGCAGCAGCAGCACTAGGCTGCCCTGCAGTAGCAGTGGCATCAAGGGGGAAACCCGCCCTTTGTAGTTGTTAGGCCATGTGGTTGTATGATATTATGAGGTATAGGTTTTGATGTATAGCTATATGTACTAGGTTGAGGTTGGTTTACATGTGAGGGTGTAGGCTTGAGTAGGATATTGAGTTGGTGTATATATATATATATATATATATATATATATATATATATATATATATATATATATATACATATATATATATATATATATATATATATATATATATATATAGTGGAATATAGAGTATAAGTATATACATGGGGTTGGGCTATTAGGTATATTTTCAGGATGTGAGGTTGAAAGTTTGACCTTGGGGTATAAAGGATTAGATACAAGATGAAGTAGGCTAAGGTGAAGTGTTGGTAGCCTAGAGTAGTTTCACATCTATGATATAGGTATAGGTAGTTATATAAGATAAGAATATATGGATAGTAGAATAGGTTAATATGGATTATAGTGATATTGGTATATAGTATGGTATATAGTCTAGAATTGACCAATACCCTAGATGTTTGACATGGTTTGACTAAGAGTTGACCAAGAGTTGACTTTGACCTAGATTGACCTAGAATCATGTAGATTATATTACAAACTTCAATTATACTATATTGAACACATATTAACCTATATTGCTCTAATTAGGACATTGTGACTCCGGTTCGGACATCTGTATTCATCAGTCTATCACGGTATCAGGTGAGTACATTCTCTGATAGTTCTTTCATTTACTAGTCGTTTACTGTATTTCAGTTCTAGTTAGTTCTATTTGATTCTCTATCAACACAGATTAATATTACTGGATCCATTGCATGCGACACTCACCTTTTACATGTCTGGCCTCTATTAGTGGAATCACTATTGGAATCACCTACTAGCATCATCATGTTCTGGTTGGACTTGTACTTATTTTCGTGTTGGGTTATGGATTCACTTGTACTTGATGGGTGGAGAAATATTTGAGTAAGACATGTGAACATTCCCAATACCGGAACCATTCCCTTGGACTTATACTAGAAATGATAGCCATCCCTCACCTGATCAGTGTGTCATTTGCCGTATTACCCATAGCCATTTACATGTCGATTTCGGTATTTTAAAACACACTGTTAGATTATTGTCAGGACTCACCCTGGATTTAGTGATCTTGTACTGGACTCATCTTATACTTGTAGAAGCATGAATTTTTTTGCAAATATAGCTCCATGTGCCCATTGAATGAAGCTCCATGCGCCTAGTCAGTGTAACTCCATGCCCATTGAATGAAGCATGTATTTCAGTTTTTTTTGCAAATATAGCTCCATTCGCCAAGTTAGTGTAACTCCATGTGCCCATTGAATGAAGCTCCATGCGCCTAGTTAGTGTAACTCTATGCGCCCACTCAATGAAGCTCCATGTGCCCAGTCAAGTTTAGCTCCATGCGCCCAAGACTAGCTCTCCCGAAAGGAGGGCGTATAGCCTGAGACATGGCTATGCGCCCAGGCCTGACTCAGTCAAAGCCACGATCAAAACGTGCACCGAAGCGCATGGCCACGTCAGTCTCCACGAGCAGTCATGCACCGAAGCATGTGGCCACGTCAACACCACGACCAACCTACGATCTCGCAGCCTGTATGCGCCTACATCCTATGCGCCCAAAGCAGGACTATGCGCCCACATAAGAACCAGCATGTTTCCTTATGTGGACGCATAACATCATTCCAGCTCGAGAATGACTATAAAAGGGGTGCCTCATCCCTCTTCAAAATAGAGAACGGAGAGAATTTTCAAGAGCCAAATTGCTGTACTTTTTGCCAGTGAGCCGAGAGTTAGCCATTTTCTTAGGTTTTCTTCCACTTTTGTAATCGGAGTATCAACGAAGTAAAGGAGCAACTGTCGCTCGATCATTATTGTCCTATTCCCCAGAATTCTTTTTTGTACTCAGGGATCCTCAGCGCAGGATCTCTCAGACGTACTCGATTTGTGGTGCCTAGCGCCAATAAAAGAAAAGACAGCATTTTCTTTTTTTTGTCCACAAAAATGATGACTTTGCTGGGGACTACATTTTCCTCTAACGAGAAGGTGCCCTACCAAAATATGACATATTAGCAACAAAATTAGCGACGCCAACAAAAAAATGGCGCCAATATTTTGCATATTAGCGACGTCCTAGAAATTCGTCGCTATACAACAGAAATAGCGATGCTTAGCAATATATTATTAAACATGTCACCCTATATTAAAAATTGGTGACGGTTAGCTAGGTCTCCTCTATACGTCGCTAACTATTTTACTTAGGGCACGATGTGTTCTTTTTCCCCCACTCGAAATTTTTTTCCCCACTCGAAATTTTCTCCCCCTCCTCAAGCTCCTCCAACGACTCCCTCCCCCGCCGACGACTCCCTACCCCCCCCGTCGAGCTCCTCCTCCTCTTCCTCAGGTAAACCCTAATCTAACTCCTCCTCCTCCTCCTCCTCCTCCTCTCCCACGGACACACACACACACACACACAGAAACACACACACACACACACACGGACACACTGTGTCATATTGTGGTGGACACGAGACACTATGTTGGACACGTACACATAGCTTAGATCCTTTACCAACCATTTATTTTCTATTTTAACATTTTTTTATATATCAATTTCTAAATACCCTATGTTGACTGATACCTTGTTAATTACTGTATTTTCCAGTTTTGAAAACCCAGTTTTGAAAACCCAGTTTTGATAACCAATTTAACCTAGTTTAATGCTTTAATTTACATGTTTAAAACCCTATTGTAGTATATCTATATGTGTGCTGACTGAGTTTTAAGTTTGGGGTAATTTGGTTAGAGTTTGGGTTCTCAATTTGGGTTTGAGGTGAATGGGTCTGAAATATGTTATAGGAGTATGTAATGTTGTGTGAAATGAACTGATTTCCTTTCCTTTTCTTTCATATTTGACTGAACAAAGTAAATCCCCTCACTGTCCAGATTGGACTGACCCATAGTTCATATCACTCACTCACTCACTCACTCACTCACTCACTCACTCACTCACTCACTCACTCACTCACTTACTCACTTTTGCCTAGGTACACACACATATAGCCTAATACAAGCATGTTAGCCTCCCTCATATACACATACATGTGACTGTCACATGTAACAGTCAACACACTCACCCTCCATTTACATGTACATTTACACACACCACCCACTCTCTACTTCTGTCTACATATATAAGTTTGATAGATGGTATTGTATACATATATACATAACTATATCATGTAACTCATATGTGATATAGGCATATAGCCTATGTTAGAGTGTCTAAATATATGAATGCATGAAAGTTGCCTTGTCTTGTAATATAGGCATATAGTATATTCATGCCTATATATATATATTGTATGTATATATCTATATAGATATTACTTGTGTGTATGAGATAGCTTGAGTTGACTTTGGTCATTATTAGTAATTGAATTATAGGCTAGACTTGTATAGCCTTGAATGGTGTGTGCTAGCTAGTATGGGCTAGTTAGGGCCTAGAATGGTGGCATTGACTAGTTTGACCATAGTTGACCTAGTTTGACTACTAGAGTTTACCAGAGTTGACTTTGGCCTAGTTTGACCAAGGAGTCCAAGATATTGACTTAGTCTAGGGGTGAGCATTATTCGATTTTGGACCAAAAACCGAACGGAACGGAACGGAACCGAATAAGAGATTCGGTTCTGTTTAAAAAAATTGGTTTGGTTTTGGTTTTGAAAATACTAAATTTTCTTATTCGGTTTCGGTTTTGGATTTCGGTTTCGGTCCAAAACCGAAAACCGAATAAGAAATATATATATATATATATATATATATATATATATATATATATATATATATATATATATATATATGTATATAAAAAATATATATATATATAGGTACATAATATATATATATATATATATATATATATATATATATATATATATATATATATATATATATATATAAAATATCTATAATATATATATATATATTATACTATTTACCTATATACTATAATTATAGGTATATACTATATATATATATATATATATATATATATATATATATATATATATATATATAGGTATATACTATATACCTATATACTATAATATAGGTATAAATATATATATATATATATATATATATATATATATATATATATATATATATATATATATATATATATATATATATATATATATATATATATAATATATATATATATATATATATATATATATATTTATATATATATATATATATATATATATATATATATATATATATATAGATAATATATATATATATATATATATATATATATTTTTTTAATATATATATATATATATATATATATATATATATATATATATATATATATTTAAAATATATATATATATATATATATATATATATATATATATATATATATATATAATATATATAAAAATATATATATATATATATATATATATATATTATAAAAAATATATATATATATTTATTATAGATATATACTATATATATAGGTATATACTAAATATATATAGGTATATACTATAGGTATATAATAAATATATCTAGGTATATTTAGTTATTATATATATCAACAAAAAAACACAAATAAACCAAAAAACCGAATAAACCGAAAACCGAAAACCGAACCGATTTAATTCGGTTTGGTTCGGTTGTTGACCAATTCGGTTCGGTTTCGGTTTTGCTTATTCGATTTCGTTCAATTCAGTTTTCGGTTATTCGATTCGGTTGGAACCGAATAAACCGAATACTCACCCCTAACTTAGTCAACTCAACTTCACCCAGTTTGACTAGTTATTCGCTGAACATGTGTGTCCATCTTTGCAGAATTATTTCAAAATGGATATGAATTACTACTTACGGAATCGTTCATAGATGTACAATCGTCGTCCTGATGATATGTGTGCAGGATGAATACATAGCGGGAGTAGAGCAGTTCCTGCAGTTTGCTAAGGCGTTCCCCAAGTACATGGACGGCACCAAATTAAGTATCCGTGTGTAAAATGTCATAACGTGAAATATTATCCAGAAGTGGAAGTGACATATCATTTGTACTCGAGGGGTTTCACGCCTAATTACTATCAGTGGACCGCACACGGAGAACTTGTGTCTTTAGCATCAGAGCCGGAGCCTTATGTTGAGCCATATATGCATACGGGACCTAATTTTGTTTCAGATAATCATACATACGACGATGGGTGCGTGAACATGGTTTTCGACGCTGCGGGGCCTAGTTTCATTCATGATGTAGCTGAGGAGGCACCGAATGTCGATGCTGCAAAGTTCATGGAGTTGTTGGAGAATGCAAGGACTCCATTGTATCCTGGTTGTGAGAATCATTCACCTTTGGAGGTGGTTACAAGATTGTTGAGCATTAAGTCAGATTTTAATATGTCGCAAGAATGCTACAACCGAGTGTTGGAGTTGATTATAGAGATCTTGCCGGCGGGTGCTAAGTTAGATAAAGACTTCTATCGGTCTAAGAGGATGGTAAGATCGCTCTGGATGGGATACGCAAAAATTGATTCTTGTCGCAATCGGTACATGTTGTACTACAAAGACGACAAGGACGCAGATGTGTACAGATTTTGTGGTGCTGATCGCTATAAGACAACTAGTACAGGAAGGTCTACCGGTACAAGAAGACCGACCGATTCAATGCACTACTTGCCTTTAACGCCGCGGTTGCAAAGATTATTTATGGTGAAAGAGACGGCCGAAAATATGAGTTGGCACATGCGAGAACAGATTGAAGGAGTGTTGGAACACCCATCCGATAGAGAAGCGTAGAAGCACTTTGATCGAGTGTATCCTGATTTTGCTTTAGATCCGCGTAATGTCAGGTTGGGGCTATCTTCTGACGGTTTTACTCTTTTTGGTCTTTCGGGATCCCAGTATTCGTGCTGGCCTGTGATTGTCACTCCGTATAACCTACCGCCTTGGATGTGCATGAAGACTCAGTACATGTTTCTAACCGTTATAATTCCTGGTCCGAACAATCCCAAGATGAATATTGATGTGTAATTACAGCCTCTGATAGATGAGTTGAATCAGTTATGGGAAGTAGGCTCTAACACGTACGATGTTTCCAGGAAGCAGAATTTTTAGATGAAGGCAACCCTTATGTGGACCATCAACGACTTTACGACCTATGGAATGTTATCTGGATGGAGCACTCATGGCCGTCTCTCATGTCTGTATTGCATGGACCGTACTAAAGCTTTCCGCTTGAAATACAGAGAAAACCGTGCTTCTTTGATTTTCATCGGCTATTTCTGCCAAAAGATCATCCGTTCAGAAGGAACAGGAATACATTCCGTGCCGGCGTTGTAGAGAAGGGTGATCCACCGCCAAGGTGGTGCAGAGCCACGAAATGGAAGGAGGTTAGAGATTTTCCAACTGCTATCGAAGATCCTGCAATTGGGTACAAGTGCGATGGATTTGGTAGAGATCATAACTGGACAAAGAGAAGCATATTCTGGGATCTGCCTTATTGGAGTACCAATCTGATCAGACATAATCTTGAAGTCATGCATATTGAAAAGAATGTGTTTGATAACATAATTAATACTGTGATGGACGTAAAGGGAAAACGAAAGACAATCCCAAGATCAGGTTGGACTTAGAAGAAATATGCAAACGCCCTGCGTTGTATTTGATAGAGGATAATGGAAAATAGTTCTTGCCGAAGTCAATTTTCTTACTGGACAAGGAGAATAAAGTGAGACTTTGTCGGTGGATCTAGGGCCTAAAATTTCTAGACGGATATGTGTCAAATCTGAGAAGATGTGTCGATCCGAAGGAAAACAAATTGACGGGTATGAAAAGCCACGATTGTCACGTATTCATGGAGAGGTTAATTCCGATTGCATGTCGGGAATTCTTACCGCAGGTAGTTTAGAATCCATTGACGGAGCTTAGCATATTCTCCAGGGATCGTTGTTCTAAGAAGTTGCTCGTTGATCTTCTAGAAAAGCAAGAGAAAGACATTGCGGTAACATTATGCAAGCTAGAGAGGGTGTTTCCTCCTGAATTCTTCGACTCTATAGAGCATTTGCCGATTCATCTATTATATGAGGCACGTGTTGGTGGACCCGTCGAATATCGATAGATGTACCCGTTCGAGCGATATTTGAATCACCTAAAAAAAAGGTAAAAAATAAGGCACGGGTCGAGGGTTCTATTTGTGAAGCCTATGTTCTCGAGGAGATTACAAACTTTTGTTCGATGTAATTCACGCCACATGTTGCAACTAATAGAACGAGAGCTTCCAGAAATGACGACGGAGATTATGAATGTAATCAAACAATACTGAAGGTATTCAATGCTCCAGGAAAGCCATCGGGTAAAATGAAGAAGGGATATCTGAACGATGATGAGCTAAGGGCTGCTCAGGTGTATGTATTACTCAACTGCAACGATGATGAAGTAGAGAAGCTGGAGGGGTATGTAATTAATACGTCTAAATTATTTTAATAATGTTGATTATTATACTATTACATTAATTGAACGATGTTGTTTTCAGCATATTTAATGATGATGTGAGATCAGGTAGGCCACACATAACAGAAGAAGAATTAGAACAAGAAATGAGGCATTAGTTTCCATCATGGTTGAGTGCATATGTAAGACTTGAGAACTCTGTAATTACCTTTCTGTATATGCACTTGAAAATGAGCTTAATTTATTTTTTCGTGGTATTTAGGTCGATCGTCCATACGCAAGACTTAAGAATGAGTCTATTAGAACGCTAGCCAAAGGACCAATTTATGCTGCAAAAATATGGCCAAGCTATTGTGTTAATGGGTTTAGGTTCAAATCAACAACTTGCCCGATCAGAGACAACTTTGTGGATCTCGATTCCAACAAAAGCAGCTGTTTGTGTATCAGATCTTCAAACTTCAAAGATGTTGATGTGGACAACGATTTTTATGGCGTCTTACGCGAGATTGTGGAGCTGACATATAGTTATGGAATAGAGCCTGCTAAGATTGTGTTATTCAGGTGTAATTGGTTCGATCCGCTTGAAGGTCAAGGTTGGAAAGTAGACAAGCACGGTATTATGGATATAAAATATCGGCGTCGATATCAAGCCTATGAACCATTTGTCCTATCAAGTCAGGCTCAGCTCGTGTACTTCATAAGTTATCCTAAACGGGGAACAACAACGTCGGACTGGTGGGCAGTATGTAAGACCAAAGCTAGAAATACCTTTGAGGTTGACGATATAGCTTATCAGAGGATAAACTACCTCTTGTAACAAATATTATAGAAGTGGACATGACGGAAGTTCCTCATTACACATCTAGTTGTGTAGAAAAAGTAGAATTATCTGAAGAGGAAGATGCAGATGAAAGTGGAGATGTAAAGGAGGAAGAAGAAGAAGAAGATGAGCTAAATGAACTAGATGAATTTTCAGAAGAGGATTAAATCTGTACGTTTGTTTTATCATCATATTTGACACTTTAGTGACACTTTTATCATATAAATCTGTGACCCTTTAGTGACACTTTTATCTGTGACTATGATATATTTTTAAAATCTGTGATGTCTATCATATAAATATGTATATTTCTTTTATTGTCATATGTTATTATCATGTATAACTAGACCAGGAGGAGGACGACGCGGAGGATATTATATTAAGCAGTCCAGTCTGCCTCGGACTGGGATGCAGATTTCGTACCCTCATCCTCATCTCCGAGTATGCTAGTGTACCATTCTCTTCCCGGTCCATTATCAGGACAGGGCAGTTCCAGCAAGTTGGCGACTCCTCCCTCGTCATCCAGCATTCCTGATCCCGCGTCCAGCATTCCTCCCGCATCCAGCATTCCTCCTGCCGACGGCTTCATGGGGAGAGACGATGCCGAACATATGGAGGACGACGATCAGACTGATCCAGCCTAGGCAGGAGGTGAGAGCGACCCTCCATGCGCTCTCCCGGATGAGACGCGTATGAAGATTTGGACGGACGGGCCTACGAAGTAAGTTAATTAGTTAATATATATTTCTCAAATGATTATATGTACATAAATATGTAGAAGCATGAAAAAGAATAATAATTCATATGCGGCCCAGACTCAACATATGGCTCAAAAATCTCGAAGAATCTTATGCGGCTCGGAGAAAGCCAGAGAGCCACTTGCGGCTCAGGTACTTTATGCGGCTCAGGATGAGCCACGTGGCCTTATGCGGCTCAAAACATGCCGATGACAGCTGGCCATAATTACTTCATGCAGATAGCCATTTAAAGTTCTGACATAAAGTGACAGCTGTGACGGCTCTGACATAATGAGGAGACGCGTCAGGCTCCTCAAAAGACGAGAAAATCCCTAAGACAGCCGGCACAATCCATAAAGTCCAAAGAAGCTCTCTATGCGGACCGCCTAGACCATCCGTATGCGGTTCAGTTGGAGGACACCCTCATGCGGCTTAGATTGTGGGGGCCACACTTATGTGGTTCAGTTGGAGGCCACCCCCCATGCGGCTGCCACTCTCATGCGGCTCGGATTGCGGGGGCCATCCTTATGCGGTTCAGTTGGGGGGCACCCTTATGCGGTTCAGTTGGAGGCCACCCACATGCGGCTGCCACTCTCATGCGGCTTGGATTGTGGGGGCAACCCTTATGCGGTTCAGTTGGGGTTTACCCCATGCGGCTGCCACTCTCATGCGGCTCGGATTGTGGGGGCCATCCTTATGCGGTTCAGTTGGGTTCACTCTTATGCGGCTGTCACTCTTATGCGGCTGCCACCCTCATGCGGCTCGGTAGTCGAGGCCACACTCATGCGGCTCTGCCAGGATGCCCCATCTATGCGGCTCGCAGCATAATGGCAGTTGGGACACGTGGCAGAAGATCGACTAAGATTTATCCATCTGCATTCATACGGTTCTCAACATAATGGCGGTTGGGACACGTGGCAGAAGATTGACAAAGATTTATCCATTCGGATTTAGCAACCAACAAATCATGACAATACAGATTTGTTGCAATCAACATTAACTGCTCAGATCAATTTCCAACAAACTATGCAGATTTTCTGCAATATTAACTGCCCAGATTTGTTACAATCAACATTAACAGCCCAGATTAATTTGCAACAAACAAGATCAAGGCTAATCTTAACCAAATCCCTAACCGCCTACTTTTCAAGGAGCAATTACTGCACACCCTATTTATCACAAAGCCCTATAAACAGGAAGGTGCTATTCCCTTGCAAAAGACTGGACAGAGAGCGGTGGAGACAGAGGAAGAGATATAGAGCAAAGAGCACCCAGCAAGAGCATTTCTTCACCAGAGCCGAAGCGACGTCCGATCGTCCAAGGAGTAAGGCAGAGTTGATAACACTCTCCCGAGCCTCTACCATCACCCCCAGAAAAACTAAACAATTATAGTTAGATTTCTTTTCCTAGGTTTTATTCCTAGGCTCTCTTTGTACGAGCGAGTTTATATTGTGAAGTAAAAGTCCAGTCCTCCTATAAAATTGTTCTGTTCTTTTATAATCAATGGCAAATACGATGGCGACTCTTCTGGGGACTAACTTCTCCACGGCTGAGAAGTTAGTGATAATATCGGACGCCGCCAAGCTCGGCTCCATGCAACAGATGTTGGTCGTCCGTTGCGACCAGCAGGCGTTTGAAGAAATGCTCTCCGACGAGAGCGCTGGCCCGGTCCAGAAGCGAGCCCGCACGAAGAAGGCCCGTAGGAAGTGGAGGCCTAAATCATTTGCTCCTTCCCAAATTCTAGAAGAAATGCTCTCTGCTACCCAAGACGACGGAGAAGACTCTCATGCGGACTCTGATATCCCCAAGTCCGGCAGAGGAAAACAATACGATGCTGGACTTGCAGGGGCAAAGAGGGACTCTATGCAGTCCAAGAAGCAGCCACGTAAGGGTACCCATCGCATGGAGAAGGCTCATGCGGCTACAAAAGTCAGCTGCATGGAGAAAGCTCATACGACCACAACTGCCAGCCGCATGAAGGAGGCCCATGCGGCCACAACTTCCAGCCGCATGTAAACTGTTCCCCGCCGCATGGAGAACACTTATGCGGCTGCCAAACTCAGTCGCAAACCATCCACCCTGTACGGCTCATGGTCAGTCTTTGACCGCCTCTCATGCGGTTCTGACCCCAGAGGCTCTCAGCAGGACATGCAGACTCTGTGACGCACAACTTGGACTTTTCCTACTATGCACTCTCGGGTGCTAGAGGAAAGAAGTCTACGACAACGCGGTCTTGTCGAGCTCAGTCAGCTATCCCAACTTCTCACTATCAGGGCGTCCCCCTGACTATTATGCGAGCCCCTGATAGAAAGTTGTACAGAACCGACCGTGTCCAGCCCCTGGCCGCAAACAGACAAAGTGGTTCCCAAGAGTCTCCCGATCAGGGAGCAAACATGATGCCAACACACTCGTTTGCTCGAAACTCCCGGGCCCACAAAATGAGTGACTTGCGTGATGTGATTTTCTATAAGCACAAAGAAAGAGAAGAAAGCTTGGTGTGCAAAGAGTCCTTTCGTGGACATCACTGCACTCAAGTCATCATCAACTGCTGCTGTAACAAGGCGGCAGCCCAAGAGGACCGACAGTCTGTCTTCCAACGATTGCAACATCCAGGATCGGTCTTACCACCAAGCTTAGGAGACGAAGCACTTCATGTCACCTCCTGTAACTCTGCTCAGAAGGACCCTACTAGCAAAGTAGGGAAGAAGATGAATGTGGCCAGCCCAAAGATTTTAATCGGCACGGCCGAGAAGCTCTCTTCTAAGCGGTTGTCAACCATGGGAGGAGTTTACCAAGGCACCCATTCCAAGAAAAAATCTTCAATACTTGGAGATTCTTCATCCCCATCCCTAGGGGTAGCTAAAACTGGTGGTAGCACCCATCTGAACGTCCACGACAATCCGACGTTCCAAGAAGATGCACCGGAGGAAGCAATTCACCCCACAGATGCAGTAGACCCAGACGTCCCCAAAGACGTCCACGGGTCCCAAGATGAGGCAGCCTCCTGCACAGGGGGTAGCACTTCCTCTAAGTCCAAACCAGAGAAGAATATTCCTACATACCCCGATGATTTCTCGATGCAAGGATATGATTCTGAGGACACATCCTCTACCGTTCCTTCCATCTTACCTCATGTGAGGATAATGTTCATGACGAACAACGACCAAGACGTTTCTAGTGATCGCCAATGCATCGCCACCCTGGAGGCCATACTTTATACCTTGGTCAAATCCGTGGACGAGATCAAAATGGCCCTACCAACTCTGCAAGGAAGGACGCTTGGCCAGACAAGCTTGGGTTCCACGGCCAATACAGACTCGAACTCGACCCCGGGCGACAATCCTCTTACAATATTGGCTTCCTCTGCTATAGACGAGGCCAGGGAGGCAAGACGAGAGGTTCAAGAGCTCCGGGCCATGTTCTATGCCCGAGAAACCTGCCAGGACCTCAGGATACGACAACCATATCCTGCTGCATGGAGAGATGTTCCCTTCCCACCAAGATATAAACCATTCAACATCAATCCATAGGATAGGAAGACATCTACAAGCAGGTACATCACCTACTTCGAAGTCACAACCGACCATCTGCCTCATGACGATGCCATCCTTATGCGGTTGTTGATTGGAGCATTGGAAAGGGTCGCCTTCGACTGGTACCCACAACTTGCCAGACAACTGCATCCATTCCTTCTCCGGCTTCAAAAATATATTCCTTGAAAGGTTCTACAAGGTAGGACAAGATGTGACAATGTTCACCCTCATGGATGTTGTTCAAGATGAGAAGGAGCTGACAAGGAACTACATTGCGCAGTTTTGCCAAACCGCGATGAAATTGCCCTCTGGCAATCCAGATTCTTCCTTGATTAAAATATGCCAAAAGAGGCTGCTTACCATAATCAGCCTCTGGATGGTCGAGTGTCAATTCAAGGACTGGAAGACTTTCATCATCAGCGCCACTAGCACAGAAGACAAATTGAAGAAAGCTCGCCAACTGGGATTGCACATTACGGACGGAGACGACAAGGGAAAATGCCCTAATACCAACAGCAATAATGGTGGTAACCCTCCAACAATCGAGACAACAAGGCAAACAGGCTATGGTGGCCGATACAGCCCGAAGCCCGAACCGAAGCCGACAGAGAAGCAGTGGCCGCACATGACTTATTCCTTCGAAGATATCCATGTCAAGCCCATCTTGGACAAGCTCATACAAGGAGACAGGATTCAGCTCCCTCTGTCGAGACATGAGCCTCGGCCTACAGAGATGGAAAGCCCTAAGTATTGCCACTACCATGCTATGTCCACCATGCTACACAAGACTGCCACCAATTGAGGCGGTACATCCAGCACCTGATCGACTCTAAGGCTCTTGCTATTGACTTCGAGGAGGTAACTGTAGCTGCCAACATGGTGTCTGTCCAATTCGGCAGCTTCTTCTGACGAAGACTCAAGATGGAGTGGTACCCGTCCCCCGAGTGAAGGTGGAGGTCGCTAATATTCTACTTCCCCGAGACCAGACTGCTGGGCTGGTACCCCACAACACATCGCGAGGGGAGGTTATATGGGTCCACTAGGACTTCGTATCTGAAGTAACCCAGCCAGCATCACCCTCTACTGGCAAGAAGAAGGGTAGAAAAGTCAAGTCCTGCCGCACAATCTCAGCCGACGTCGAAGAAACGACAGCTGTCGTTACCCGATATGTTGCACAAAATCAACCCCCACCAGGTAACTTGGCTGAAGATCATCAGCCGGCTGCTGCTGATACTCTAGGGCCATCTCAGCCTCCGACGTCCGACAATCCTAGGCCGAAGGAGACCCGCTTCGACAAACTGCTGCTCCGAAAAGATACGCCTCAGGGACTGAGAGGCCTTACAACTTTGATATCTTGGCACAATTGGCCAAAACATCGGCCAAATTGTCGTTGTATGAGCTCTTGAGGCTCTCCAAAGATGTTTGCATCGTACTGAGTGACGCACTTCAAAATGCTGACACCTATCTGGCTCAAGTTAAGCTTACAGGAGAAAGCTCCACAGAGGATCCTCAAGATAGTGCTTTTATCGGAGCAATGCCCAATATTGTCTTTACTCCGCAGGATATGCTTATTAAGACCAACCTGCACGATCGCCCTCTGTATTACACTGGGTACATCATCGACGTAAGGTGGATAGGATGCATATAGATACCGGTTCTTCCATAAGCATCATCCGAAGAGCCTGCTTCACTTCCTGGACATCCATATGTATCGCCAGACACCTACAAGCACCGCCATCAGCGGTTTCAATTCAGGCAGAAGCTATCCGGTTGGGAAGATTGCTTGAAGTGCCAAATCGGCGACCTTCAGTTAGAAGTGACCTGCTATGTCATAGATGCGGATACTCCCTACAATATTCTTCTGGGGCGTCCTTGGATACACGACTACATGATCGTGCCTTCCACGTTACACCAGTGCTTCAAATACATCGACAAACACGGCTTTGTAAGAACCGAATTTGCCGACATTGATCCTTTCAGAGGGCTTGAATCCTACTACTCGGACTCCTGCTTGTACGAGAAGTCGAAGAGGCACCTTGTCGAAGAAAATACTCAAGCTCAAGCTGAGGCGACAACGGTATTAGAAGAACCTCTGACAGTCAATCTCCAAGCCCGCAAACTAGGCAGAACTGCACCCCTTACAACCACTTTACGCATGGATGCAGTCAGTCTCTCTGCACAGGAGGAGCAAATGACTATCCGACTCATAAGGTCTGGCCAAGCACCGAGACCACTGTGAAGCCAACGACAATGTGAAGAGACAAACTCTCTTGATAAGCCAATGGTCATCCGTCTGCCAAGGACAAGGCGTCAGCCCAATACTGAACCGAGGACTGTTAGTGAGCCACCAACCCCACATCCTGCCCCACCAGCGGGACCCTTGGTGATCAAGCTTCCCATATCATCTTCCCAAGCTTCAATAACGCAGGGTGTTGCTGAACTGAAGCTGGCGACAAACTAACAATTCAGCACCAAGTCGGGGACCGCTAGTGCACCGACGACTCCACGTCCTGCCCCATCAACGGAACCCTTGATGATCAGGCTGCCCAGATCATCCTCCCAGTCTTCACTGATACAGGGGGTAGCTGAAGAGGAGAAAGAGCTGGCCAAGTATATGGCCGCATACACTGATGTTCCTTCCGCTGACGATGTAATTCCTCCTGAAAAGATACCTTCATCAATAAAAGGTTATCTTTGAACTGCTTCGTGTAATGTATGCGATGGAACACGGTATAGGCACTAACTTACACACACAAGTAACCAATATATATACCACGAACCAACTTACTCCCGTGGAAGGCGTCTGCTTCATAATCGAGAGGACCATCCAATCATCTTCGGCCGAAAGAAGGATCCACAACGCTTCAGGCTAAAAGAAGTCGATCTGGAACCCGACACTGGGAGACTGCCCCTTTATCTGTATTGCTCTCGATCTAAGTACCTCATACAAAAGCAGGGGTATGATATGGAGGCCACACCAGGCCTGAACTACGGCACCGGCCGACGATTACCTTTATAATTAACTATTCCGGCTGGAAAGCCACGGGATTACTACAACAAGACCAAACATGGTCTAGGCTATGTTGCTCCTGTGATAACCCCCGAGAGCTCAGATGAAGAATGTGAATGGCACTCTCATTCGTCGGCTCACCTACTTCTAATTCGGATGTTAGCATTGGGGACATGCTTAGGCAGACTTGGACTGTCAATATGGCATTCATCGACGCCTACGAAGAAGATGAAGACATTCCTGAACTTATTGAGTTAGGGCCGTGGGCCCAATAGTTAGACGCATAATGGAGAAGTGGTTCGAACTAAGAGAGCCTCCCACCGAAGATGAGGTCATACAAGTTGACCTCGGCGATGAGTCCTCTCCAAAACCAATCTTCGTTAGCAAAAGTCTGAAACGAAGAGCGAGTATCGCTGCTGCAACTCGTCAGAGAATATATCGACGTTTGCCTGGAGCTATGAAGACATGCCAGGCTAAATCCCGAGGTTGCACTTCACAAACTCAACATTCGTCCGAAATCAAAATCGGTCAAGCAGCAGCAACGACGGTTTCGCCCAGACATCATGAACTCTATCGAGTCCGAGGTCAACAAACTGATAGCCAGCAGCTTCATTTGTGAATAATAACATCCAGACTGGTAGCCAATATAGTACCAGTTCTCGAGAAGAATGGAAAGATCTGAATCTGTATTGACTTTCGGAATCTGAATAAGGCGTGTCCTAAGGATGAGTTTTCCCTTCCTATTACAGATATAATGATTGACAACACCTACGGCTTCGCGCACATGTCATTCATGGATGTCTTCTCAGGGTATAATCAAATCAAGATATTCCCTGAGGACGAAAAGCACATCATTCTGAACACCGATTGGCACATACTGCTACACAGCCATACTTTTGGTTTAAAGAATGCTGGCACCACCTATCAACGAGCCATGAGCGTCATCTTTAGAGATCACTTACGCAAGACAGTGGAGTGTTATGTTGACGACATCACCGTCAAGAGCCGCTCTAAAGAAGATCATCTACATGATCTGAAGACAGTGTTCGACCTGATACGGACACACAATTTGAAGATGAATCCCATGAAATCCTTCTTAGGCGTATCCAGCGGGGAGTTCTTAGGTTTTATCGTTACCTCCCAGGGTATCCATGTCGACCATGAGAAGACGAAGGCAATCATGGAGATGGGTCCCCCGAGAAATCTTCGTAAACTCAGAGGCCTTCAAGGAAGGTTAGCTTACATCAGAAGGTTTATCTCTAACCTCTCCGGACGATGTCAACCCTCCACATACCTCATGAAGAAAGGCGTCTCCTTCGTATGGGATAAAGAATGCCAGCGGGCCTTCGACAACATCAAAGAATACCTGTCAAAGCCTCAGTCCTGGTGGCCCCGATTACTGGAAAGCCATTCCTGCTCTATGTGCGAGCTATGGAGAATTCTCTCGGTGCTCTAGTAGAACAAAATAATAATACAGGCCAAGAACAAGCCATTTACTACCTCAGCCAATGATGATAGGGCCTGAGCATTGATACACTACCGCAGAAAAGGTGTCTCGCTCTAGTGTTCGTCATTCAGAAGATGTGACACTACGTCACGGGACAAACCATACATGTGATTTCACGAGTCAACCCTCTCAGGGTCCTCATGACCAAACCAGGGGCACTCAACTCTCGCCTCGCTACTTGGGCAATATTATTGTCTTCCTACCATATGATCTTCGTCCGGCAGAAGGCTATTAAAGGTCAAGCTGTGGCAGACTTTTTGGCAGTCCATCCAGGTTTGGAGTCAACCAGAATATTATAGAAGCATGGAAAATACTAAAGGAAATGATTCATGCGGCCAGGAAAGATCCATACGGCTCAGAGGACTCATGCGGTTCAGGGAATCATGCGACATAAGGAGCTATGCGGCCCAGGGCATTCCATGCGGCTCAGAGGACACGTGGCCTGATAGTGCCCCCTCCGATCCATGCTGCATTAATTGCTATGACGGCTGACCCCTCTGAAAAGTTGACAGCCCTGACACAAAGGCAGATAATTATGACTCTGTCATAATGATGAATCTCTAGGGAAGAGGAAAGAAATCTCTGACACAAATCCCCTGAGAGCCACAAAAATGTCACGTGGCCTTGCCACGTGGGCATTCGTATGCGGCTCACTTCTCATGCGGCTCAGAATAAATCCTATGCGACTCAGACCATAAAGCTTCACGCGGCTCGAGCAAAGGACTTTCCATGCGGCTCAGAGTGAATCCATCCTATGCGGCTCAGGCCATGAAAGCCTCATGCGGCTCGAGCGAGGACTTCTCATACGGTTTAAGAGGATCATGTCTATACCGCCCAGGCGAATATATACCTATGCGGCCCACAAGGATTACTCCTCTGTGGTTAGAGGACTCAAGTGAGGGCCACTGCCCATGCAGCCCTGACACGTGGGCTTAACCATATGAGGCTCACATACATATGCGGCTCACACTCATATGCGGCTCACTAGTCATGCAGTCCAGATCCCCCCAGCAGCTCCTAGACACGTATCCTAAACCGATTAATTCCCCAGATTTACTGTCATTAAAGATTGGGTCAAATCCCAATAATCTGGGACACGTGGCAGAAGAATAGATTTGATTTATTCGCAGATATCAGAAGATCAGTACAAGGAAGATTTATTCCAATCAGCATTAATTGCTCATGGGATTTGGTGTAATCTACACCTAATGGCCCAGATTCATCATAATCAAGATGAATGGCCTAGGTTGACCAATCCCCAAGCCGCCGCCATCTCTAAAAGATAATCATTGGCAACCCTAATGATCACATCCCACTATTATAAATAGTAAGGTGCCATTCCCTTGTAAAGATATACAATTTCAGAGAAAAAATACGCATATACAGAGAGACTCCCAATAGTCAGAAAAAAGAATACACAGAGAGAGAGAGAAGCCAGAAGAGCAACAAAGGAGCCAGAAGAGCATTTCTTCGTCAACGCCAACCATCTTTTCACAAGGAGCCAAGACTGCATACCGATCATCCAAGGAGTAAGGCAGGGCTGCCGTCGCCTTCCCGAGCCTCTATCGTCACCCCCCAGAATCTAAAATAAATAATTGTAATTAGACTGTTGTACCTAGGTTTTCGTCCCTAGGCTTTCTTTGTACAAGCGAGTTTGTAACGTGAAGTAAAAGTTCGGTCCTCCGATAATTGTTCTGTTCTTTTATATTTTATGGCAAACACAATGGCGACTCTGCTGGGGACTAACTTCTCCAGGGCTGAGGAGTTGGTGATGCAATTGGATGCAGCCAAGCTTGGCTCCACTCAACAAAAGATGGTCGCCCGGTTCGACCAACAGGCGTTCGAAGAGATGCTCTCCGACAAGAGCACTGGCCCGGTCCAGAAGCGAGCCGCACAAAGAAGGCCCGTAAGGAGTGGAGACCCCGATCCTTCGTTCCTGCTGAAGCTCTTGCAGAGACACCCTCTGTTGTTCAAGACGGCGAGCAAGATTCCCCTGCGGCCCACTTCAGATCGTAGACAACTCTGCTGTCCCCAAGTCCGGCAGAAGAAAACACTATGATGCTGGACTTGCAGGGGCAAAGAGGAACTCTATGAGATCCGAGCCGCAGAAGGTTAGCAGCCGCAGGGAGAAAGCTCATGCGGCTACATCCTTCAGCCACAGGGAGAAAGCTCATGCGGCTACATCCTCCAGCCACATGAAAAAACTCATGCGGCCATACCTGTCAGCCGCATAGCTTATGCGGCTACAGTCGCCAATCACACGAATGAAACTCATGCAGCTGTGGGAGTCAATCGCTTGCAAAAACCTATGCGGCCACAATCGTCAACCGTATGCGGCCAGCCTGTACGATCGTGACTCCTAGCCACACAAAAACAATTCGTTCGACGGCAGAAGACAACCGCATGCAGACAGCCTGCACGGTACCCAACTCTAGCCGTATAGCGTCCGTTTCACGCTTCTCTCGATCAGTCTTCGACCGTCTCTCAAGCGGTCCCGACCCTGATAATTCTCTGGATGATAAGCCAGACTCTGTGGTACCCAACTTGGACTCCTCCTATTACGCACCCACAAGTGCTAAAAGGAGGAAGTCTAGGGCAGCGCGGGATCATCAAGCCCAGTCAGCTGTTCCAACCTCTGACTATTGGAGCATTCCGTTGACTATCACACGGGCCTCAGATGGGAAGTTGTATACAACCGTTCGAGTCCAGCCCCCGGCGGCAAACAGACAGAGTGGTTCCTCTGACCTGCAGGAGGAGATCCTCCACAAACGCAAGGAAAAAGAAGGAGCGTCGGCGTGCAAAGAGTCCTCGCTTGGACATCGCTGCACCCAAATCATCGTCAATTGCTGCTGCAACAACGTGGCAGTGACGGAAGATCGGCCGTCCGTCTTCCAAAGGCTACAGCACCCGAACTCAGAAGATGAGGCACCTCCTGTTGTCTCCCGCAATTCCGCTCAGAAGGTCCCCACCGAAGGGAGAGGGAAAAAGACAAGCATCTCTAGTCCCAAGATATCAACCACCACAGATAAGAAACTATCGTCTAAACGGTTGTCCTCTACTGGTGTATTCCAACACACCCGTTCAAAGATGAAATTTACCGCGATAGGAAATTCATCATCCATCGCTGGGGGTTGAGGGAACTGGGGGTAGCACTCCTCCGAACATCCGCAACAATCTAATATTTCAAAGAGCCGAGCCCGGGGAAGGCGATTCTCCCATCAGGTACGACAGGCACCGATGTCCCCGAGGACACCCGTAACTCTCAAGACGAAGTAAACTCTGAGGCTAGGGGTACTGCTCCCTCCGAGTCCGAACCAGAAGACAATATTCCTATATATCCCGATGACTTCTCGGTACACGGGTACGACTCGGAGGGCACATCCTCCACCGTTCCTTCCATCACTCCTCACGTAAGGACGGTGTTCATGATGGACAGCAATTAAGGTGGCTCTAATGATCGCCAGCACATCGACAATCTCGAAGCCATATTACTTGCTCTAGTCAAGTCTGTAGACGAGATTAAAGCGGCCCTGCCAACTCTACAAGGAGGAACGCCTGGTCAAACAAGCACGGGCCCCGCGGTCAATATAGATTCAAACTCAGCGGCACCAAACCCGGGCAATAATCCCCGAAATAACCACTCCTACCACGACAGATGAGACCCGAGAAGTAAGGAGAGAGGTCCAGGAGCTCCGAGCCATGTTCCATGCCCGAGAGAACGCTCAAGATCTCAGAATACGACAACCATACCTGCTGAATGGAGGGATGTTCCATTCCCACCAAGATATAAGTCGTTCAATATCAACCGTATGATGGCAAAACCTCAGCAAGTCGGTACATCACTTACTTGAGGTCACCACCAACCATCTGCCCCATGATGATGCGATCCTCACATGGTTATTCATCGGGGCATTGGAAGGAGTCGCCTTCGATTGATACCGCAATCTACCGGACAACTGCATCCACTCCTTCGCCGGCTTCAAGCGCCTGTTCTTGGAACGATTCTACGAAGTAGGACAGGACGTCACTATGTCCACTCTCATGGACGTCGTCCAAGGGGAGAAGGAGTTGACAAGGAACTACATCGAACTGTTTTGCCAGACCGCCATGAAGCTGCCTTCCGGAAATCCAGATTCCTCTTTGATTGAAATTTGCCAAAAGAGACTGTCCAACGATCAGTCTCTGGATGGGCGAAAGTCAATTCAAAGATTGGAAGGCGTTCATCATCAGCGCCACAAGCACCGAAGAACGACTGAAGAAGGCTCGCCAACTGGGATTGCACATCTCAGAAGGAGGAAGGAAACAAGGGCAAGCGTCCCAACAACGATAATAGGGGTAACCCCTCCAACAATCGGGACAGCAAGGGGAAAGCAGGCTATGGTGGCCGACACGGCCCAGAAGCCCGAGTCACAACCAGCAGACGAACAATGGCCTCAGATCACTTACTCTTTCGAAGACGGCCACGTCAAACCTATCTTGGACATGCTCATACAAGGAGGTAGAATTCAGCTTCCTCCACCAAGGCGGGAGCCTCGGCCGGCTGATTTGGAAACCCAAAGTTCTGCCATTACCACCGTTATGTACACTACGCTACAAACGACTGCTACCAACTAAAATGGTACATCCAAAGCCTCATCGATTCGAACGCTCTGGCCATCGACTTCGAAGAGGTAACCGTAGCAGCCAATATGGTGTCCGTACAATTCGACAGCTTTTCCTCCGATGGAGACTCAAGATGGGGTAATCCCCGTCCCTCTGGCGACGATAGATATTACCAATCTTCCACCTCCCCGGGAACAGGCTGCTGGTCTAGTACCTCTCACCCCTCACGAGGGAGATCATGTGGGTCCATCCAGACGGTGTCAGAAGTAACTCGGCCCACACCATCCCCTACCAACAAAAGAAGTAGAAAAATTAGGACCTGCACACAATCTCAGCACAACGAGGAAGCTACAGCCGTCGTCACGCGGTCCGGAGTGCAATCCCAACCTGTGGTTGATAGCCCAGCTAAAATTATCAACCTACTACAACTGATGCTCCGGGACCGGCTCAGCCTTCGACGACCGACAAGCCTAGTCGAAGGAGACTCGCTTCGACAAATCCCTCCGAAAGGACGCAGCCCAAGGGCTAAGAGGCCCTATAACTTTAACATCTTAGCACAATTGGCTAACACTCCGGCCAAATGTCACTATACGAACTCCTAAGGCTCTCTAAAGACGTTCGTATTGCATTGAGCGAAGCACTCCAAAATGCGATGCTTATCTGGCTCGATCCAACCCACCGAGGAACTCATCCGTGGATCTCCTAGACAGCGCCTGCAAGGGAACATGCCCAACATCGTCTTCACTCCGTAGGACATGCTCATCAAAACCAACCTACATGATCGTCCGCTATACTACACGGGATACATCGGCGACATGAAGGTGGATCGATGCACATTGATCCTGGCTCTTCCACAAGTATCATCCTGAAGGGTCTGCTACATCATTTTCATATCCCAATGCATCGCCTGACACCTACAAGCACCGCCATCCATTTCAATTCGGGCAGGAGCTACCCTATTGGGAAGATTCGTCTGAAGTGTCAAATTGGCGACCTCCAATCTGAAGTCACCTGCTACGTCATAGATGCAACACTTCTTACAACATCCTCTTGGGGCACCCACGGATACACGATTATATGATCGTGCCTTCTACGCTACACCAGTGCTTCAAATACGTCGACAACATGGCTTCGTGAAGACAGAATTTGCTGATATCGATCCCTTTAAAGGGGTCGAATCTCTACTCGGACTCCTGCTTATACGAAAAGTCGAAGAGGTACCTTGATGAAGGAAATAAGCAGTACCGAAACGGCTACGGGATCCGAAGGACCCCTGACAATCCACCTCCAAGCTCGTAAATTGGGCAAGTTCGTACCCCTCACCGCCACTCTGCGGAAGGACGCGATCAGCCTCTCGCGCAAGAGGAGCAGATGATAATCCGCTGCCAAGGTCCGCCAGTACGAGACCCACAACGGGGCCACTAACAATCAGACTGCCGAGAGTCAGTCACCCCAAACAGGGAAGCTCAATCCCTCCGACAAGCCGCTGATGATACGCCTTCCCAAGAAGGGTCGTCACCTTTGCAGGTCTGATACTTCTAGCGAACCAACCACTCCTCGCCCCACGTCGAGTACCAAACTGGGGTTGCTAGTCTACCAACAACACCACGCTCAACTCCATCAACTGAACCACTGACAATCAAGCTTCCCAGGTCATCCTCTCATCTTCGTTCACACAGGGGTAGCCGAAGAGGAACCGGAGCTAGCCAAGTATGTGGCTGCCCATACTGATGTCCCCTCCGCTGATGATGTAATCCCCCTAGAAAATACCTTACTTCATCATAAAGGGTTATCTTTGAACTACAACCGAGCTTAATAAGCTATGTACAATGTATGCTATGGAACACGGTATAGCCGCTCACCTACACACACAGGTACAAATGTGTACACCACGATCCAGCTTACCCCAGTAGAAGACGCTTACCGAATATTCGATGGAGGAGATCATCCATCATCTTCGGCCGGACGAACAACCCCATCCCCTCACCATAGAAGAAGTCGACCTCGGTCAGACCGGGAGACTGCCTCTGTACTCTATAGCCCTCAATCCAATATCTTATGCAGAAACAGGGTATAATCTGGAGACGACACCAGGATTGAACTACGGCACTGGGCGACGAATTTACAAAAAAACTAAGATTACCTTTGAATCTGCCAGTCCCGGCGGGCAACCACGGAACTACTATAACAAACTCGATGCGGGTTAGGGTATGTAACGCCTACTACGACCCCTGAGAGTTCAGATGAAGAACTGGCAGTCACATTCAACCGGATCACCAACTTCTGACTCAGATACCAGCATCGGAGATGTGTTCAGACAAGTCATATCAGTCAACATGGCATTCGCCGACGCCTACGAGGAAGACAAAGACATCCTCGAGATCCTCGAGCTAGAGTCGTGGGCCCAGCAATTAGGCGCACAATGGGAAAAGCGGTTCGAACTAAGAGAACCTTCTACTGAAAATGAGGTCATACAAGTGGATCTCGGCAGCAAATCTTCTCCAAAACCGATTTTCATCAGTAAAAGCCTAACTGACGAAAAACGGGAGTCGCTGTTAGAACTTGTCAGAGAGTACATTGATGTGTTCGCCTGGAGCTATAAAGACATACCAGGGTTAAATCCTGACATCGCTCTTCACAAACTCAATATTCGACCAGATGCGAAGCCGGTCAAGCAACAACAGCGATGCTTCCGTCCAGGCATCATGGACGCGATCGAAGCTGAAGTCAACAAACTGATAGCTAGCGGTTTCATTCGTGAGGAGCAACATCCCGATTGGGTCACCAATATAGTACCCATCCTCAAGAAAATGGAAGATTCGAATCTGCATCGACTTCCGCAACCTGAATGAGGCGTGCCCCAAAGATGAATTCCCCCTTCCTATCACAGACATCACGATCGACAATACTTGCGGCTTTGAACGCATGTCATTCATGGATGGCTTCTCGGGGTACAACCAAATCAAAATGTCTCCTGATGACGAAAAGCATACTTCATTTCGAACACCGATTGGCACGTACTGCTACACAGTCATGCCTTTCGGCTTAAAGAATGCTGGCACCATATATCAAAGAGCTATGAGCATCATCTTTAAAGACCACTTATGCAAGACGATGGAGTGCTACGTTGACGATATAGCCGTTAAAAGCCGTAGCAAGGGAGACCATCTGCAGGATCTAAGGACGGTATTCGGTCTAATACGAACGCACAATTTGAAGATGAACCCCATGAAATCCTTTCTGGGCGTATCCAGCGGAAGTTCTTAGGCTTCATCATCACTGCAAAGGGTATCCATGTAGATCCTGAGAAGACGAAAGCAATCATGGAGATGGGTCCCCCGAAAAATCACCACGAACT
This sequence comes from Iris pallida, assembly GCA_029216955.1. NCBI lineage: Eukaryota > Viridiplantae > Streptophyta > Magnoliopsida > Asparagales > Iridaceae > Iris > Iris pallida. The sequence continues at coordinate 9,354,803 of JANAVB010034418.1, read as the reverse complement.
CAGAAGCCTTCAAGGAAGGCTAGCTTACATCAGAAGGTTCATTTCCAACCTCTCCGGGCGATGCCGACCATTCACGCACCTCATGAAGAAAGGAGTCTCATTCATATGCTACGAGGAATGCCAGCGTGCTTTCGACAGCATCAAAGAATATTTGTCAAATCCTCCGGTCTTAGTAGCCCCAGTCCCTGGAAAACCATTCCTGCTCTATGTACGAGCAATAGAACACTCCCTCCGTGCCCTGTTGGCACAAAACAACGATGCAGGCCACGAACAAGCTATATACTACCTCAGCCGAATGATGGTTGGACCCGAGCACCGATACACCGCTGTAGAGAAGGAATGCCTCGCCTTGGTGTTCGCCATTCAAAAATGCAATACTATGTCACCGGACAAACGATACATGTGATCTCACGGGTCAACCCTCTCAGAGTCCTCATGACCAAACCAGGGGCACTTAGCTTTCGACTCGCTACATGGGCAATATTGCTGTCCCCTTATCATATGATCTTTGTCCCACAAAAGGCAGTCAAAGGTCAAACCCTTGCAGACTTTTAGCAGCCCACCCAGGCTCGAAATCCTCCAGAATATACGAAGAGATTCCAGACGAGGTCGCCGACTCGCATACAACCTCTCACGAGGCTATATGGCGAATGTTCTTTGACGGTACTTCCAGGACCGAACCTAAAGGCAATATAGTCGTCGGAGTCGGGGTAGTGCTGGTCTCCCCTTCCGGATTGGTGATCAACCACGCCTATTCCCTCACAGAACCCTGTTCTAACAATATGGCCGAGTATAACGCTCTGGTCATTGGCCTCCAACTTGCAAGAGAACTGGGGGTAGAATACCTTGAAGCATACGGCGATTCCCAACTAATCGTCAATCAGATCCGGGGTTCGTACGAAGTTCGCCACGAAGACATGATCCCTTATCACCAAATAGCGATCGATATCATCTCATCATTTGAGGGGTTCTTCATCGAGCACGTCCCCAGACTCCGAAATATTGAAGCCGATACCCTAGCTGGTCTTGCCGCTTCCCTAGCAGTTCCGAATTATGATCGCCAATCAGTGGAAGTGATAGGCCATGAACTGGTCTGTCCCAAAAACAATATGCAATTTGTGGCAAGTTATTCTGCACAGATGATCGATGACACCCCAGATTGGAGACAACCATTCATCGACTTCGTCGTCTACGACATCCTGCCCGAGAACCCAAAGGAAGCCACTTCCATCAGAAGGCGTTCTCTTAGATTCTTCTACGATACAGAGACGAAGATGCTGTATCGCCGCTCCTACGACAGATTATTACTTCGGTATCTGTCAAACGTAGAAGCCAAAGAAGCAGTACGAGAAGCTCACGACGGTGTCTGCGGGGCCCACCAGCCCGGCCCAAAACTACAAGATCATTTTCGTCGAATGGGCTACTATTGGCCTACGATGGTGGCAGATGCGATCGAATATGCTAGAAAGTACAAAGCTTGCCAAGTCCACGCAGACTTCATTCACCAACCATCCGAATTTCTACATCCGACAGTGGCGTCCTGGCCATTCGAAGCATGGGAAATGGATATCATTGGTCCAATCACCCTACCTTCCTTCCGAGGACTTTGCTTCATACTTGCGATCACTGATTACTTCTCCAAGTGGGCGGAAGCTGTCCCACTCGCAGAAGTCAAGACTTCAAACATGATCAGCTTCCTTAAGCATCACGTCATCTACCGCTTTGGACTGCCGCGAAGGATCATCCATGATAATGGTCCGCAGTTTGCAAGCCATACATTCTATCGGTTTTGCGATAAACACCGTATTCAGAATATCGCTTCGATGTCGTACAACCCGGCAGCAAACGGGTTAGCAGAGACGTTCAATAAATGATCATCAAACTCCTCAAGAAGTTCGTCTCCTCCAACAAGCGTGACTCGAACGAGAAGCTCGACGAATGCTTATGGGCTTATCGTACCACAATTCGAACAGCCACCGCGAATACGCCGTTCTCCCTAGTGTACGGGAGTGAGGCAGTTCTCCCATTAGAGACTCAAATACCCTCACTCCGTGTCGTCCTCGCTTATCAATTGACAACGGATGATAACTACTGACGTCGGCTGCAAGAATTAGAAGCCTTAGATGAAAAGCGCCTCCTAGCTCAGCAAAGGATCGAGCTATACCAAGCACGTATCTCAGGAGCCTTCAACAAGAAGGTCAAAATCAAAACATTCCAAGTGGGTAATCTTGTTCTGGCAGTCCGGAGGCCGATGGTCATGACTCACAAGACCGCCGGCAATTTCCAGCCAAAATAGAAAGGTCCATTTGTCATCGAGGTCGTGTTCTCCAACAGTGCTTACCGCCTTGCCAAGCAAAATGGGGACTTACTCATGTTGCCCGTCAATGGCAAGTTCCTGAAGAAATACTATGTTTAAACAATATTTTCCAGATTTTCGAGTCACATACCCGCTGGTGCCACTGAACTCGCTTCATAAATTTCCAGATTTTTGAGTCATGTATCCGCTGATACCACTGAACTCACCCTCAGAGTTTGCTAGATTATTGAGTCATGTACCCGCTAGTACTGCTGAACTCACACTCACTATAATCCAGATTTCCGAGTCACGTACCCACTGGTACCGCTGAACTCACACTCACCATTCTCCAGATTCCCGAGTTACGTACCCGCTGGTACCGCTGAGCTCGCACGCATAATATTCTAGATTTTTTAGTCATGTACCCGCGTGTATCGCAGAACTCATGCCCTTCTTCCACAAAGATATCCCAAATTTCCAAGTCATGTACCTGCTGGTACCTCTGAACTTACACTTTGATTCCAACATTCATGGATTGTCGAGTTATGTACCCATCGATACCCCTGAACTTACATCCTGGTCACTCTTTTGAAAGAAAGTCATGTATAACCATACCGCTGAACTTTCTTCCTACAAAAGATCCTCTCTCATGATCTAATACCTGTACTCCCAGTGCACAACAAAGGTAATGGGTCCACAAACTTCCAAAATGGCCATGTCCTTATTACCTCTGAGCCGTTCCACTTCCGCCAAAAATAAATCACACCCTACGTAGAACTTCCATGTCCTCATTACCTCTGAGTTGTTCTATGTGCCCTTTTTCATTGAGCCCACTCCTGTCATGTCCTCATTACCTCTGAATGGGAAGGCTCCGTCGAAGAAACCTTCATACTTGCCATGTCCTTATTACTTTGAGTAAGTATGATGACCCCCTTTCGACCTATTATCTGTACCCATAACCGGAGTATGCCAAGGGTAATAGGTCCACAAATGTCCTCTGCTGACCATCAATATCCTCCGTTGAGTTCACTTCTGCCATGTTCTCATTACCTCTGAGTAGGAAGACTCTACGTTTAAAAAACCTTCCCACTTGCCATATTCGTCACCTCTGAGCAAGTATGTCGGTTCCCCTTCATCCTATTATCCGTGCCCTAAACCAGGGTACGCCAAGGATAATAGGTCCACAAAAATCCTCAGCTAAATTTCTCAGCACAAATCTATCACCTCATCAGGCCCCAGGAGCCCAGCTGCTCTACGGTATTCCTTTTTCCTAATACCAAGAGCACCCATGACCACTTCGCTATGGCTGCTTTAGGTACCCTGATCAAAACTTGTTACCTCTGCCTAAAACCAAGGTACGCCATGGGTAACAGGTCCACAAATATATCCCCTATACGGGGGTAAACATCACCACAATATCACAAGCGCATCAAGCAATACAAATGAAAGGTAAAATTGAAAGTACTCTTTATTTGAAGAAGAAAAAGCATTACATATTTTCGGGATCATGTCCCCTCCAGAAAGAAAGAAAACGGAAACAAAACAAGAAGAAAAAGCCGACTATATTTCAAAATCACTCAATTCTAGGAGACGATTTCTTACTGAGGTGGTCCTCCGTTCAATCCGTTGTCGAGCACGACGCTCGGCCTCCTGGAATAAATGCTCCTCATTGTCCAAGCCCAAGAACGCTTCACAGTCATCTTCTAATTTTTTCAAGGCAGTCTCCAGGTCAGTCGAAGCTTGAGTAACCCTGTCAGCCTCCTGAACAATCAGTCCCCTGTCATTGCGGGTAGTC